>CM076572.1:273579451-274055407 GCA_034641835.2 Pinus albicaulis
CAATCAAAATCAGCACCTCTGGATGAGTAAAAATATAATATACTTGATGTGATCACATTGAGTAAAAGAATAACACACTAGATATCATTGAATGTAAGGCTATCATGAAATGGGTGGTACAATAGGCATATAAAGTTTCTCAAACGAGAACTATCACGTATACATGTGTCTTGAGCACTCCCAAATAAAGAAACAGACACTTAAATTTGTATACAAAGGATTAAACAATTTATGAAAAAGGAAATTCGCTCTAAACATGTAGGTTAATAAATAATTAGATACATTTTACAGGTTAAATTTGAAACTTTTGAATCAAAAGAACCAAAATTCTAGACATACAGGATTCCAAAATGCATCGTTTTCCGATGAAGCCATTGTGTATAATGCACCAGACAACTCACAACATAGGGTTGATAGAACCTCTTTTGATATTTGGAGTCTACAATCGCTTGTCGACATACCTTTTGAGCCGTTATTGATATTGTACATTGTATTAAATCGAAATAGAGTAAAAGATCTAGGAGACATAACAACCGGGAATGTAAGTCCTTTATAATCGATGAGAAAAAGAGAATAGAGAAGCATGTAAATGCAAAATAACATAAAGGAAACCAAAAGAATTTCTCAAGTTCAACATGGATATTTCTTTGGGGTCCATATTCATTCACATGTATTTGAAAACGCCGACATGCTTGAACCAAAAAAGGAAAAGAATTTCAAATGTTGTCCTAACTGCTTAAAACATATTTTCTACAATAAAAAGAAAAATCATGAATACATGGGGCCCAAAGGGCTTTCATATATCAAGTGCGATAATACATGAATGGAGCACCATCTTGATGTACAATTTTCTTCATCCTCAACATTTCACAAGGATTCGTTATAAATATCCATTAACTAAGATTCCTTTCTCGAGGTGGAGGAATATTTCACCGTAACATTAGCTATGACTATTGATGGTGACTACAAAACAATAGGATTAGGAACTTTATAAAGAAGAATAATTGAGGCAATGGCCTCTTTTCCAATAATGATTAATAGTACAAGGTTATTAACCCTACAAAATGATTGTTTTACAACCCATTAATAAAAAAATTCCCGCTAATCCGTTGACAATAGATCTAATGATCTTGTAGCATTTCATGGTTGGGGTCATAATAGCCAATCGAGAAGTATAGTGTGGTTGTGAACATTTTGCAATTTCAGCCTCAAAACATACCTCGTACAAGTTATTTTCTTTCTATTTTAGGATACATTTCCTTTGGTTAGCAAGCTCATATATATTTAAAATTGGTTTTGGGATTGTGTTCTAATGCCCTAATCACACTATGATCTATCCATAATCGGGTAATACCACAAAGAGGCGAACAATAAGGTAGGAAATAAAGTGGAACTGTTATCAGTGAAACACTTATAACCCTCGCTATATCGCTTGCAGTACTATGACATAAGACAATACTTGTAAACAAAATCTCACCTCCATGTACTTTTAGGAATATAGGAATACCCTAGGTTTACTTGAAGCTCTCTTTCGATAGGCTAACCAACCGTCCTATTGCTCCAAAATACGTAGAAAAACACTTGAGGAGACCACTCACTAATACCTATGTAGTCAAGTTTTACAACTAGAGGAACGATTGACCCACCTTAGTTAGTTCCATGAGATATTATTCCATGTACTATTGTCGCAGCCCTCGTATGTCAAGGAGCTATAGTAAATTGGGTTATCCATTGTCGATGACATGACAAATACATTGATAATTTGTTTTCTAATTTGTTTATGAGGGGAAAAAATTTGATTTGATATTATAGCAATGGCATCGTGCTAGGCCTTCCGTATACCTCTCCATGAGGAGAAGGATTATTAGGTACATTGGTTGTTTAGTTATGTCATGTTTTCAAGTAGGTTATATTTATTGTTCGTTGTCAAAAATCGATTAATGTGAATTTTTTTGTCCCCGCACAGGGACGGACCATATGACTCGTGCGCCTGTGACACCAAATCTAACAAGAGGAAACCCCCATAGACCTATTCCCATTTGTCCTCAATTTCATAGAGCCCATTATGAGGGGTGAGTAATATACACAAGATAGGTGCTACATTAGATTTCTGGTTAAATGTTCAAGTTTATTATATTCAATGTTTACCATAATTTTTTTTTCAAATGACATGTGTTTAATGTGAAAACATTATGCTCCATAGGTTCAGCCGTGTAGGAGTTGAGGTTGGGTCTGTATTGCCTGTGTGAGGGACAAAGGAGAATAAAGGTCTCACTTCAGGGCATCCATCCCGCACTTGATGGGGCTTCTCGTTCAGTAAAATATAAAGGAAAATTATTGAATGATGTATGTATAATGTGAAACTTATTGTGTGTCTCATGTATCAAAGCAGGAAACAATTTAATGTTTTGTACATTGGCTAGTAGAGACCTTCATTCTCAAAAGGGAAAACAATCCTAGTCCCATGAGCTAAGAGGATGAGATAGTTTTTCCACGAGGTATTTTCAAATGACCGTACGTTTTAACATAAATTTCCTTATAAATTATTTAATTTTTAATATGTGCAATAATTTAACATACATAGGTGTTTCCGGGGGAGATTTCGTAGGGTTCATGATTTTGCTCGAAATCCAAGCTATGATTCGCTTTACAACCATCTCCGTGAGACTCTAGGAGAGCCGGAAGATACCATCTACTTAATTACCGTTGATGGGATGAGGGACAATTCCATGAGATTCAATGAATTGCAAAGTTTCAATCTCTCTCATTTCCTATTAGAGATTTTCTCCAAATTGTTTCGTACACCTGAGTTCGATAGAGACTTATCGTGCGTTCAACCATCAACTAAATCTCGATATGGATGCGTAGAGGAGAGCATCAAAGATTACATTCACTCCTACAATAAAGTTAAAAGTAGGGTCACTAAAGAAATGGGCTCCCATCACTATTTGACTTGCGCTCGAAGGCAAACATCCGAAGATTACAAGATTCAATTATCCCAATATTGCAATCTATATTTATGATAAGTTCTTGTATGCATACTAGAAGTTCCCAAATAATGATGAGGTTCCACAATATTTTTTTGAGATATTGCATGCTCAATTCCGAGAGCACATGGACCCTAACTTACAGAGATGGTCGGGGTTCAAATTCTATGAGCCTAAAGGTCGTACATGAAAAGACTTGATGTTATGCGAGATGTTGGGTTTAGGCCTCCAACACCTCATTTAGCACCTTGACCACCTAGGGTGGAAGCACTTCTTGTAGGAGTTAGCTCCTTATTCTTGGTTACCAATGAGGGAGAAGGATACAAAGACATTGGGTATAGCCTGTTTAGGAGGGTGGGTGCTCGCTAGGGACAAGCCAACCCTTCTACCTATAAGAGTTCTGCTCATTTGAGTATTCCGTAGATGACATGTTGAGGGAGATGGAGAAATATGAGCTTCCGGAGTATGCATCCTCCCCGTAGAGACCACTATGAGTGAGCCATTAGACAAAAATGCACACCACACAGGTATGTATAAGCATGTTTTGATCTATTTTAAAATACACATTTATAATATGAGTTAGAGTGTATAAAAAATATGTTTTTTTTTTGGTATATATAAATTGAATTCCGAAAACTTACACCAATATATTTATTTAACTTATGTATTTTACAACATTCTTAGAAACATTTCTTTGCTCGATCCCTATCATCTTCCGTAGATCATGGACATGATCATGTATAAGTGCCACATTCATTACTATCCATCTATATTTTTGTACGTCAAGTTGAAAATGAATTTATGTCACATAATTTTATATGGTATGAGTCTTCACATTATAGAATTTCTTTGTTATACTGGTTATTATGAAGGGGTTTCATGAAGACATGATATTTACATGTTCCGTGTCTCACAGTATGTCTATCTAGATTTTTACGTTAAATTGTAAGTATACTCTTAAGATGAACAAATTTTACATGGTGTGCTCTAACATTATTGAATTTTCAAGTATGCCACACAACAAGGGATGTCCGAAGAGATTATTACTTCTCGTGTTCCAATCATGACAGTATCGACATTTTTCGTTAAGCATATTTATTATGTTTATTATATTTTTTTCGAAAATTTTTCTATTAACTTTGGTTTTACCTTCGTGCTATAGATAATATTAAGATGACAAACCGAGCCCTATGAGATCGTAGGCTTTGGGTCAAAGATTCTACATTAAACCATGGTAACTTCTTACCATTTTTCGTCAGATTGCCGCGGCATTATAAACAAGCTATCACAGAATAAACAATATGAATTTACTTTTGTTGCCAGGTTATTTTTTGTGCTCATATGCAAGTTGGACCTCAACAAATATTTGTGGTTCTCATAGAGATGATGATGCATCGATTAGCAATAATGATGAAGAACATCATTGCTAAGATGTCTTACAAGGTTGGAAAGTTATTGATTTGATTTTAAGTTAAGTTTATATTCGGTAAAATTGATATGGAACAAAAAATGAAAGATACAACAGACAAGGGAGTAGCAGAAAAAGGGAGGAACTTTCTACCGCATAGCTTGCCCAAAAGAGGGTGAGTTGTCACACCTAGGTCACTTCAAATAGTTCGACGTGTAAAGGACCCTTGCGGATCACTACCACCAAGAAACAAACTATATACATTTATTAAAGGGCATTCTCCTCATCCCTTTTTGTGGTTTTTGTTTCCAAAAGAAATGTTTTTCCATGTTTATGGTGTATGATTTGTGTTTTTAAACATTTTTTCACAAAGATATTAATAAGCGTAAATGGATGAAGAAAGTCTTGCAAGAAAGAAATGGAACATTCTCCAAGAAAATTTTTAATGCAGTTTGTTAGATGGAAATCATAATGTTTACATAGCTTTTTAGGGAATAGTTTATAGGAATTTTCATATCCTAAATGTGTGATCGTTAGGTTGACTACAATAGAAAAACTTTATTAGTTTCTCTTAGGACATCCAAAATGTAGGTTTTAACCCCTATCGTAAATTATTCACTAATCTTTATAATATAAAATACAAACAATAGCGAGAGCATAAAACATAAAAGCGTATAAACACAAAAGAGATTTTCCCCTGGATCCCAAATTGGGACGACCAAAATTGATTTTTCATTATATTCCTTTTAGTGTTACAACACATATATATACATGCCGGAGGCCTACATAAACCCCAATCCATTAACCCCCGGATTAGAACATAACCGTAGTTCCCTGAATGATCTACAAAATAAATGCCGAAACCATCGAACCCCAAAAAACCATGTGAAAAACTATGCACAAAACCAAGGGCGCATCCGCCTTATGGGGTCCGTACAGGCAACAATTTTGATGTGCGCCGCCCCCACCCCAACGGGGACCGGCTTCGCCCCTCGTGACCCCCTAGCCACGCCCGACGCAACATACAAGAAGATGGGGCCAATTCGAAAAAAGAATACACACACACTCAACATTCTCCCCCACTTGTTTTTTTCTTTCCACAAAATAAGGAGAGCTTAGTCATTGGCCCAATTTTCAACACCCATTGTCTACACCAAGAGAACCGAGTGCTCACGTACTCGTCAATGCATCTCTAACATTCTTCAAAGTGTCCACCTTTACGAAGAACACCCTTTTTAGCCTCAACCATATCTCTTTCAACAAAGTGATATTGAACATCAATGTGCTTTGTCTTTTGAATGATAAGGTGGTTCTTAGCCAAGAAAATGGACTTTAAGAACATACTATCCTTACACTACCACCAACCCCATACTTATCACAATTTTGTAAACTAAATTGTTTCCTTGTTTCAAAGAGTGGTCGCTATGTATTCGGCCTGGAAGAAAGAGTCACTACACTGTTTTCGTAATTATCCATCCACTGCGCTCCAAATAGGCTAAATACATACCCACTAGAGATTCTCTTTGGTCTGCATCTCCAAATTCTGGGCCCTATTTCAATAAACCACGAATGTCCAACATTCTTTCCAATCCCTTGCTTCCTGTAGCACAAGCCACAATCACTGCGTCACGTAAATATCCGAAACCCGCTTCACCGTCCAATGCTCCTTCCCCGGGTTTGATATAAACTCGCTTCGACCACTCCCACCGCATGTGCAATGTCCGGTTCAGTACATACCATTGCATACATCGTTTCTACCCAATCGCACCTGTATATGGAACACAGGACATATACTCCTCTTTCTTCGTCTTGGGACACTCGTTCACGATGTTTTACACTCTGCTGTGGAATAGGAACCTTCATCAAGTTTACTATCCTCGCATATTGAACCTCTACAATATAGCCCTCAACATACTTCCTCCTCGTCAACCCGTAGGCTTCCTCTCCGTCCGATCTCTCTTAATTTCCATGCCCAAAATATAATTCTTGCAGCACCCGCATCCTTCATGTCGAATTTGGAGAACAGTTTGGGTCTTCAAATCTTGATAATTCTTTGTCATTTCCAATCAACAACATATCATCCACATACAAGACCAAATAAACAACACGGTCACCACCAATTTAAAAAATAAACACAAGGATCCTCCCTCGCTTCGGTGAAGCCAAGTCCCCGTATATAGGTATCAAATTTCCATACCACATCCGGTGACCGTTTAACCCCATACAGACTTCTTCAACTCCGGTATACCGCCTCTTTCTACCCTTCACCATGAATCCTTCAAAGTTGCTTCATGTAGATCTCTTCTTCTAGATCCCCGTGAAGAAATGCTCGTCTTCACATCCATCCGTTCTATCTCAAAATCAAAATGCTAAAGAAGAATGTGATAAAAGTAATCTAATAGAAGTAACTCCTGGCAACAGGAGAAAAATATCACCAAAATCAATTCCTCGGCACTGAATAACCTTTCGCTACCAACCGAGCTTTGTATTTCTCCACCTTGCCTTCTACATTCATCTTCTTCTTAAACACCCATTTGCTCCCAATGGGCTTCCCTTCCGTACCCGCAACTCCACCGTATCCCATGCATTTCGTTTTTGTGCAAGGATGCCATTTCTCTACCGCCCATGGCCTCCTTCCGCAGTTTTCCATCCTCTCAATCTACCGCCTCCCCGACGCTCTGGGTTCATCATCATTATAGTTAAGGCAAAACTTGAATAGAAAGCAAGATGGACTATACCTTCGGGTTGCCTTCCTTCCCGAACCGATCTTCTTAAAGCCGGAGCTGTGGCTCATCATCTTCTCGAGTCTTCTTCCGTCAGAGAGTCCGATTCATCCTCCTTTAGCTCAAACTCTATCTTCTCGTGTTCCTTTGGTAGACTTTCATGTTTAACAACATCTTTCACTTTCTAAACACCACATCTCGACCGTACACAACCTTCTCACTTCGGGGTTCCAAAGTCAACCCTTAAAACCATCCTTATACCCAATAAAGATGCACCTTTCGCATTTATTATCCAACTTGGTCCTTTTCTCCTTTGGAACATGTATATGCATCACATCCAAATACCCTTAGATGTGAAAGAGAGGGTTTCTTACCACCCATACCTCATGTGAGTCTTATCCTCCAACGCTGATGAAGGTGATCCGTTAACTAAGTAACATGCGTCTCCACCGCCTGCACTTGTCCAACCCACCACCGAGCATGCTTCTTGCCTTTTCCATTAGCGTTCGTTCATTCTTTCTCGCAACTCCATTTTGCCGAGGTGTGTATGGAGTAGTTTTCCGTCAGGCTATACCACACTTCTTACGTAACTCTTCAAATTCCTTCGTTAACTCCCCACCATTATCTCGTCCGGCCGCCTTATCTTCTTTTCTCGGTTCAAGCTTCACCGCAGCCTTAAAATTATTTAAATCGTCAAAAGTCGCATTTCTTCCTAATAAATATATCCATGGCTCCTTTGAGAAGTCATCTATGAATGAAACATAGCATACGTACTTTCTCAAAGGATGGAACTCGATACCAGCTCAAACACATCACCGTGCACAAGTTCTAATATCTTGTTTGCCCTCTAGTACCCGTAAGGAAAACTCACCCGATTCTCGCTTCCCATATACACAATGTTCACGTAAATCAAAATCAAGAGAACACCAGACATACCTTCTACCATACCATCTCTATGTAGTATCCGAAGGCCCTTCTCTCCAATATGTCCGCAAGCCTTTCATGCCATAGCATGGTCTTTTCTCTGCAGACAATTAGATCATTCCACTTTCGTAAACCACGTAATCATACACCCATCAATAATGCTGCTACCTTGTAGTTTGCAAGGTAGTTCCGCTCCGAATCCCCCGCATTAATACCGCGTGCTCCCCGAACCATTCGCAGCATCTTTTCAAACATTGTTTTTACACCTACATCATCCATCTTGCTTTTGCTGCAAACGTATCGCCAAATGTAGGAATATGCAATACCGTAAAGTGTTCTAATCCTCCCACCCCCATGTGCCTTCAAATTTTGACCTTTCCACGTCCGACGATTCCGGCCTTCCTATCATCCCCAGAAGACATCACCACCATCATATTTCTCATACTGCGAACCACCCCCTATGGGGAGTGAAGTGAAAGGGATGCACTCGAGTCAATCAACCATGACTCATGATCTACATGTGTATTCGAAGAAGAAGCCAAATACACATCCCCACCTTCATCCGAGGTGGTTTTTGTTCTCACAGTAGAGCCGACGTATCCTTCCTTTCTCGTGAGCTTTGATCCATTCCTTTTTGTAGTGCCCTCCCTTCGCATTTCAGCGCACACCTTTACAAAACTTTCCAAGAGATTAGAGATCTCCTCTGATTTAGATCTCCCACTCGAAACCTTATTCTTGTTTATGTTCAAATCTTCCTCGTACGTATAAGGCATCTCCATTCTCGACCCTCCATATTTCTCCGTCTCATTTACTCGACAAAGCAAGGCCGAGACAATGTCATCAAAATTCAAGGTATTGTATTGCTACCTATTGCAATAACCAGACTGCCCCATGAATCTACGGTAGAACACAACAATGATGCACTTATCTTCATCCGAGATTTTAATATCAACAAGCACACCGACTTTCACTACGTATTGAAGTGCTGCCGTACGTTCGTCACCGAGTCTCCATCCTTCATCCGTGTTATACAACTTTTTCCGTAGGAACAATTTATTCACTAGAGACTTAGATTGGTACAAATTCCCTAGCTTTTCCCACAAGTTCTTCACCGTAGGGGCTTCCCGCATACATTCAACAATACCGAATCCGAGACACACAACCGGGCCAGGATCTATCCGATCCGCGCTTTCTTCCAAATTATCCTACATCGCCTGGTTTAGTACTCCGGATCACCGCGATCCACCTACCTTTATCCACCAAACAGATCCTCCATCTTGAGTTTCCACAACTCAAAAATCAATTTTCATTACCCCTTACCCTATCTTTTCCGCCGCCATATTCTTTCACCGCAAGAATCTCATCCCCAAGTAGACCCCCCACCGCATGGTAGTCTACCACAGGCCCGAGCAAAAACCTCAACAACAAAGGCGTTCCCTTGAAGCCGAAATAGCTCGATACCAAATGTAGGTTTAACTAAATAAAATTATCTACACACGACCTTTATACGTAAAATAAACAATAGCGAGACATAAAACACAAAACATAAAATTACGTAGATTTTTCCCCTCCGGATCCCAAATTACCCACTGTACTGATTTTTCATTATATTCCTTTAGTGTTACAACACATATATATACATGCTGAGTACATACATAAACCAATCCATTAACCCCGGATTAGAACATAATCGTAGTTCCTGACCGGATCTACAAAATACCATGGCCGAAACCATCGAACCCCAAAACCATGTGCAAAACCATGCACAAAACCAAGGGCGGATCCGCCCATGAGTGGGTCCGCACAAAAACAATTTTGAGCGGGCGCTGGGCTCTCGACCCAAATCTGCAGACCGCTCGCCCCCAGGACTTCGTACCTACGCCCCCCCGACGCAACATACAAAATGTGATGGGGCCAATCGTGGAAAGAATATAACACATACCCAACACAAAATTCATAACCTTGGTATAGAAATTATTTGAACAAGTGTACAATATAAGGTATAACAAGTAGTACTGCAGGTCCTTACATACATGGCAATATTAACATATATGTACAACATTGATTTATGTGCAACATGTAGGTCTATGGATGAACAAGGCGTAGAGTATAAAAGAGGGTGCACCAATAATTTTATAAAGCCAAATTTTACCTATTTTTCCCATATTTATATTATATATGATCGTGTATGTGTATCTTTGCCTAAGACTTCAGTGGTATTTTGACGTTCAAATTAAACAATTTAGAATGGATATTTTTAACGTTTTTTTGCAAGAGTTGATTGATGATCTCACTTACATTTTATTGAATGTCTTGTAGAAGTACAAAGGAAGATCGAAGACACCAACTAGATTTTTATTGCCTTCTCAAGATAAATATGATGATATTGCTATCTGCCATCAAAAATCTCATTACTTAGCTAGCATGTTGTCTCTTCAGATTTTGGACATGAAAATGCATTGTGCCAACCACTGATAGCTATCTGACCAATATGATGATGTTTCTATTTATGATTATTTCTTTGGAACATGACTAGAATTACCTCCAGACATGTGTATAATACAACTAAGATCCATGAGATTCAAAGATGTGATCATAGGTGCCACCTAATATTGAGATATGTCATACTGAAATTTATCAATATGGTTAAATTTAAATTGAGAGATCCTCCAATTTGCGTATAGTTGAGAGGTTCCTTTATGTATCTAGTGAATGTTAAAAATAATTTTTAATTTTCGCTAAAACTTTGGAGCCAGTCAATTCACCAGGGTTACCGCAAAACATATGCTCTAATACTTAAGAGCGTATTACCATGGTTCGACATATGTTGGAGATGAAGAATTGATGCCGCACGGTTTTGTGGATTCTACCTGTGCTAGACATGGAAAGTGACAAGAAGAGTTCTTCAGTCTTATTTTAGTTTGGGTTCAAGTCCGATATCCCGGTTCAACATGAAGCAGAAACAACAAAGACTTAGTTCGATGCAGGAAAAATCCATCGCAACCGGCCATGCTAGTTATGAATCCATCCGAATTTTCAAGCACTGAAGATTTTGTCAATCGGGATGTTGGAGCCTACCGTGGCGTCGTGACAATCATAGTGGTATCGACTCTCTCGAGATTCCAATGTTACACTAACCATTCCAAGCAAAAATATCTAGCACCATTCCCTCGGGATCACATTCGTATAACAAGCACTGCGGTAGTTACTCCTATTAGATTTCGGGAGCCTATAGTGGCACACACTATGAAAATTGGAGTTGTATCAAACTCTCTAAAATCCAACATTTCACTAACCGCTCCAAGCACATAGATATCCACACTTTGGGAATGTAGTTCGAAGAGTGTAGTGATACTAGAGCATGTTCATTCAAATTCAAGTTATAGACGTTTCAACAAAAGCCCTAGCTAGGGAGAAGTTCAATAAATTGACTAAGAGACTCAACTAGTGGAACCGAAACACTTTCCTCACTAAGAGGAGTGTAACATCGTATCCTTGATGGCGTAACAGGTCCGGGCCGTAAGGAAAAATAATTCCGCATACACAAAGACAGAGGGCACAGATCAGAGGATGCAGTAAACACTAATGTTCTTGAGAGCGTGTTGGAGCGATAAAGAAGAGAATGAGTGAGGGGTAATGATTAGAGGATGGTGCAACCCTAGTGTTCTTGAGAGAAATGTTGGAAAGCAGGGCAGAGAGAATGAGCAGGGTAAGAATGCCTTAATCATGCACCGTGTTTTTCCAGCTTTGTTCATAGAGAGGTTTGCATGCTCTTAATATCATTAGAGTAGGGCATGAATCACTATGACAACTAGGGCACTAGCATGGGGAGTTGGTATCAGCACAAACCCAAAGGGATATCATACATACATGAATGCCACAACTATCCTCCGGCCTCGGGTCCAATATATTTGGCACTTTCATCCAAATAAGAGGGGAGTGTTCGTTATGATTTTAGGGTTAGAGTTTGATTAGGTCACCTTGTGCACTTCTGTATGTGAACAAATACACTATATCTTCCATCTTCTTCATATTCTATAAAGGAGATGTAGGGTGCACCTTTGTGTTCATTTGCAAGTTTTGGAATTTTGATTTAGCTTATACATTGTAATTTTCTTCTTTAGAGTTTGAAATAGAATACAAATGCATTCTTAAATGGTTCTACTAGCTTATTTTCACCGCGTTCATAATTTCCATGAATATGTGTTTATAGATTAATGTGGTGGTTCTCTTATGAAGAAAAGACAACTAAAAGAACGATCTTGCTGGATTTAAATTCACCTCGGTACAAAAACCATCCGACCATACCCAATGTTCTTTAAAAAGTGACCCTTCGTTTCAAACAATTCATTGTAAATAACATTAAAACAATGTTACAACAAAAACATGTATCATGTGCCTCGATCATCACCGATGTAGAAATGGTACTCCCAATCACCTCACAATTATTTTCGCACTATCAAAACCATTGATATCAAGCTTCCGCATGTCTATACAAAGGCACAAATATAGATACTATTCGAATGATAATACTCACTTTGTATCTCCTTTCAGGACTAAATGTAATTTTCACGAAATCCCAACCACTAATAATATTGTTCCTTTGGGAACACATCATGTGATTTCTCGAACTATAACTCGCTATCATGCTATATGATAGTGCCAATATATTTGTATATTTGCACCTCAACTTCTCCATAAAACATGTCACCGAAATGTCGTCACTGGCAAAGTGATATTTTTTGATGTTGTGCTTGAATTTGCAACAGAGGTAAGTAACATTTTCATATCGCTTCCAATCGCATTGAGATTCGACAATCGGGATCAATAGGATCAATGGGATACTTTGCATCATACAGTGCCAAATGAGAACATTCCTTGGAATTTTCTTCAGCCCGAACACATTCTTTTATAAAATAATTTATTATTCTCTGCACATAATATCTTCAATAAAAACGATGAACACTTGAAGGAGGGGGAATATTTTTGACCAATATTTTATGTCAAAATTTAGGAATGTCTCATAAAAATACTGAAATTATACATTATATTGACAACGACATGTGTCTCAACAGCTGATAGGCTTGACATACCATGGTTTAATCTTCACAATGTGCTAAGGGAAATCCTTCACATCAATATTACTCCATAAAGTTTTAAATAACTTTACCGACCTATGTTATATGTTTTGCATGAGTGTCATAAACTCCCTTAGATATACAAATAATACACAACGTCCTTTTCATTCGCGACACATGAGAATTAAAATTCCAAAACCTTTACCCTATCCTCACACCACCAGGAAGTCTATCATGATATGGATGCCTACAGATATTATCCCAACATGCAAGTTCATCATTCTCATCTAATTGAATTCTAATTTGTATGCCTCCATGAACTTGTTCTCGATGTATTAAACAATTCAGTCGTCGACATCAACCGAATCAGATGCAACCTTTTGTTTCATGAGTACACTCGTTAAAAGTGCTATATGAGCATTCTTTTCAACTTGGAGATCGCTTTTTGGCTAGTGTGGCAAGCGTCGTCGTCACATTTTTTTATACCATTTGATTTACTAAAACCTTTTTCTCACTTTTAATGCCCAATAATTCCACAACATTTCCTTGGGGATATTTGTTCTTTAAAATATACATAAAGACCGAGCTTGTGCTTATGATAGGTTTACCTTCAAAAATATGTTTCAACCCCCAATTTATTTTATCTCGAACTCCGTCCTTTCAGAATTGTGTCCCGCTCAATTTTAATTGGATCCATATTATCTAGAAAGTTGTAGTCATATACAACGTTCTTGGAAATTTCTAATTAATTACAAACTCTGAAATGCAAGGTGTGGTAGTATCTTCTTGTGGTTTTGATGTTGTCCTCGCATAAAACAATATTAAATTGTAATTTGAAATTGACATATACATATTTTTAATTTTAAAGCTATCTTTAACTACAATGTTTTTAAAAAAAATACAAAATTCAAATTGAAGAAACTATCGATCGTATCCGTCAGAGATCGATGTCAATATTCTCTGACATTTGTGTTTTCTACACTTACCGACAAGTTCCTCAACATTCTCTTCGAAATTTGTGTTTTCAATATTCTCGTTGCAAGTTCCTCGAACATTTCTCATTTCCCTACTTATCGTCATGCACCTCTACATCTCTCTTTCTACGATGCTCTACCTCCACATTTATTTCATGGCTTAATCTTTCCTTTCCTCTCGCCTTTTTTGTAATCATTCTCTTCCGCTAAACTGTTTCTATTTCATCATGCCTTGATTGGTAATTCCTTTTGTTTCCAATGTTCAAAATTGGAAACTCTAAAATCCAATTCTATTTGGACCAAATACCCAAAAACATAAAGACTTTAGAATAAGCACTTCATGCTTTCAATAAGAGAGAAAAATTAAATAAATAATTAAATTAGCAAAGACATTTTGCAAAAATACTTCATGCCTTCATAGAGACATTTTGCAAAATAATTCATGCCTTCATCCCTTCATGCACCCAAAAAAACTTCAAAAAAAAAAAATTGCCAAAAAAATTTTGCACCCATAAAACTTCGAAAAAAAAAAAATTCGCCAAAACAATTTCGCACCCAAAAAACTTCAAAAAAAAAAAAATTTGCCAAAAATATTTTTGCAGCAATTTAGAAAAAATTGGCACCTTCGCACCTTCACAACTTCACCGGTTCAAAATGGTGTGTGGAATATTGTGGAATTAATCTTAGAACAAGAGTATTTATATAGAACTCTCGTTCGAATATCGCGACGGACACGATGAATATTCGCAAGATTCCGTCAACCAAAGATAAAACATTTCGATTAAAGTTTAATAAACTCTCATCCAAGAGTTTATTAAACTCTTGCTCGAGAGTTTAGTAACCTCCTCGCATGAGAGTTATATATCTCCTATTCGAGAGTCCGTTTCTGGTAAACTCTCGTACGCAAACCCTACCGAGAGTTTGTAATAACTTTTCGGCGAGAGTTTACCACAAAGACGATTAAATTTAACCCGTGGTGGTTTAAACTCCCGCCGAGAATTTAAAATTTCTCGCCCGAGAAATTATCTCGCCAAGATTTTTCGGTCAATGAAAAACCTTAAAATTTCGCAATTTTCAGAACTTGCGCTTTGGAGGGGTAAAACACCTACAAAAATAGAATGTTATCTTTCGAATCGGTACCATTGGATTCATCTCTCGAATATAGTTTATAATGATGTAATATTTGTGTAGTTTCATTAAAATTTTCAATTTGTTATTAATTTTATACTAAATCGTGTCACTCGTGGAATTTCATTGTTCGAAAATTGGGTGTTGAATGAAAATTCAATAACTTTAAAATGGAAATCCCAAAAAAATCAAAAAAAATCATATTTCAATTCCTCTCCCCGTCTTCTTCAAAATGATATTCTCATATTTCTTATTGATGATCACATTGAAAAGAAAATTCAGGGCTCATAAGATTTACCTAAACATCACCGTTTTTTTGTCTTTTCCCATTTTAAAAAATAATTAAAAATAGTGATTTAATCCGAAAATTATCGGAAACACACACAATATAAAATCTATGTAGATTATGATGGATATGGTTATTTATTTCAAAAATGAATAACCATCCCTAAAAAAGTAGTTCAAAAAGTGACTATTTATGTTTGCCCGAAAATTTCAAGTATATGTAGTTAGTAAAATAACGAATTTACCCCTATATATATATATATATGAGTATGGAGGTAAGACAATTATCTACAAATCTTGTTTTTATGTCAAAGCATAATTTTATTGAAAATATGAGTTTGTATGGAGTTGAAGTTGAAAAAAACACAGAAAACTACAATTTTCAACGTCAAAAAAGGGCAAAAAGTGTTTCCCAACTTCATTTTTTCACCCATAAATAGTTCTAAGAATTTTTCCAAATTTGACTCCATACCGGCACCGACACATACTTTTATCATTTAAGTCTCTAGCATCATGTTTCGGGATTACATTTCCACGAGATTTTCTCCTCGGGTACCATGGCTTCCTTGGGATCACTTTCTGATACCATACTCCCCGGGATCTCTTCCCCCAAGACCGTACTCCCATGGGATCAATTTCAAGTGAAATTTCCTCAAACCATTATCATTTACTTTCCTTGTGTGTCAATTCCTACATGATCATCTCCTAGTACTACTTTTCCTCCGATATTACATCCCCTGTGACAAGACTTTAAAACATTGTTTGAACATTTATTATCACTAATTAAAAGGATTAATAATTAATCACATGCATGTTGTTCACATGGTATTGTATCACCAAGCATAAATATACCATATTCTTCACGTAGAAAACACGCATTTCAATATTATGGTCATTTCAACAAGTCAATACAATATTTAATAAACCACTATCGATTCCTCGCACCGATTTCCATTTAGTTAAACTTGTTTAGAGAGCTATGTTTATCTATCGTACTACATGAACACATAGATTCTCAAAACTATACAAAAAGAGTTGTTGTCCATCTATAAAAAAATTTCCATTCCTTTGAACAAAGTGAGCTAGTATATTAATAATTCATCACATAACTAAGAGAGAATAAACGCAAGTTCTCATATTAATCATGGACTAAATATTGAAAAAAACAATCTAGAAATTCATTACAGATACACAAGACCTCATACCAATCATGATCGTAGCATTGAAAATCATCGTTCATGATTCATATATGCAACTATAATATACTTATGTTTAGTATCGTAAACTCCCCGGAAACTTTAGGGACTTCCACTCTCAACCCAACCATAGTTTAGCTACACCAAAAATGTCTTGCAACTAACTCACCCCGAGCTAGATCTAATGTCCGAGGAAACGTTTGTTTGTGGAATTCATGCCAAAATATTAGTTAAACACTCGTAATATGGATCCCATTGTCCAGGGGTTTTCACCTTCTCTAATATCAGGCACTAAGGAGGTTTACTTACTTTTTTATGTGTAGAATGAGCACCAAGGTGGTTTATCAATGGTTCCTAGTAAAGTAGCACCGCAATGACCCACTCTTTCCAATGAGTTAACTCACATGGATTCAAATCCAAGGTTTAGATGGGGTATTACTTAATCTCGTGAGTGGAATCCTCTTTCCACATGGTTTATCAATTTTCTGTCTATAACAACCACCAAAGTGGGGTCTAATGTCAACTTCATGTTTTATCAACATATAGCAAGTGTGACCCAAAATCCTCGTCCAAGCGATTTAACATATACAACAATCACCATAGTGATTCAATATTACATTGAGCCTCCCACCGACCATACAAGCTTTAGAAAACAAAGTTCAGTGGCATCACACATAGTTCACATGTGTAAGAACCCATACCCCGTAGGTTTAACTCATATTTGTGGCTTTTCATACTGGCCGTTATCTTCTACTTCAAATTCCCAACTACTCTATCTTATACTTCCAATTCCCAACAACTTCCACGTGCTCTAATGATTACCACAATGAGAACAAACCCAACAAGAACCCACTCTATTATCAAATAAGAACAAACAAAAACAAATGCCTATCCACAAGCCTCGTAAACAAACTTTAAACACACCTTTTGTTATTCACATATCATTAGCCATGTATCTATAATATTATGAATCCATAAAATGTGTCCATCCATTAAAATTCATAATGGAAGATAAAATATTTGGCTTATGGTAGAATATTATTTGTTGATTTCGTATTGTTTCTAAAATAAGTTCATACCCTAGTCCTCCTTCTATGTTGCTGTTAATATTTCTATCAGATTACAATCTCATAACTCGGCACCCATACAAAGCACATACATATTTAACACACACACACACACACACACACACACACACATATATATATATAATTAAAGAATATTTATAATAACCATACAAGAATGAATATATATATATATATATATATATATATATATATATATATATATATATATATATATATATATATATAAGAAATATTTACAATAATCCACAAGTGTAGGGTGACCAAGGAAACCCTTACATTATATACATGAAATGTATACTGGACGAAGACCAACCGTATATTTTGTAAGATGACTAGGTTGTTACAATTATGGTCAAAGTTGAATTAAATAATTAATAAATAAATAATAAAATTGACAATGAACAATATTTAAATAGTAAAAATTCTTAAATTTAATTGTAGAAAATAATATATATATATATATATATATATAGGATGAAATTACTATATATAATAAAATGATATGAAATAATTAATTTAGGATTGATCAAATTAGAATTAATGAGGAAATAATGAGAATGCTTAATTGAACTATTTTAAATTTATTTGTTTATTTAGTTTAAAAGAAAGTACACAGCCTTTTGAATGATAACTTAAATTAGATAGGATAAAAGGGTAAAATTATATAACTAAAATAAATTTAATTAGAAGAGGAAGAATTAAATGAATTGGAAGGCTAAGAAGAAAGAAGGATAGGGATACAAAGAGGAGAAAGAGATGAAGAAGAGGAGCAAGGGGACAATGGGGAAGCACGTGGATTAAGATGGATTAGAGTTAATATTAGAGGGACTATATTTGAGGATAAAAATTGGATAGTAGGTTTCCAAAAATGGTTTAACCGGCACCTCATCTTCGACTAAATTTGTTGGGATGTTTTTCAATCTCAAGGGCTTCCCTAATGACACCGTCGCAATGGAAGGAGGCAAAGGCTAGGATTTTGGCTTTATAAAAATGAGATGTAAGATGGAAATGTCCAACTATGGTGTCTTTATCAATACATTTATGGAAAGGTCAAATCCATCTTTGTTTCTTTGAGCCGAGATTTGAACGATTTTTCCGCCTTTCCTATATGTAAGAATTTCCACAGGAGCAAGGGATTCATGGTATTCCGAGGCAGATCTAAAATACTAGCCATTCTTGTCCTCGACCGATTTGAAGAGATATTAAGGGTTTTATGGGGTTTGAAAAAGGTCCCAATGTTTCTTAGAAGGATTTTACATAAATGATTAAGTAACCCCTGAATGTAGGGTATAAGCATTTAGGTAAGGGAAGGTTACTAGAAAGGATTTTAGGTTGTGGGTGGAGAATGAAGTGGAAGGGCATTTTTGATATGGGATGAGGAGTAACCATTAGATTTGGGGGTGAGATGAGTTTTTTAATTAGGAAAGGAATGACAAGAGGAGATCCGAATGGCCTCTAGTGACAAGGGTTTTAAGCACGATAAATTTGTGAGCAAGATGATGGTGGGAGTCGGGTATGAAGGTACCTATCGCTGACCAATCCTAAATTAATTATTTCATAATATATAACATTCTAATCCTATCCCTTCATTATATATAATAATTTATCTTAATCTAAATTTATATATATGTGATTAAATATACACATTTATTAATTAATTTAATTTAAGAATTTTTAGTATTCAAATATTTTCTTGAATATCAATTTGATTATTTATTTATTTATTCTTTAATTCAATTTCACCATAATCACAATCCTTTCAATTATTACTATATATTCCAAATACAATTCCATTCATCCTAATCAATTCAAAATTAATATTTATACCCCTTTTATATATATATAAAAACTACTCTTGTAATTAATAAATTAATATTTACAATCTAAATTAAATTAATTTAAAATAACTTTTCGACTATAATCACTTGAGTAATTAATATCATTTTACCAATTTAACTTGAATAATTAAATCCCGCAAGATTTTTTTTCATTATAAATACAAGTTTAATCAATTATCCCATCATTCTTACCCAACATAATTGACATATATATTCTAGCTTCATCCCAACATAAATATTATATTCTAGCTCCATATTCTATTTAACTGTCTAGCACCTTTCACATCATCAAGAAAAAGATTAATGTCCATGAAGATGGGTGAAGTGTTCACCCGAAAGGGTAGATAAATGAAAACACATTGCTCAACAAGTTTTGATCTACATCAAGTCATTTCCTATGGAAATATTCCTATACTAAAACCATCCTTTTACCGAAATCAAGGTACATGGAGAGGTCCCTAGCGTTGGATTGAAGTTGTTTAGTTCAAACCTGCATTCTCTTCCAAAGAAAAATATCTTACCCATGTTTACTCCTTGGTCTCCATGATATCATGTTTTGTTTTTCCACCTAGGTTCATGTTGATATCCCTCCTTATGTCTTCGATACATTTCCATCTTTTATCTTTGTACATGATCGCAGATCAAGATTTTAGCTAAAAATTAAAAGTTCTCGTAATGTTTGTGACTCCGAACGAATCGATAGAGTTCATCGCCAGGATTCCGGCAACTTGTTTTTTCAAAAATCCGAGTTCATATGAGTGAGTTATGATTTGATGTTTGCTTTCCAAAAACAGGGGAAAAATGGGCAGAACAAAATAGTGGATGATGTGTGTACCAAATGCTGCTGAAAAAAGAATCTTATGGAATATTCTTTAGGTTTCTTCTAATGACGTTGTGATAAGTGGCATGTTCTAATTCGATAGTTTGGTCTATGTGGGGGTAAATTTTCTAACGTTTTCTAAGGTAGAAATTGTTTTTATTTATTTATTATTTAATTATGATTTTAAATTATATATATATATATATATATATATATATATATATATATATATATATATATATATATATATTACATTATATATTATATGTTTTTATTGAGATATTATATATGTTGCATTATATTATAGTTAAATCATAGTCAATCCGCATGCATTTTAACCATGGTCTTACGATTATTCAAAGGTCCTTTGAATAATGCCGCGTAATATATGTTTCAAACATATGCTAAATCCGCATATCTAAGGGCCGACATAATAGATGCCAAAGGTTAAACATAAACCAAAGGTCAACGAATAATAATGCAAGGCTTGTACCAAAATATGGGTGGAGGTGGAGGTCGACCCCGTGTCCTCCCCTATCATCACATTCCTCCACCAGAGACCACTAACATGACACTTGATATGACTACCATCGTGCCAATGTTTGAATCTCGTCATGCAATTAAATCGTAGGTCTTGAGGGGGGCCAACCCCCTCCCTAAATGCCCAAGCGCCCGTAACCAAGATCTCTCCAACAGTAAACCGAAGTGAAGGTTAAAAATATGTCTTAGTGCTAATACATGTATTAAATCCGGTGGACACATGTAATTAATCCATGATTAGTTTGAAAAGTGCACTTAGCACTAATGAACATTTAAATTGTGCTTATTTTAGGTTAAGATGTTCTTATCCTTAATCTAATGCCGTATTAATTCAACTAAGTGGAAAACAGCGAGGCGCCTGGAATTAGGCTAATGCCAAAAATGTAATTTTAACTTGGAGTCCTCCTAAATATGGAGAAATTGGGGGGAATACAATTTTTTCCATAATCGTGCAATTTTCGCCAAACAGCTCATAAAGAGGAATTCTTGGCTAATTGACATGCCGGGAACTCAATGAATTAAGTTGCAGAGGCGTGTATGTCATCTATGGGTGTTTTCAGGTATCGGAACATTTTTTAAGGCCGTCACTCAAGTGTCGGAGGCATTTCCGCAGCATCCAAAGTCCAAATCGAGCAAAAAATGTCTCCTCTCATTTTTGGTATATTTTGGTGTTTTAAACCTACTGGAATAGGTTCCAATATCATTTGAAGCTTGTAAAAGAAATTTGAGCATACTTGAAGTTAATACAAAGGCCCACACTATGAAGTTGGACCAAGGAGATGTAGCCCAGAGGGGGTGAACTCCTTCAACAAAATTTCGTGTATTGAGTCATATGTATGTTTGTTGTGTTTATATTTTTTGTTGTTCAAATTATTTAAATTATGCTTTAAATTTATGACAGACACTAAATTTCACCAAGTAACTGAATTGACAATCACATGCTCATGGAAAAAACTCGATGAATAAGAAAACCAAAGCAAAAGAGAATTTTATATCTCTGGAAATGATACTATCACAACATTAAATAGCAATAATTTCTGATCAAACTCCGGTGCCGATCATAAGGTTTCTTGCTTGTTTTGCTTGAAGGGTTTTAATAGTTGCAATTTTTGTGATGCTTACAAGGTTGAGATCAGATAGAGGAGAAGGGAAGCTATTGGTAGCTAGTCCCAAGATTAGGAAAAGAAGGAAGAAGGCTAAGAAGGAATTATCCTCACACAAAGGACCACTCAAGGCAACACTTGAAGCACCTCAAATTTCATCTCCATCGCCTGAGATAGAAGAAGTTCAATTTGTACAAGAGGATGAAGTGATTGAAGAGGTACAAGTTGCAGAGATTGAGCTTGAATCCAAAGCCTAAATTTTGCATATGAATAGACTCATGAACATTCCTAAGAAGAGGATGTTAAGAGAGAATTCAAATAGATGCAAAAAATGGTGAAAATTATGTATGAAGCTTTCATGGGAAAGGAAGTTGGAGAAGGTTCAAAGCATCCACATGGAGAAGGATCAACAAATAGTAAGAAGGATAAAGATAAGAGTCTAGAGGAAAGCTACCTCCATCTCCACCCACTATCCTCATCAACATCTTCATCTTCCACATCCACTACAAAAACTCATACCCACACTCATTCCAAGATCCCAAAAGGAAAGATTCATTACTCAAGCTCTAGACATCAAGTTTGAACTTCCCATATACAATGGAGAGGTTAATGAGAAGCTAGAAAATAAGATTTTTCAATCGGGAAGTATACCTAATCTCGTAATCTACAAAAGGATGATATCAAGATTCATTAATAATTAAGGCTAGGAAGGAGGAACACTAGTTTGGTGGGAGGAAAAGGCTCAAGAGGAAATTCGAATTCATGGAAAAAGATTTCATATGACTGGGTTGAGTTTATTTCTTCCATTAAAAGACAGCTTTTACCCATTAGCCTAGATATGAAAAAATCAATTATGAGTTGGCAAAACTTAGGCAAAATTAAAGGCCAAATTGTTCAAGAGTACATGAGTTTAGAAAGAGAGCTTTTTGTTAGGAGTAAACTTAAATTTCAAGATACACTCTGAAATACATGGGGGAGGTTTACATTCCTATTTGAAGCATACTATCCTTACGTTAACCCAAACAACTTAGATGAAGGCGAAAAGGGCTTGCTACAATTCTGGAGGCATGGGGAAAAACAAAACATAGAAGAGAAAGGTGAAAGTGAGGATAAGGGAAAAGAGAAGGGAGGAAAATGGAGGAAAGAAGAATGCAAGTACCGAATAAAGAGAAGGAAAACTCACATGCAAAAACTATTCAAATACTAGCCATGATGAAGATCATTGTTGGAAAATTCACCTCATAGAATTGAAACCAGATAAATTGAAAGTTTTCTTACATAGAAAACTGCTACAGTAGCTAAAAGGCTTAGGTTAGATTCGTGAGATGAGACAAAAATTACCTGCCATGGGTTTGAAAGGGAAACATGTTGAATGTACTAGTTCCTCAAATAGTCACATCAACACTCCAAATGAAGATATAAGAGAAGAATTGTTTCATATCAAATTGATTTCCTAACTACACAAAAAATGATGCATTATTTGATACGGATCACAAGAAACTTGATTTCGTAAGATTTAGTTAAAAATCTTAACCTTGAAACTCAGGCACATCATAAACCATACCCCTTGGGGATGGATAGTTAAGAATGCTAATCATAGTCACAAGGAAATGTATTTAGATTTTCTATTACTACAAACTTTTGTTGATGAAGTTGAGTTAGATGTAATTCTACTTGACATTTCCACGATTATCTTGGGAAGTCCATATTTATATGACAGATAGCAAAGGTTTATCTCCATGAGAAAAAATATCATTTTCTTAAGGATGGAGTGGAGTATATTATGAGATCCCCATCGCAAGAAACTAAATACTTCTTTAGTTAATGCATGGCAAATGAAGAGGCTAGTCAATGCAAGTCAAAACTTGACATGATGATGATAAAACAAAGAGATGTTTTGCATCATACTTTTAAAAAAATATGCTTATAATTGTAATGTTTTGTTTCGTATTGATAATAGGTTTTATTTGAAAGAAGGCGAAATTTTTTTGCAACAAATAACATTGGTGCTATGGTGTTGAAAACAAGGGGTGCCTGCAAAAGAAGTTGCAAAGGTTAAAGAGAGGACAAAGCAAATTTTGGGAAAGAAGGCAGAAGCCTACAAATGTTCATTCCTAAGCCTACAATATTACAATGGCAAAGATACTTGGTCAAGAGACAACATAATTTCAAGGCAAAAAGAATAAAAATCAATGCATAGTGATGGAGTGCAAGGTGAGAAAGATTCAAGTTTCGATTGTTGACCAAGGTAGAAACAAGATTTTTTCGCAAAATTAGATTGTTGTTCTTCAAATTTAAATATTGCAAAGAAGGACGAAGTCAAAGACAATAACATGGTCGCTGTATCAAGGAAAACTTGACTTTTATAAAAATCTCCAAATGATGAAATTAGGAAATTTTCAATGGATAAAGACCGAAAGAGTGAGGAATAGTCCCTCGCCATCTTCATAATCGTAATCAAGAGAGCTTTGGGGTCCAAAAGGCTTCTACCGGAGGAATGATAAGGACCGCATTTTAGCCAAAATTCAAAGTGCTCGCAGTATCGTTTCGTACCGAACGACCGTGACAGAGTTTGTCACCAAGATTCGGGCAACTTGTTTCATAAAAATCCGAGTTCATATGAGTGAGTTATTGTTTGTTGTTCGCTTTCCAAAATAGGTAAAAAAATGGGCAAAACAGTATTGGGGATGATGTGGTAAATCTAGTCGCAAAAAAAGAATCTTCCGAAATATCTTTAGGTTTCTCGCTAAATGAGGTTGTGACAAGTGGCATGTTCTAATTCCAGATGGGGTCCGGTCTATGTGGGGGTAAATTTTCTAATGTTTTCTAAGGTGGGAATTGTATTTTTATTTAAATATGATTTAAATATTATATATATTTATATATATTATATAATATAATATATTATATGTTTTTTATTGAGATATTATATATATTATATTAAATAATATATATATTATATATGTTTTATTATATTATACCAATTTAATTAAATCATAGGCAATCCGCAGACATAAACCATGGTTCGACTATTATTCAAAGGTCCTCCTAAATAATACCGCGTAATATATGTTTCAAACATATGCTAAATCCGCATATCTAAGGGTCGTATTATAATAGATGCCAAATGTTAAACATAAACAAAAGGTCAATGGAGAATAATGCAAGGTTTGTACCAAAATATTGGTGGAGGATGCAGGTCAGTTTGACCCCACGACCTCCCCTCATCATCGTGCTCCGTCCACCAATAGACCACTCTCATGGAATATACAAATACTATCGTGCTGGCGGCTGGACCTCGTCGCGCCATTAAACGGAGTAACCGAGGGGGCCAACACGGTGGCCTGCCTACCTTCCCATACACCCACCGAACCGGGAACTAGGAGTTGTGATAGAAACTGACGAGAAGTTTAAAATATGTCTTAGTGCTAATACATTTATTAAATCGATTACATGTAATTAATCCCTGATTGGTTTTAAAACCATGCTTATCACTAATGAATATTTAAACTTCTCTTATCTTGAGTTAAGATGCTCTTATCCTTAATTTAATGCCAAATTAATTCAATGGCGAAATAGCTGAGGCAATCAATTAGCGTAATTTCCAAAAAATAGAATTTCAATCATTTCAAATACCCGGAATAGGTTTCAACAACATTTGAAGTTTGTAACAACAATTTGACACTTGAAGCTAATACAAAGGCCTACACTATGAAGCCGGACCAAGGAATGTAGCCCAAGCAGGGTGAACTCCTTCAACAAAATTTTGTGTATTGAGTTCATATGTGTTTGTTGTGTTTATATTTTTTGATGTCTACCATTTAAAATTATGCTTTTGAAGTTGAGGACAAAACACTAAATTTTACCATGTAAACTAAATCGACAATCACATGCTCATGGAAAACTTTGATGAATATGCAAACCAAAACAAAGAGAATTTTATATCTCTGGAAATGATACTAGCAATAACATTAATCTAGAAATCATTTCGCATTAGCAGAGGCCCTCCTAATACTTCGACGTTTTACCACCTCCAAATTCGAGGATGTTTGTTAATAAAAAGCTTTCAAACCAACATACTGCCAACAAAATAAGAAACATAAAAAAAAATCCCATCAACCTAAGTATCATGGTGGTAGAGTGAATTCATACATGTTTTAGACCTCATTCAATGTGGTTAACAATTCATACCCTTGAGTATGATAATACAATATCCTTCTCAGCCAAAATCCGTGGTTTTTGGATAGGATTAGGGTCAATACTCACATGGCGTGAACCACATTTATATTTATGGTCATTGGTTTGGGTAGCTGTGCGATTTATCACCACTTCCTCCAATTTTTCCAAATCTTCGACACCGTGTTCACCTAACTCCTATTCCAACACATCAAAACTTCTATGATGGCCTATTCTATGGGTCTAAACACCATATGAAAAATCTTATAAGTATCTTATGAAGCATCTCCTAAACCTAAATCAAGGTTGGACCAATTGACCCTCAAAAGGATCATCAAGAGAAGTCCACAAATTCCTCCTTATATGCCATGTTCTCGTTACACATAGACATTGCCAACCATCGATGAAAAAGAATTCACCTGTATCACTCTTACGAACCCTATCCATCCGAAATATGCACGCGTTTAAGGCCTCTCGAGAGGTATATAAAGGTACAAAAAACTTGTATTTCTATCTCATACAAATATGAGCTAAATACTACCAAAATTTAGCTAAAATTTATCTCAATAAGAGAGATGGTTCAAACCATGGTTTATTGTTTAAAAAAATAATTGGTAGAATTTTGTCTAACATTGATTTTGAAAATAATATCAAAAGTTATAATTGTTTGAAGAATCTCCGAATCTAACATAGAAACTAACCAAAAACCATTGAGTGGCCAAAAGCAAATCCACAAAAAAACATAAATTTTATCAAGTGATAGGGATCCCAACTCCAAATTAAATGGTGAAAGGAACATATTTCTTTATGTGATCCCAAATTTCTCAAAATTTTTTAAAAATAAAATAGAAACTCGACTCTCTCTTTCTTGCTTTCCTCTTTATATATATTAAATTAATTAATTTAATTTAATTTTCTAACTAAACATAGATTACAATTTTAAAAAATATCATATCAATTATATTAATTTAAACAATTTTCTAATTTAAATGCAAATGTAAACCCTATATAAAATGTGCAATTAAATTTAATATTTTTTTGTTATTTTTTAAGATTTTTAAAAATTTTAAATATCAATTTATATTTTCAAAGTGTTTAGACATATTTTATTTTTTACTTTTAAGATTTTAAAAAATTAAAAAATATAACTTATATCAATTTATATTTTCAAAGTGTTTGGACATAGTTTCTAATTAGATGTCAAATTTCAGGGCAATCAATCTCGATTATCATTGAAAAAATGGATTTTGAACAATAAAAAAATATGTTAATTGTAATTAAGAATTGTTTGATCTTACCTAATACATATCAGCTTACAAATATAAAATTCATATATATTTTTTTTTTCGATTAATATATTTATCATCACTACATATATATTTTTTAGAAAAATGCTAGGATTATACTTTTAGACCTATGATAATTTTTTTTTGGGAATAAAATAGATTACTCTAAAAATTTGAACCTAAATTTTTCTAAAATTACACAATACTGTATATCAAAATAACTATCCATTAAATTGTTCAAAAAAAAATACTATAACATTTAACTTTTTATAATAATTTATTTATTTCAAATAAATACTATAACATTTAACTTTTTATAATAATTTATTTATTTCTTATTTTAAATAAAAATTAAAATTATCATCATTATTTATTAATGCTCATTTGCATGATAAAATTAAAATAACTCACGTTATCAAAATGAAGAAAAAAACCCAATTCCAGATCCTATCATAAAAATATAACAATTCACTAAAACATCCATTACTATCATTATGTTGGAAAATCCTATCAATAAAAATATAACAATTCACTAAAACATCCATTGCTATGATTATGTTGGAAGATCCCATCATAAAATATAACAATTCACTAAAACATCCATTACTATGATTATGTTGAATAACTTTTCATGGTTTAAAACTTTTATTTTAAATTAATATATTATTTAAATTTAATTATTAAAACTTTGAATTGAGATACATCCGTAATTATGTTGTGATATCTTTTATTTAATGTTTAAAAGTTTTATTTAAATTATTATTATATTTGAATTTAATTATTTATTTGTTAAATTTACAGCCTTTTAATATATTGAAATTGGTGAAATTGTGTTGTTACATATATTGTTTTATGATGGTCAATTGTGATGCATTATTGTTTGGTTACGTACGTTAAAAAATCATTATTATATTTATTTGTTAAATATAGAATGAAACAAGTAGGGTATATACATGTATTTTCACCCAGAGGTGCAAAGGGAACGTCGAAGGAATGATAAAAGTGAATGTGGAAAGTAATAATAAAGCTTAAATATATTAATAATGAAATTCAATCAATATCTCTGAGCTTATTTATATCTTCTATATAGAACAATGGACTTGCTTATGGCTCATGTAAGCTAAAGTGGTGGACACAACTACTAACAAAGCTATGCCTCCCAACCACAAAGGGGAGCTCGGGCCACTGTGAACTACAAGCACTAAAGGTATTCCCAAGTCATCGTCTCATTTTTCCTCGAGACTACTTCTTCACAACATTTAACAAATTTGTAGACCCTCGGTTGAATTGATTCGTATTTCAATTTTTCGATTTTAAGTGGACACGTGCCTGGGGATAGCCCAAGCGCATCACAATTGGAAATTCTTTTATTTACATTTCAAGGTAAATTATTTAGGTTGTGGTGCGATAAAGTTTTGGATGCGAAGATGCTATGCGATATCGTCATCACATTTCGCATCAGCATTGTTATTGTTTGTTGTTGTTATTTGTTTTGGTATGTGAACAAGTTATATTCGTCGAGCTATGAAATGATATGTGTTGCGATTTTGAGCCGGTATATATTGCTTGGAAGCCAATTTTACGATATGTCAAAGCTTTAAAATTCTGATAAAGCAAACCGGGTGCGAGCTTAAGTGAAAAATGTTGTGTGCTTCCGAGTTTATATGGGCCACAACCCACAGTTCCATGTACTTGTAAAGATGCGCTTTTATTAAGATTTACATTCATATATGAACAAAAGGTTACTGTTCAAAGTATTAAAGTGGGGTTTTGTCTCCATAAGCCTTGTTATCATTTGGAATCAAAGGTTGAGATTCTTATGAAGATGCGTTTTGTCACATCATTTTTGGCATCGCAGCAAGGTTTGCTCTTCGTGAGGAGAAATCGTGAAGGTTAATGCTCCTTGAAGGTTAAAACCGTAGGTTGGTGAAAGCCTTTTTTAATTAAAGAAGAATTGTGTGTTCAAGGCACTGCGGGAAAAAGAGGAGATCAAGAAAAACAAATGTGCTTGGAAAAAAATTGACAACATATTGCAAAGAGGAGATCATGTTATTTGAATCTAATAAACAAGGCATGGTAGAAGATGGGAGTAAGTGATACTCTTAAGAAAAACATTATGGAAGCATAAAGAAATCACATCATGGTTTTTTTTCGTGAAGAATGGAGATTCACCGAATGTGAAGAGTGGATGGAGACTTATTTGTGAAATCAAGTAAGTATTGTTTTATTTAACTCCTCGATTTTGAGTTTTGGTGTTAAAGAAATATTGAAGATTGATAGCCAGCCTAATGAAGTATTTCAACAAAAGAAGATCACAACCTTAAGAAGCAATGATGAAGGAACCGGTAAGGATTTGTGAGTGAAAGAAGAGTGTATGTAACCTAGTATTTCATTCGTGATTGAAATACAAGAGGATAGTTGTGTTCTCAAAATTACGATGATTTGAATCCTAGAAGGAGCAGAAATTTTCAAAGAAAGTTCTTTGAAAGGGGACTAGTGGCCGTGCGTAGGAAAGTCATGAGGTAAGTCAGAAAGGTGAGTGACCTGATATTGCATAGAATTAAGTACAACTCATAGCGAGGAGGAAATCATAGAGATGAGAGATGACTACCGATAGTCATAGCATAGGTTCTCGAGAGAGACCAAATAAGGAAGATGGAAGAAAGAAGATGACAAAGTAGTCGTGGGGTATATGAAGATGAGTGATGAAGAATAGGACAAGAGAAAAGGTCGAGATAATAATGCAATTTAATTTGTTGATGGAGATGTTCGAGAGGAGTAAAGAAGACCAGAGATTTGGTTACATAATAAGAAAGAAGGTGAAGTGGCATAGTCTACAAGAGAAGAGAGAAAACAGATGAATATGCAGTTAATAGAGGAGCTGAGGAAGCTTGAACATATTATAGATGTTCAATTTATAAAAAATCAAGAAGAAGTGAGAAGGATATCAAGCAACCAAGTGAAGTGCTTGAGGAGGCCGATAAGAATACCATTGAAGATTTTCTTCGAGTCATGTAGAGGACTTAGAATGCCAAGAGGAAGATTTGGTGATTGGATCACTTCAAATGAGTACTGGGTCTTGTGGATTTTGAGATTGATAATTTGACTCCGGTGGTTTTGTGGGTGTTGAAGAAGGCAATCCATCTCTTGTAATTGTATTGAATGAAGTTAAGAATTGTCAAGAAAAGTATGATGATGATTGTCTTTCGTATGAAGATCAAGTTGAGTTATTGCGCAAAAGGAGTTCATAAATTCTCGCTTAGTGAAGGAAGTATATCCAAGGAAGGTGAGATAGGGCTGTCTCATATGAATAAACCTATTATTGTTGAGGATATGGAGGAATTGATTATATTATCGACCAAGAGAAGACTGCTGGGATGAAGTCTAAAGCTATCACAAAGATAGCGGATCATAATTTTATTCTCGATGAAGTAATGGTGTATGCGGCTACCAAGAAATTGGACTTGTGACAAAGAAGGAGATAGTGAGGATTGTAGAGTTTTTGGAAGAAGTCTGAAGTGAGATGGTGCATTTGTGGCATGAGCTAATTCTTTTGGAGAATATACTAGCAAGTCGCAGAATGAATATTCTGAATGTACAATTGAAATTGGGCAAAGGTGAGGGCAAGCATGTCTCATGCTAAAGAGAAAATCAGCCTTTAGAGTCAAGGAATTCGAAATGACTACCGGGATTATTCCCAAGGAGGTGAAGGACATTCACCGAGGGTTGTCAAGGAAGAGGAAGAAATATATGCTAGAATTGATGAAAAACATAGTGATGAGGTGTTTGAAAGGAATCGAGTAGAAAGTGAATCGATGAACTCGTTTACTAGAAGTGGTCCTTCGAGTATGATGTTTTTATCAAATATATTGAATAGAGGTTGTTTGTAAATGAGATAAAAGTTCGTAAGCAACAAGAGGGTAAGGGATGTATGTGGTGTAGTAAGAATCCAAAATCTTCAAAGTGAAGGTAACAAACAACATTTTGAAGATGAATGGATAGAGTGCAACAAATAATTACAGAGTGAGTACGGTTTTAAGATAACCTATGAGATTGGAAATAATAAGAAGGTTGATGATGAAAGTGTCTCTAAAGAAGACAACAACAAGAAAGCAAAGATCAACAAAAAGAGAAAGACAATAGCAACCGTGAAATCATAGCTAGTGGGGCAATGCAAAGATAAGCAGAGACCCGAGAACAACAACAAACAACAACAACATCAACCAAAGGCAGACTACATAACAAAGTTTGGGATCTAGAGGACTCCATCAACATCAAGACACATTCTCATTCGGAGATCATGATAATTTCTACCTTTCGGGATTTCCGATGCAAGAGCATCATGGCCCCACTCCTTGTACATTTATAAAAGATATGTGGTCTTATATTTTCAACGCGAGTTGGTTCCCAAGTATTTCTAAATGTAATTTTCAATATTTTGAGTGATTTTATGTGAGAAATTTAGAATATGATTTAATTAAATATTGTGAGGTGATATTTTAAATGTTCTCTAATGTAGGAGAACATGAGTGATCGATGAGTGATTGTGATTGAGATATTCAAATATCATAATCTTAGATTAGAAATTAGTTCCCATGATTTTTTGGATTTGAGAGAATCCTTAGGATTTAGTTGAATGTTGAGATCTCCAAGGGATAAAGAAGAGATTTAGGGATTAGAGATTTTTAGAATTTTGTTTAGTAAACTATGGAATCGAACGCGAATTGGTTACAAACCTTTTTGTATATATTTGTAAAAGCTCTCAAAGGCATAACAAAAAACACATATTCTTAGATAGAGATTTGATTGTAAGCTAACTTTAGCATAGAGGGAGAATGGAAGAGAAAAGTGCCATGTAAATGCACATTAGGCCGTATATTTAATCGTAGATAGGTTTTTGCTTTGTATCTATATGATTTATTTATTAATTAAGAAATCGAATTTCATTGTGACTCCGGGTGTCATTTATGTTATGCGTTGAGGATCCATAATAGAAATTTTTTTATATTAGTGTAATAATTCTCTATATTGAATTTTAATGAATGAATAAGTATTTCGAGTGATAAAAGACTTAATGGTTGGGTAGAATCTATGTGATTCCATTATGGGAATTAAACCGCCGTGTGTGAAGATGATGAGAACAAATAAGTGCGTATAAATCAGTGTCACAAAGAGAAACAAACCCAAATTTCGCATTCAGAGAATGGTCACGCAATGATACTTGGATTGTAGACAATGGTGATAAGTACAACATCGTGAAGGTCGTAACCGAGTGAGAATCGAAGAGAAACAAGAGAAGTAGCGAGCTGAGTAAACAAAGTCAGAGTAGTGACACCGAAGAAATAAAAATCAATTAAGGTAGAAAACCCCTTAAAAGATTCCAAGAGAAAGAGATCGGATGACAAGGATTAAATCATAGAGACAAGCAAAATATCGAGCAAATATCGACGTCCGCATTGAATTCACAAGTTAAGTTGGGAAAAAGTTGCGAAGTGGACACGTGTCGTGAGGAGCAACAAGCACACATCATAATCGACGATTCTTTTTTATTTACATTGCAAGGTAAATTGTTTATTTCTTGGGCAGATAAAGTTTGGGTTGCGAAGATGTAATGCGATATCATCATCACATTTCGCATCGACATTGTTAATGTTTGTTGTTAAGAGTTATTTGTTTTGATATGAGGAATTTTATATTCGTGGAGGAAAATGAGGTGTGTTGCTAGCCTGTAAACTGTATATATTGCTTGGGGAGTCGATTGACAAAATGTTAAAAGTTTTAAAATTTCGATAAGAAATCGTCATGAGCTTAAGGAAAATGTTGCTAGCTTCCGAGTTTATATGGGCCATGGACCCACAGTGTCCGCATGGAGTTCAGAAAGACAGTTTTTATTGCTTCTCGCGTAATATATATGAAAAAAGGTTAATGTTCAAAATATTAAAGTGGGGTTTATTTCTGCGTCTTCATCGTCTGGAATCAAAGGTTGAGACTTATGGAGACGTGGGTTTTTCTCACTATACCATTCTCTAACTTGTTCAACCCAATTTCCGTAAACACTAGTGGTGCTATCTCTTTCCATCACCAAATGATCACCGAACAAAGCTTAATACTTCTTGTTTTCTTATTGTTATTTCACCGTCATTTCGCCCGCAAGCATCCGCACATGCAAGAAGGTGGATTTTTAAACCGCCAAGATAACAATTTGGAGCGCACTATCGGCATACCTAAAACGAGTAAAGCAATTGAACGGGAAGAGGGAAGACAGTCATCCCTCACTTCGTATTTTATCTGCACTTCGACAAACCAACTAACCGGCTGGTGCTATTAAACTACCGTATTCAACAATGACTAGTAGTTTTCGTGAGAGCGGTGTAGAGGGATGTCACCTAGACATGAACCAAAAGAGAAGATGAGGTGGGAATTAGAACCACAAGAAGAATGATAGTATGTTGAGAGCAAGCTCGAAAGTCGAGAGAAATCAACAAAAGTAAGGAACCAACTAACAAAAACACTTTGTCAAAATCCAATTAAAATAAGGAGACGACTAAATAGTATACCAATTCAAACTTAAAGCGCATTAACTCACATTAGCTAGACACGTGTTAGATATTGTGTTGAAGACGATGAATCTCTACAAGAACCACTAATATAACCTCATAATAAAATCCTCTCGCGTAATTAAAGAAGGATCTTGTCACGTGGAAGGATACATTTATTTATTTCGATGCAAGGTCGGTATTTTTTTTTTTTTCAACGCAAACAAATTTATATTTAGATGTACTATGTAAAATGTTGTTTAAAATTGACCGCATGATCAGGAGAAACTAAATTCGAGTACAATATCATTGATTAATTCATAAAAGTAGGGCACAGCGGGGATCAAGCCACCGACTTCTGACATAATACATGCCTACTGAGCTAAATACCCCTAAAGAATTATGATTGGCGATGTCAAGGAATCTAAATGGCAGTTCGTAAAGAGTGTCCACCCTATCCACACTTCACTACACTAGAAATTCTGTCCTATACCTCCGTCCTTGTCAATCATCGTCACAGTTTTTCCTACCAACCTACCAAACCTTCAAATGCTGAGATTAGAGTCAAAGTCTATCTAGATTGTTTTTTCCCAAAGTAATAGCATCAGCCTTCCATTTCTTTGAATCATTGTACCTAATACTATTATATTTCTTTGATGGCCACTTTTAGCTTTTATCTTCATTCTTCTAATATGGACACATTTTCCCATTGTTTTTTCAAAACTTTGTCTCGATGTTTTAGGAAAACCTTGCCGGATAGTTCTACAAAAATTTCTCAACCCACAAAATTATTCATAAAATAATGTCTCTTACTAATATTACTTTAAAACATATATTTTAATTACATTATATAAAACAAATAGAATGGAAGATGCAATATACGCCTGCCAGTTAAATGGACAATAAATAGTGTCAATTGTTACTTCTATAAAAATTTTGACTTATAAACTTAAATATATTTAATGCTATAAAGAAAACTAAATCTAAGGGTTAGGCTATATACATAGTATGAACTAAGAGTTGTAATGATATAATGTGATGATGTCGTTTCACGATAAGGTGTTTGGATTGTATCATACATAAAAAAAAATCATATATAATTGTAACCATGAGTATCATAATCTAAAACTAGCAAATCAATCCATGTGTTAATCACATCATAGCATTTACATATAACAACAACCTCATTACCTCACCGCGTTGGGTAGTGTGCCTCGGGTAGTGGGAAAATATTCAAGGTATCTTTCCAATGATTCAAGCCATTCCATTCATGCACTACTGAGCATAAAATGTTTTTATTTTATACAACTTTATAACCGTGAAATCGAAACAAAACTAGCAAATCAGACTCATGAAATTACATCATATAACATTTTACACATACCAACAACCTCATTACCTCACTCATTGGATAATGTGTCCCTTCACTAGTGGGAAGAGAGAAAAGGAATATTTCCAATCATTCCAAGACATTCCATCCTTGCACTAATGAGCAAAGGCACCGTGGCAATGACCACCATTCTAGTAATGTCAATACTCAATACAAAGAACCCGTAAGATGCATATGAACTATCGTGACAGTAAATATTATGAATCACTACACCTTAAAGCATCCTTAGAACCAAAGTTGAAATAGTTAATAAATGACAATTTCATTGAACAACAAATTAACTAGCCAAACCTATCGAATCCTATGTGGCTACCAATTAAACATGTCAATTTTCAAACTTTCTTAACCTTAAATATGGAAAACACAAGGACTTAAGATACGAAGGAACCACATGTATCATGAGGTGAGCAACCTACATTCTATCCAACATGTCCACACTACTCTCAATGATCTCAAGTTTTGGGAGGCTAACCTCATCTTGTGCTAGAAAATCTATAATAGAATTGGTGAGGGAAACCATTGAGTCCCCAACAAGAAACCATGTGGGTCCAACATTGATGGCTCGCAGTCAATCATTATTACCCCAAAGATTGATGTTACTAGCTAGGGGACAAATCGATAGAAAACCATGACGATCCACCATAAAATGTTGTCCTCTACTCATCATTACAAATGTTTCCAATTAAAAGGAGTTCCTTAGTACCACATTTGTGTAATTACTTTTTATATTAAATACACACACACACACATGAGGGGTTATCTCAACCAATTGATTCCAATGTTATTGGGTATTTGGCTATGCAAGAAAGTCCCTAATTTGATTCCCCCTAGGTAAGTTGCACTAGTCTCCGTCAACAAGTTTACTATGATGTCATCCATAAGTGTCGAGAAGCATCCCTGTGGGTTTCCTCATAATTTTTTCCTTGGAAAAGGATATATATATATATATATATATATATATATGACAGAATCAACACAAAATTTCATTTTTATAGCCACTCCATGATGATATACAACAATAAATTAAAACATTCCCACACACTTCTTTATCTCACATATACAGGACAAACAAGGTAGCCGATGTCCTTTCAAAGAGGCATCGGGGTCAGAGCGGGTGTTTGTACCATTTCGCCTTAGCGCATGGGCATCCAAATGATTTCATTCAAGAACCTTATCTATAAAATTATCTACGTATAGATACCCCACTTCTTGCCAGCTGTGATGTATTTTTGTTTTTTTAAAGCCATGGAAATTTTGTTTTCTATTGTTGATATAAATTTCAGCGCTTTGATAGTCGATGCTTAGAGCCTTTCAGTGTCTAATATATGTCCTTTTAATTCAAAAACACATTTTCCTTTTTTTTAATTAGCTCACCGATATGTAGGCCATATATGCAAATTTGTCGTGAGCCAAATGTGAGACCTCTCACCAAAGTAGGGAGGTTATAGATTCAACTCTCTTGATCCCCCAGAGTTAAGAACCCTAATTAGGGCCACCGTTTACGTAATTTAACATCCATGGATCGTGGAAAAGTAATTGAAGGGTTTTCCACGAGGGTGTTCTCCTAAGAAAAAAATACTCATGAGGTTTCTTTTGGAAAAGAAAAAAAAATGTGTAGTATATACCTAGATAGGTAAACATGTAGGTAGGTAGATAGATAACATTATTTTATTGATCTAATGGTTAGTTAAAGTGATTTGGAATTCCATTGCAAAGCCATAATGACTACAAAGATTACAAGGTATAACCACTCTTAAGTCCCTTGAGGTTGGCACATGTCTACCAACAAAGAAAGCACCGTTCACATTAACTTGGGTCACTCGAGGATTGGCACATGTATACCAACAACAAAGCATCATTCGTTTAATGTGAAGAAACCTATGGATGGTTTCCCCGAGGAATTTGTATGCTGTGAAAATGATATTATCATCGTTTATATCAATACTTTTTAAGAAGAGTTATATCAACAAAAGAAGGGGGGGGAATAACACTCACAATTATCTTAATTAGGCTTATTTGGAGAACCTATAGGAAATGTTTGCCATGCTTGAGCCCGTTATTACATTTGGGAGTGTCAAAGTAAGGTTTATATTTATTATTTCTTGTCTTTCCTTTTGATAAGCCTAAACTAGTACAACCTTAATGATCTAGCTAGTTATCACTATCATACCCCAAGTGGCTCTTTATGGGGAGAGGATGAATGTGTGTACAATGCCCTCCATATATGGTTTAATGTCACAATATGGAGAATTTCTCAAACAGATTCATCTGTAGTACAACTACAATATATCTCGAGAGTTCTTGTATATTTTGAAGGCATTCCAGTCTTTTCTCATCATCGGATCTTTGACTCAGTAACTAATAGAATGAAATGTTACTACTGCTTTGCATTATATATTTTAAAAAATGGCTGAAATTTTTTCATAAGACTCATTCCTTTGAAAATATTTGGAAAGGGATTTACAAAGAAACACACAATAAATTCCATTCATGCACTAATGAGCATATATATATATATATATATATATATATATATATATATATATATATATATATATATATTTATATTTAGTATTCTTATAATTGTGAAATCAAATTAAAACTAGAAAATCAATTCATGAGTTAATCACTTCATAACATTTTACATATACTAGCAACCTCATTACTTCATTCCATTGGGTAATGTGTCCTCGGGATAGTGGGAAGAGAGCCAAGGCATCTTTCCAATCATTTCAAGACATTCCATCCTTGCACTAATGATGCCAAGGTAATGTGGCAATGGAAACCATTCTAGTAATGTCAATACTCAATATGAATATGTGGGCATACCCTTTAAGGATACATGTGAACCGCTCTTACAGATAAATATATATGCATCACTATATGCAACCATTCTCTAGAACCAAATTTTAAAGTAATTAATAAATGATAATTTTCATTGAACAAAATTAACCGGCCAAACCTTATTGAATTTGTGTGGCCACTAATTAACCACATCATTTTCAACCAACCTCGATCCTTTGAAATATGGAAAACATAGTGACTTAAGCTAAAAGGGACCCCATGTACCATGAGTAAGGAGCAACCTACATCCTATCCAACATTTCCACACTACTCTCAACAATCTCATGGTTTGGGAGGCTAACCTCGTCTCTAGGGATAAAAAATATATAAAAGAAAAGGGGCTAGAAACCACCGGCTCCTAACAAGCCACCATTTTGGTCCAAGATTACGAGCCGGTAATTAATCATTATTAACCCAAAGCTTGATGTTACCAGCTAGGGAAATCGATAGAAACCATGATGATCCACTCATACAATGTTGTCCTCTACTCATCGCCGCCAAATGTTTCGCCATGTGTTTATATCTAGACCACCGCATTTGTGGTGCACTATTTTTTGTATTAATACACACACACACACACACACACACACACACACACACACACGAGGGGTTAGCTCAACCAATTACTTCCAATGTTATTGGGTATTTGGCTCGCAATCAAGTCCCTAATTTGACTTCAGGTGAGCCGCACTAGTCCGTCAACATGTTTACTATGGATGCCATCCATAAGTGTTGAGAAGCATCCCGTGGGTTCCTCATGAATTTTCCCTCAAAAAATGGAAATATATATCTATATATATATAGAATCAACACATAAATTTCATTTTATAACCACTCCATGATTATATACAACACTAAATGACACTCTTCCTACGTACTTCATTGTCTCACATATACAAGGACAAGAATAAGGTGGTTGATGGCCTTTCAAAGAGGCACTGGTGGCCGGAGCAGTAGAAGTTTGACCATTTCAACTTCTGATAGCATACAAATGATTTTATTCATGAACCTTATCTATAAAATTCTCTATAAATAGATACCTTGACTTCTACATCGATGTATTTTGTTTTATAAAGCCATGAAAAGTTTGCTTTTCTATTGTTGGTATAGCTCATGTTCTATGATAGTCAACAACTTTCAAAGCCTACTTTTAAAGGTATAATATATGTCCTTTTAACTCAAGGAACAATTTTTTTTTTTTTTTTTTAATTAGCTCACCGATTTGTAAGCCATGTATGCAAAGTCATGGTGAGCCAAATGTGAGACCTATCATCCAAATTTAGGGGAGGTTATAGATTCAACTCTTTGATAATTTGGGAATTTGCTACCGTAATTAGCCACCGTGCTATCGAATTTACCATCCATGGATCATGGAAAAGTACTTGAAGGGTTTTCGATGAGGTGTTCTCCTAAGAAAAAAAATACTCAGGAGGTTTCTTCGAAAGAAAACAAATATGTGTATATATGAGTAGGTATAAATTTAGGGTAGTAGATAGATAACATTTGCCGTATAGCCCCAATGGTTAGTTAAAGTGATTTGGCATGCGATTCCAACCATAATGACCACAAAGATCACAAAGTATAATCCACTTGGGTCCCTTAAGGGTTGGGTACATGTGTACCAACAACAAAGCACCGTTCAAATTAACTGGGTCACTTTGAGGGTTGGCACATGTTTACCAACAACAGCACCATTCACAAAATGTGAAGAAACTCTGGAGGGTTTCCCAAGGAAGTCAGATATGGGGAAAATGATATTATCATCACATATCAATACTTAAAGAAGAGTTTATCAACAAAGAAAAGGGGGAAATAACACTCTATCATTATCTTAATTAGGATTATATTGGAGAACCTAGAGTAAAATAAGTTAAATATGCTTAGAAATTATTATTACATTTTGACAGATGACATCTTTGGGTGCTACAATACTTTAATAAGACACGTCAATTTTGTTGGCCCTCTATGGTCGTATTTTACTGGAAAAATCAGCCTTCGTCAGCTTTTCTCGTGGTATTGTATTGAAACATTTTATAGTGTAAAAATGCAACTATATCTTTTGTATGTTAAATATGAAGTATTTTATGAAAGAGAGAGAGTGGGAAACTAAATCAGTTCGTAATGAACTTGGTTCATATTAGTGCCAATATAACAACATTTAACTTCAATGTTTGCAAACTCGTGATTAGTCTAATCATAACACATGGCTTTTTGCAAAGCATTTTTTGTTCATATTTTAACATATAAATTTTCAAAATCATTCTTTATTGATGTTGGTTTTTTTTAACATCAAAATGTAATATTTAGCTCGATAGTCCTAGCGACCAACAACACGCTGACTCACTAGTGAGTATGATGAGGTATTAAAAGTAGGTAGTAAATAGTAGGTATAATCAAGTTCGTATAAATCATAGCAAGGAAAATCATGTCTTTTGTGGACCATAATAGTGCTTGAACTAAGGCCTCGTATCCAAATAAAAATCAAGACAATGGAAAACAAGATACAATAATGAAAACTTAAGGAATCTATAAGGTAATCAAGATTTGCAATTCTTGAAATAATACTTACTTTAAAATTGCTTTGTAAAGGACCACTTTATATCAAAAGGGGAAAATGCTAAAAAGGTATGAAGGAAATAGTTGCAGACTTGACAATCAAAACTCGATAAGGTGTAGAAATAAGCATGTAATCAATAACTCAAATTGTCTAAATTTTCAAATTTTGTTGTAGTAAGTTAAATTCTGTCATCTCCAAGTTGATGGCAAATAAAAACTAGGCTAGTTAACAAGTAGAATCTCAAATCCTGGTGTTATATTTTTACCTCGTTTGCTCGCAGTTTATTCTCCTTCCGCATAGCATAATTGTAACAAGACATATCCATGCCTCGATATATTTTTGGAAAGACGATAACAAACGTAAAGCTTTAGTATTAAATAGTTTGGTTTTGGGAGCGTTACAGCCATGTAGATAAGTTTGTACGAGGTGCCATGCATGAATGCACCATCATTAGTTAATTTCCGTTTTAGATTTAGAGAAGGGGCCCAATTATCTATGAGAAAAGTGCATGTTCCGTAAGTACGATCCCAAGAAGGTCATGCATTATTTTGTCTGTATTAGAGGCTTAAGTGCATGCATGTAATGACTTAGTATTATCTAGTTGAACACACTATTTATGGAAGTATTATCCATGCATGAGGGTGCACTCACCTGTGATATTAGAGTCGTGTTTTAACACCATCACCTAAGGTGCATCACCATATGTTTGTAACAAACCCTGCCTACCCAACCTGAGGGGGACATTACCCCCAAAATCTACCTCTCGATGCCATAAATTTAATGCTTTAGCTCTCTTGGGAAGGTATTACAATGTCTTCTCTAAAGCCATTTTCAACAATATTTTTGGCAATACTTTAGCTTTGCACAGAGAATCGATCACCTACATTATGGAGCACAATCTATTGTGAATGGCCTCATGGTAAAAGGATTGTTGGCTATATGGAGTCCTTCCGAATTTTACAAGACTTGGCCTCATAGAACAACAAGACAATAAAGTGAGCCGAAACATTACGAAATTTGATGAGAAGGCTTGGTCCTCCAAGTCTTAGGGGCATCTTGGGAAGGTTGAGGAGGGAGAGACAAGCTTGTTCCAAATGCTTCTCCACAGATTTGATGGGCACCATTCATATCAGCAAAATATCTAATGAAACACAGCATGCGCGGCACACCACATTGCACAAGACACAGGAACAAGTTGGAGCTTAGAAGACTTCTTTTCATGTGACTCATCCTCCTCATGAAAAACCACAAGGGTCTCGAAAGGGAATGGGAAATGGAAACAAGGATTGAACCTAGTGGTTGTAGAATATGAAGCATGTGGATAAAAAGAGCAAATAGAAGCAAAATGAAAATTCATCGGATGAATATTCTCGTAAAGAGAGGTTACCTCTGTATTTCTGTGAATAACTAAATCCCCATATTTTATTTTTTCATTGTAATAACAATGGAGCTATTCTAGTGAAAATCACTCAACTATCGTGAAAGAATTTTCTTCACAATTTGAAGGTACATTTATCACAAGGTACGTTGAGGATGGAAATTGATGTTGCATGGCTTTGTGATTCAAAATAGCAAGGTGCTACTATGCCAGGAAAACAGGTCAGAATTTGGCACCATTTCTTTGGAAGATAAGTTTAAGAGGAGAGAAGTGGTTTCAAGATGTTCCCTTGAATTTGGAAGTTGCACACATTTTGATCAAGCCCTCGTCAAAGGGGAAGATTGATATGTTAAGGGAGACTAAGCTTAGTCGAGAACACTTATCACAAAAGCGTAGTGTTACACATTTTTACCTTGTTTTCGTAGTTAATTCTCCTTCCCCGAGAGCATGAGAATGATAGTAGAAAGACACTGGGTGTTTTGGGTTCCAAGTGTTTTGCCGTCGACAAGACGAAAAGATGAGACAACATAGAACCACTGCAAGAAGTAACAAGTAGGGCTAAGCTGCTTATCCGGAAAATACCATTCTGGCTTCAAGAACCATCCATACAAGAGCTTACCCCGACCCTGACCCACCTGAAATAGTTGACAATCCGGAGAGTATCCTCAAGGGAGCTCCTACACCTAAAAGACCAACTATTTCCAGCCACATCCATAGAGCCAAGTCTGCACCGGAAAACCTTACCGCTCTATTAAACCCATTCCTTGACCTAGACCCTCCAAACAGTTTACCAAGAACTAGGTCATTCAATCATCCAGACCAGCCAGACTTTGAGTTTCACAGTCCACCATCTCATAATGGTCAACAAACTAGGGACAGCGACGCCCCTCCATCTACACCACCTGATATCCACTTCATTCAAAACTTGGGGCTCTCACACCCTAGATATGCTCAATAGACTTCTGCTAGTCCTAACATCCATGTCATCCATATACCAGCTGCTCAAGCCAACCTTGTACCTTAGCATAACATTACCATGGCAGCTTGGTATGCACCTCTGGTTTTACGTCAACCCTTGTTACCCTTACCCAATTATTATTAGTCAAAAATCCCACACTTCACTGCTAAAGAATCCATCATAGTCTAGCAACATGTAGATAAGATGGAGGATTCTTTTGACTACATGGAAATTGACGATGAGACAATCAAAATGAAAATATTTTCCCAAAGCTTAGGTGGTGATGTAAAGAAATGGTTTAAAAATTTACCCCCTGGCAGTATCCAAGATATCCCTGCATTGTATCAGACCTTCATAAACAAATGGGAAACTAGGGCAAACCCTCATCAACTCCTAGCAGAATACATGAGCCTTAAAAGGAATGTGGGAGAGAGTGTCCATGATTACACCACTAGATTCAACACCATTTACAATGCTCTCCCTCCACACATGAAACCTCCTTAAGGTATGGCCCTGGCCAAATACCCTGATGGATTTGATGCTGACATGGCCTATGAGCTTACGGATAAAGAGTACACCACATTGGAGGACATGCAGAAAGGAGCAGTGAACATAGAGGCAAACCTAATTGAGAAAAGAGCAAGACTAAGAGCTGAGAAAAGGGTAACATATAGAGATGACACTGTGGTTTCCACATCAGACTCAAAATATGACAGACTATCTAAAAAACTGGACAAGCTGCAAAAAATGATGGAGAAAATGGTTGTCACGGTAAGTAACCAAAATAGAAACCAAAAGCAGAACCAGAGCTTTAGGAGGAACAACAATGCTCCCAACAGACATAAAGAATCAGATCAGCAAGTTATTCCCCCTTTTCAAAAAAAATTAGATGAAGATGAGGGAATCATAGAGGATTTGAAGGGAATCTGATAAACATGTTTGAAACAGAAGACTCAGTCCTTAACTGTGATTCAGAGGAAGACCAGCCCTCACCTTCTGATTGGGAGGAGGAGTGGTTCGAATCCGAGGATTACAGATTAGGATTTGAAAATGCCATGATGCAGGTCAGAGAACAATATGAACTTAGGAGCAGAAAGAACCAAGAAAATCCCAAAACTGAGACTCTTGAGGTTACCATCAAGAAAATACCTGATAAAACTTCTAAATAATCTACTATAAATACCAAATCAACAGCTAAAAGTTCTGGGAAAAATGAAGAAAAAGACAACCAGAAGAATGAAAAACAAAGCCACCCACTAGCAGTACTAGCACTTCAGTTAGTACTCACAGTCTGAAATTTCTAACCATTTGTACATAGTGAGAAATCACAAACTAATTCAGCTACTAAGGCAGTAGCAAATAAAATAGAGTTAAGCACTCCAAAGACCCAGTCCACTTTCAATTTAGAAAGTGAGATTTCAAAAATCAAAATCCCTGTACCATTATCTGAGCTAGCCACTCAGGGTGTATATAAAGGCCAAATTTTGAAAGCGTTGAATCTAGGGAAAAAAAGTGACACTGTAAATTTGAGTGATGATCAACCTGCCCTTCTTTTCAGTCCAAAGATTGAGGGAAAGTTTCAGGAGGGGGTAGTTCCACCTTTCTATATCAGTCTCAACATTCATGACTAGGTCCTTCATAATGCCATGCATGACTTTGGAGCATCACACAATCTAATGCCTAAGGTAGTGATGGAAATATTAGGTCTAGAGATAACCCGCCCTTACAAAGATTTGTATTCGTTCGACTCTAGCAGAGTAAAATGCCTAGGTCTAATCAAAGACTTGTGTGTAAGCCTCACCCAGATTCCTGCTAAGTGTATGGTCATGGACTTGGTGGTGGCAGATGTGCCACCTAAATATGGCATGTTACTATCTAGACCATGGGGAGCCAAACTGCAAGGAACGATGCAAATGGATGGCTCATATGCCACTATTCCTATATTTGGCCAACTTAGAAGACTGTATAGAGAGTCCCAGATGAAATTCCTAGTCAGTAGCCCCGAGAAACTTGAAAACTCCCCTTTATAATATGTACACACAGACCTGGATTCTTTCATTCTTTATAACGACTCATCCTTAGGAGAGCCAGCGTCAGAAAACAAAAATACAAACAATAACATAGAGCCTGTGGACTTTAGCATAATGGCTACCCTGGAAGAATACGATGAAGAAAACCATGGGTAGGGTACTGAAAACGAAAATCTGAGTGAACCGGAAACAGAAACAGAACGTAAACAGCAAGATAGCCAACTCTCTGAACTCCACACATGTCATGAAGAAGAAAACAGCCCAAAGCCTAGTACAGACCCTGTAACGCAACACAATGGCGAACCCAGCTGTAGAGAAGGAAAGAATGATGAAACGGAAAATGAACCCCTGTGGGAAATGAATTTCGATGGATCTTGTACTAGGAAAACTGTCGGAGCAGGGGTGTGGTTACGTAACGTAGAGAGTGATTATGCAGAGAGCCACGCTGTCAATCTGCACTTCAAATGCACAAATAATATTGCAGAGTATGAGGCTCTTATCCTGGGCTTAAATCTGTTGAAGAAATTAGGAGCCCATAGGGTAATTGTGCTAGGAGACTCTGAGTTAGTTATCAAACAAGTGAATGGTGAATACGCAGCAAAACAACCTAGACTGAGGGCATATAGGAACGATGCCATGGATATATTGAAAACTTTCATGGAATATGAATTGGTGTTTGTTCCCAGAAGTCAAAACACTATTGCTAACAAATTAGCTTGCCTGGCTAGTTCATATCCTAAGACTCCCCCTGACCAACAAATCATCATTCAGACCAAGTTCAGACCTGCAGTGCCAGACAACGAAAAATACTAGCAGGTCTTTGAAGGAGACAAACAGATTGAAGATTTTCTGGTGGGCAGAAATGAGTTCGAATTTTCTGATTCCAACTCGAAATCTGATGACAGCTGCCCAAGTGAGGATCCCCCAGATGAGCAAGCAATGCCTTGTAACATAGAAATAAACACTCTTTCAGAAGAAACTGGAAATATTACCGAAAATTTTGAAAACGCAGATAGCGAAGAGATAGAGGTGCTGCAGGCCAAAGACAAGAATATACCCAGAGGCCTAGCACCCTTGGAGGACCTTTTTTACTTTGATGATGTAGAAAAAAAGCCCACTATAGAACATGCAGACTCTGATATAGAAGAATGCAACATTGGCACTGAAGATAAGCCCAAAATGATTAAACTGGCTAAGTCAATACCTGCAAACATGAAGAAGAAATACATTGACCTGTTTAAGGAATTCATTGATGTGTTTGCATGGAGCTATGAAGACTTAAAGGCCTATGACACCAACATCATACAACACAAAATACCCTTGAAGGAAAATCAGAAGCCTTTTAGGCAAAAGCTCCGTAGAATCAATCCGAAAAAATTGCCTGCAGTGAAAAAAGAGATTAAGAAGATGTATGATGCAGGCATAATAGTTCCTGTGAGGTTCTCTGATTGGGTGTCAAACTTAGTGTCTATGAGGAAGAAGATGGGGGAGATCAGATTATGCATAGACTTCAGAAATCTCAAAAGAGCCTCACTAAAATAAAATTATCCTTTGCCTCGAATGGAACATATCCTATAGAAGGTAGTGGGCTCTAAGAGAATCTCCCTACTCGATGGTTTTTCTGGATACAATCAGGTCTTAGTACTCCCAGAAGATCAACTCAAAACAAAATTTACCACTCCATGGGGCACCTTTATGTATGTGAAGATGCCTTTTGGATTGATGAACGCTGGTGCCACCTTCCAGAGAGCGATGGATATAGCTTTCTCAGATGAGATAGGACACTTCATTGTTATCTATTTGGATGACTTGACAGTATATTCCAAAACTGAGGAAGAACATCTCAAACATCTGAGGAAAGTTTTCGAAAAATGTAAAAGGTACGGTCTGTCCTTAAATCCTAAGAAAACCGTTTTTGGGCTGCAAGAAGGTAAACTTCTGGGTCACATTATATCTGAGAAAGGGATTAGGATAGACCCACAAAGAGTTGAGGGGATACTTCAAATCACACACCTGAGAAACATCAAAGAGTTACAGTCCTTCATTGGGAAAATCAATTTCCTTAGGAGATTCATTCCCAACCTAGCTGAGCACCTTCGAAAATGACCAACATGCTAAATAAAGGTGCCAGAATTAAGTGGACTGTTGAAGCCAAGAAATCTTTTGAGTCGGTAAAACTAGCGCTCACTCAAGCCCCTATCCTAATCAGTCCAGATTTCTCAAAAGATTTTCTAATATTTTCATTTGCCTCTGAACACACAATAGTTGTTGTCTTGCTGCAGAAAAACACAGAGGGAATGGAACAGCCAATTTCCTTCTTCAGCAAAGCCTTAAGGGATGCACCCTTGAAGTACAACATTATGGAAAAGTAGGCCTATGCCCTGGTAAAGGCCTTAAAATACTTTAGGGTGTACATTCTGGATTCTCACACCATTTCTTATGCGCCAAATATAGTGGTCAAAGATATCTTGTCCCAAGACCCTGATGGGAAAAGGGGCAAGTGGATTGCTACTATCTTAGAATATGACCTTGAAATAAAGCCCACCAAACTGATCAAAGGTCAAGGCCTGGCCCAATTAATGGCTGAATCTAATCTGCAGGCCCTTGACATTAACACGGTAAATGCCTTAGATGAGCAGGAAGGATTGCCCCACCCAACTATTGAGGAGAAGTTCCAGAACTCTCCTTGGTATTCCGATATCCTTTACGTGCTCACCAATCTCAATGCCCCTCCAGAACTGTCCAAAACTAAGGCCAGATTCATAAAACTCAAAGCTAGAAACTACTGCGTTTTGAATGAAAACCTATACTGGAAAAATCCAAATGGCCTATTGCTGAAATGCTTGCCTGAACCTGAAGCTGAAAGAATGAAACAAGAACTCCATGCTAGAGAATGTGGAGGCCACCTAAGTTGGAAAGCCACTACAAATAATATACTCAGGGCTAGCTATTATTGGCCCACACTCTTCAATGTTGTCCATAAAATGGTAACTGCCTGTCATAAATGCCAAATATTTGAAGGCAGAAGAAAGCTCCTCCCCCTCCCTTTAAAACACATCACTGTAGAAGGTCCCTTCATGCAATGGGGCCTAGAATTTATTGGATAAATACACCATGCTTCTTCTGGACAACACAAATGGATCCTAACAGCCACAGACTACTTCATCAAATGGATAGAGGCTATACCCACTAGGAATGCCACTGATTCTGTCATCATTAGGTTCCTAGAAGACTTCATCCTGTCTCGGTTTGGCTGTCCAAGAAAAATAATCACTGACAATGCTGCTGCTTTTGGATCCAAGAGAATGGTTTATTTCTGTCACAGGTATGGAACATCACTTGGTCATTCAACTACCTATTACCCGCAAGGTAATGGACTAGCTGAATCTTCAAACAAAAGCCTAGTGAACATCATCAAGAAGCTGTTAGAAGAGAAAAAGAAGTCATGGCATAAGAAGTTGGTGCACGCCTTGTGGGCTGACAGGCTTACAACGAAGAATTCCATTGGCATGTCACCATTTCATCTTGTCTATGGAATAGAAGCAGTCTTCCCTATCAGCCTTGGAGTGCCAGTGATTAAGCTTGTCCAAGAGATTCAGATAGAGGAGGACAGTATGGTGAGAATAATTAATGAAACAATCCATCTCTAGCAAACAAGGGAGCAGGTTTATAGCAGAGCTGTCAGAGTTCAGGAAAACATAAAGAGGCAGTTTGACAAAAGAGCCAAAGCTTCAGATTTAAAAGTTGGAGACAAGGTTCTGAAATGGGATTCAAGGAGAGAGGACAAAGGTAAACATGGCAAGTTTGATAGTTTGTGGCAAGGTCCATATATTATCCAAGCCACTGTGGGTCCTAATGCATTTTTCTTACAAGAACTTGATGGTACAGATCTATTTGGGGGTCCTGTCAATGGCAGGATGCTCAAACACTACTGCTAATTTTCATTTCCAGTTCCATTTTCATTGTACATACCATTGCAGTTTTCGTTTTCAAAGAAAAGGAGAAAATGTTTCAAAAAATAGAGAGAAAGGAGAGGTTCAAACATGCTCAAAACATGAACCTCTGAGGCACAAAATATTGGCTCTGATAAGCCCATGCATTCTCCTGAGTAAGGGCCTACTCCAGACCAATTGAGCGAGCAAGACATGTACGATGAACTTGGTCTGGAGTTTGCTCTTGCTCAGAAAAATTCTCAAGATGAGGCTCACGAAGACATCCCACCTCAGTATCAGTCCATACAGGAAGTAAAGAAGTTGGTCCTAACACGCTGAAAACCTGGACCAGCAAAGGGAAAAGAAGAATCAGCTCTAACATGCCTAAAACCAGAGCTGAGAGGAAAAAGAAGTGACTCTAACAAGCTCAAAACTTGAGTCACAAAAAGAAGAAAGATGCTGCAAGTTTCATATTTGAAGTCTTCATAGTTTTTTTTTCTACAAAATTTCGTCCATGTGCAACTGTTTTTATGCCCTAGATCCACAGCAAGTCAAACAGTCTAATCCTGGCTTGACTGTTTTTCAATTTCTGTCGTAGAATGTAGAGAAGAAGTCTGCTGGACAGTTTAATCCCAGCAGATATTAGAATAGGTAGAGAATCATATGAGACCAACAGCCTAATCTGGTCTCATGGAGCAATAAGGGTAGAAGTAGAATAGGTTTTTTTTCCGTTTCAAAAATAAATGATGTAAAGGGTTTGCTAGCGCAAATGCACCCAAAAGGAAAATATTAGGACTGTAGTATGGGTAGGTAGTTTGGTTGGGAGAATTTTTCTGCTGATGAATGTCTTCATATTGTGGCAGCTGATCTAAAGAAAAGGATGTGCTAAGCAGTAGGCATCTGGCCTACTCCAAAGATCATTTATGGTTTCTTGACTCTTTCAAGAAGAAGCAATCCCCATGTGGAGCCATTGTTAGCCCCCCTATGAAATTCTTGACAAGCAAGATGGGGGCTAGATTGTTTTGGAGCCTTCAAGGAATGCCTTTCCCCTGAAAACCCATCCTCTTTGAAGTCTCTTAATGCTATGCCTAATACAGATCTCCTCTAATGATTCATTTCTCAAAGCCTCTCTGGTTATAAACTTCTGCTCCATGTACCCTTGCAAACACCCCCTTTTTGACCTTTCTTCTATTTGCCGAAATTCCCTTCAAACCTTCCTAAGTTATACCTTTATCCTCCTAAACCAGTCCTATGCCCTTTTTTTGTGCCCAAACCCCCTTATTCCCCTATTGCTGGCCTTTGATGGCCCTAAAATGCATTTAAAATGTGCAAAAAATCATATATTTTGTATATTGGGCCCTAGCCCCCTTCGTCCATAGCCCCGCACCCTGTTCCTCCATGAAACCTCGCGCTGGAACCATCCGCTAGAAAAGGGCGCCTATCCGCTGAGTTTATCGGGTGAGATTTCATCCGTCAATCTTGGTTGATCGAACGGTGAGCGTGAATCCCGACGCCCTCCGTTTTCCCCCATTCATTTTCTTATCGCGCGATCACCGTCCAATTTTCACGAGGATCTGACGGTCCACAGTTCTCCCGCCGGTGGTCCCCATACAACTATTCCAAACCCACCAGTTTCCTTCGCACCGCTTATGCACGGTAGGCGGTTTCTCTCCAACGCCCAACGATTCCATTCACCATCTGACGCATGTCCTTGTGTACGATCTCCAAACCGACGTCCCCGCCCGTTAACTCCACCCTTCGCGCGTTATTTTCCGGACAGGGATGCCTAGCGAAATTGCTGTAGACCATCCGATCTGGAGCAGGCCATCCGACGGCTATCGCTCGTCCAAGACGCATGAAGTTTAATGTAATTGTGCACGTGATAGCTCATGCCATGGCCCGCCGTCCGTCGTCCTCCACCGTTGATCCCGCCACGATCAACGATCCCGATTTGTTCGCCCGCCACTGACTTTTCCACCATCGCCTGGTTCTGCCACGTCATCTCCACGTGCACCCTCCATACAGTCTCCCATTCCATTGCATATATTGGTTCTTTTCGTGTTTTTTAACGTTTTCCATGTATATTTTCTCTGCAGACCGCCACCATCCACCAGAGCACGTTTCTCCATTCTTTCTGCAATTTTCTCCTCCGTATCATCATCTACACGACCTTTCTCCGCCTCCACATCATCCGCCACCCCATTCATGATTTCCTTAAATTTTTTGTGTATTTTGCAGGGTTATTAAGATTCAATGGCTGCCATGATGCACATCGCTGCTACAAGGACAAGGAAATCAGAGAAGATCATTTACAGGGGCAGAATTTATGAGAAAGGACCCGGGAAGGTGAAGACAAGATGATCATTTAAAGGAGCAGGGTTTAAAACTCTGTGGAAAACCTTCTAGAGCCATTAAAGCTCGAGCTAACCTGACAAAAGCAGAGATGAAGTGGCAGAGTGTTTCAGTACAAAGCAAAGGAGATTAAGGCACGCTAATGAAGATCTTGAGCCTTAAATCAACGGTTAAGAAGTAAAGCACCGGTTTGAAGACCCCGAGGATTGATCAAAGGATCCTGAGCACAAGTAAAAGGTGAAATCAGGGTTTATTCACCAACAGAATGTTTTTCTTCATAAAGTACAGGGCGTCCATACAGCTTTTACTATGCACCGTGTCCCTGAAGGAATTTCCACCCTAACAACAGTGCAAAGCAATTGGAACATTTATGTAGCAGAATTTTCAGTGGTTCATTTTCCTTTTGTTTATTCACCACAAGTACAGCACTGCAGCTAAAATATGTCAAAATCATATCCGAGATGATCACTCTTTCACAAAGAGGAGACAGAGATTAAATACTCAGCATTCAAACAGAATGGGCTTCGGCCCTCTTTCTTTTCAAGAGTTTAATACAACATTTAGTTTTTCATCTACCTCTTCTACTCCTCTTCAGCTATAAATCTCAGAAAGAAACATTGTAAAGGTTGTTGATGAGATATCAGAGAAATGCAAGCATTTTCCTCTTGAGACAAGTTCTCTGTGTAATATTGTAAGATAGGCTGAGATTTGATGTATTCAGACTGAATGTTCAAGCTATGGGCTATGATGTACCTGATTGGTGTTGTTTTTAATATGACAAGCATATTTCTTTGGATCCTGATCTAAAGCAGCTGGTGATGTTTTCTTATCTCTGTGTTTGATTTCATTTCATTCCATTTCTACTGGCTCACATTAGAAGTTTGGCATAAGATTTACCCTTGATAGGTACCTTATGTTGCTGCTCTCCCAACCTTTTATGTTTTCTACTTATATGTGTATCTGAATATTGATTTCAATTGATTTAACTAGTGTAGTGGATGTCATTGCCTGCTCTCTGATGTATGAATTGAAGAAATCTATTTTTAGATGTTCTTGCTAGGATTTAGTTGGATGAGTTGAGAACACTGGGAGGTCTAGAACCCTGTCTCTGCCTCACTAGGATCTTTCCATCTCAATTAAGCCTATCTAATATCCCTTGTATTGCCTCTGATTTTGTCCAAGCAAGTCTGAAGTTAAATGACCTCTGACCTGATCTATAGACAGGATCGGATGGTTCTTCTCCTTTCATTTTCAGTCCTTAATGTCCCATTCCAAATATCATCTTTAATATCCAAATTCTCTGGATGACTAGCCCAACTAAAATCTTGCACATTGAACACAAGTAAATCCTCTCTCAACTCCATTGCCCAATGGCCTTAATGTTCTCTGAGTTATCTACCTTTGCCTAATTTCCTCTTTTCTCATCCTTGTCTTATATTGGACCCTTCTTTCCTGATTCCCAACAACCAAACATAAACAAACAAACCCTATGCATATAACTAGCCTAAAATCATAACTTAGAGCCTCAAAGACATACACTTTGACTCATATAGAGAGATCCCTCTCTGGACCTAGGAGGGCTAGATCCTAAGGTCTGAAAGTGGTTCTATGTTGTCTCATCTTTTGGTCCTTCCAACCTGGCCAAAACATGGGAACCCCAACACTTCCAACTGCTAATGCATATGGAACTTTAGACATATAGTCCATTTCTTCTTGGGTCTTGGGGCACATCTCCTTACTAAGTTTGAAATTGCTAGCAAAAGGTGTACAAATTGGTTTTGAATTCTGCATATTAAATCTTTTAAACACCTTTTGTATGTACTCATTCTGATACAATGTTAATTTATGATTTTTCCTCTCTCTAGCTATTCTCATACCAAGGATTTGTTTTGCAACTCCCAAATCCTTCATTGCATATGAATTTTCCAATTTTCTTTTGAGCACATTTATTTCCTGCATGTTAGACCCTGCAACAAGCATGTCATATACATACAATAATAATATAATATAGCTACCATCATTTTTCTTTTTTAGATAAACACAATGATCAGAGTGACATCTAGTATAACCTTGTTCAGACATAGATCTGTCAAATTTTAGATACCACTGCCTTGGAGCCTGTTTTAAGCTAGACAAGCTCTTCTTTAACCTGCACACTAATTTTTCTTTCCCCTTGACCTCATATCCTTCTAGTTGCTCCATATAGATCTCTTCCTCCAAATCTCCATGGAGAAATGTTGTCTTTACATCTAATTGTTCAAGATGTAAATATTCCGCTGCTACAAGACTTAAAATAGTTCTGATTGAAGTCATCTTAACAACAGGATAAAATATTTCATCAACATCAATACCTTTCTTTTGTGCAAACCCCTTCACCACAAGTCTATCTTTGTACCTTTGTTTTCCTCCATATTCTTCCTTCAGCCTGTAAACCCATTTATTCTGCAATGTAGTTTTACCTGCAGGAAACCTAGCTAAGTCCCAAGTCTGGTTATGCATTAAGGAGTCCATCTCTTCTTTCATGGCTAGCTCCCACTTCTTCCTGTTTTCAACTTTCATTGCTTCTTCATAAAATTTGGGTTCACCAGAATCAGTCAACAATAAATAATATAATGAATGAGAGTATCATTCAGGGAGTCTACTTATCCTGGTAGTCCTTCTGACACCACTTTCAGGTGTTTGAGGTGCCTGTTGTTGTTGTGGTGGTTGTTGTTGTTATGGTTGTTGATTATTATTATTTTCAGGAACCTTTACTTTTTTTGTGATCTTATCAAGAACTGTGTATTCTTTGTTTTCTTTTTCATGTTTCTTTTCCTACAACTGATTCTTATACAACACCTTTTTATTGAATATTACATCTCTGCTCCTAATGATTTTGTGATTTTCATAATCATATAAGCGATAACCAAAATCATTAACACCATATCCAATAAAGGTACATTTCTTTGATTTTTCCTCAAGCTTTGTTCTATTTTCTTTATTAATATGATAAAGGCCCCAGCAACCCAAAGCAGTGAGGTTGCTTACCCAGCCCTCCATGCTGCTGAAGGTCCACACAATAACCAAGGAACTCGAAGGCCCTCTGTTTATTAGAGAAACAACAGTATCTACAGCATCTGCCCAAAATTGTAAAGGCAATCCTGCATGCAATCTCATGCACCTTGCACACTCCATGATTGTTATGTTCATCCTTTCTGACACACCATTTTCTTGTGGTGTTCTTGGAACTGTCTTCTCTCTACGAATTCCATGCTCTGAACAGTACCTATCAAACTCTTTACTGCAATATTCACCTCCATTGTCTGATCTGAGACACTTCAACTTCTTTCCTGTCTCAATCTCAACCAAAGCTTTCCATTTCTTGAAAGTATCAAATACATCAGATTTATTCTGAATACAATAAATCCAAGTTTTTCTAGTTGCATCATCAATAAAAGTAACATAATAACGAGAACCACTAAGAGATGATACCTGAGCAGGTCCCCATACATCTGTATGCACAAGCTCTAATTTTTCACTCTTCTTTTCTTTCCCAACTCTGAGAAATCTGACTCTCTTCTATTTTCCATAAATGCAATTCTCACAGAAATCCAAATCAACATTCTTCAAACCTGGCAGCAAATTTCTTGAGTGAAGAATTTTCATCCCCTTCTCACTCATGTGTCCGAGCCTATGATTCCATAATGCTGCATCTGCTCCTTTGGAAGTTAAAGCATTAACAGAGTTAGAAATACCATTGCATAAATACAATGTACCAACCTTTTCGCCTTTTGCTATTACCAGGGCTCCTTTGGTGACCTTCCAAGTTTTATATTTGAAATTTGTCACTCAAACTATACTACCTAACTGCCCTGTTGAAATCATATTTTTCTTTAGATCTGGAACATGCCTTACCTCCTTTAATATCTATTGGTTTCCATTCTGCTGTTTTAGAAGAACTTTACCCATTCCAACAATTTTATAGGGTTTATCATCAGCCAAACGAACTTGTCCAAAATATCCTTGAACATAGTCATGAAAATATTTCTTATCGAGTGTGGCATGGAATGAGGCCCCTGAATCTACCACCCAGGAATCAATAACATTTTCGAAAGAAAGAATCAAAGCATCTTGTAACACATCACCTATCACATTTTCTTCATGATTGTTTTCTTGATGTGTGTCTCCTTCTTTTCCCTTCCAAGATCTACAGTCTTTCTTTAGGTGTCCTTTCTTTCTGCATTTCCAGCAAAATATCCCCGATATGGACTTGGATCTACCTTTCCTTGATTTACTGTGATATCTTGAGCTCTTTCCTCTTTCCATTTTTCTTCCCCGAGACTCTGCACTCAAAGCATTACCCGATGTCTCACCGGAGATTTTCCGTCACATTTCCTCGCTAAGGATAGCACTGACAACATCATCAAACTTTAAAGTACTAGATCCAGAGACAGAGTTACTAATGGCCATAACTAAACCATTCCAGCTTTCTGGAAATGAGCACAAAAAAGCCAAAGCTCAAACTTCATCATCAAATTTTACCCCTACAGAACTTAACTGACTAATAACTGTATTAAAATAATTTTAATGGTCTGCAAGAGATCCACCTTCCGACATCTTCATATTAAATAATCGTTTCATAAGAAATACCTTGTTTGAGGACGAGGGTTTTTCATATAGTTTCGCAAATGCCTTAATCAAACCCTCTGTTGTTATTTCCTTCGAAATATTGAAGGCTACCGACGCCGCGAGGCACAACCGTACTGTTCTGAGTGCCTTTCTATCGAGAATATTCCATTCTGCATCTGTCATAGTCGTCGGCTTCTTTGTTTTTCCACTCAATGGTAGGTATAGATCTTTCTGATATAGATAATGAGTTCTGAGGGAGATCACTACTGGAGTTTCTGATTTCAATGTCGAGCATTATGAGGGATGCAGAGGGTGTGCTTTGGGAAAGTACACCAAGTTACCATTTCCAGTGAGCGAAAACATATCTACAAGTATACTATACATGATTCATACTGATGTTAGTGGTCGTATGTCTCATGTGTCCTTGGGTGGTTATAAGTATTATGTTATATTCATTAATGACTAATCTAAGAGGACTTGAATATATTTCCTGAAGACCAAGGGTAAGGTATTCAATTGCTTTAAAGAGTTCAAATCTCTTGTGGAAAATTAAACAGGTAGGAATATTCATGTCTTGAGGTTAGACAATGGTGGTGAGTACACCGATGTTTGGTTTTCTAACTTCTGTACACATGAGGGAATTAGGAGAGAGTTCACGGTTCCTTACAACCCCCAGTAGAATGGGGTGTCTGAAAGGAAGAACATAGCTATTGTTGGGGTTTCTAGAGTGATGATTCATGATCAGGGGTTGCCTTTGTTTTGTGGGCTGAGGCCTTCAATACTACTGTTTATCTATAGAACAGGAGTCCTCATAGAGTATTGGGAAATATGAATCCGGAGGAGGCCTTCACTGAAGAGAAGACTCATGTGGGACATCTTCATATCTTTGGATGTATCACGTATTATTATATCCCCAAGGAGAAGAGGACAAAGCTGGAACCTATAATATTCCGAATTTTTAACCTTCAAGCTAAATGGAATATTAGAGTTGTTTCATCACTAGGTAGGTGAATAAATGGGTAGGGACGCCCATTAACCTTTTTAGAAGGATCGATAACACTCCTAATGTGAAAGGAGTAAGAATAAGTAGCTTATTTGAGCACCCTTGGGTGTGAACAGAGATGGGGACATGTTGATTCAGTCAACTTTGACCAAATCAACAAAGTTGTCTAGATACATTGAACCACCTTGATGGACAGCGTAGTTTTGGTGGAGGACAATTTGCATGAGCTTGATGGCACATGTGGATGGGACCCAATGAGGAGACGTTCACTTGCTATGTATGGAGAGGATGGAGGCCTTTGTTAGGGATGCTATGGTGTTTCGATCTTTTGATCTGGTCTGTTTAGACTTGGTCTCCTTTGTTGTTTAGCAGGGTAGCACTAAGTGTTCCCGAGCAGGAATCCCACCTCTTCCCTTGATAGGCCTCTTGGGAGAGCTTGTAATGTATTGCTCCACATCCAGGCTCAAGGCCAAGCATCATTCTTTAGTCCCATAATTATTTCTATAGTAGAATATTGCTGAGTTGTAGGGTGTTGCAGTGGAGGATTCTTACACCACTTCCGGGTATGTTTCTCAGTAGAAGGTGCCTTCCTTCTCTTGAGAAATCAGCTAGGAATATTTTTGAGCACATTTCATATATTTGCAGCATGCCAAAGTGGTTCTCATCTCCTACAGTGCAGTCCCTTGCATGAACTACGTCATTTTGCACAGATTTGTTGCAGCAGGGTTAAGACCCTTATTTCTGAAATAGTTTCCTAGGGAAAGGGCCAACCCTTCTCCCGGAAAGCTAGAGGAAGGGATACTCATCCCTATCTTGTATTATTCAGCTATATTTCTATAATTTTGCAGTAATACTACATTTTCTAAGTTGAATATTCATATCTGCTCTTTCTTGTACATGTGTTTCATGAAACCCTTGCCAGGTTAGCTTTATAATGCAATAAGGAGGTCAGATCTTTGTTTTCTTGGCATATTGTTCCATAAAGTTCCAGATCCATGTTATTTTATCATTATACTGTAGAAACCCTAATAAAATAACATTGTATGTGCTTCAGTATTTTTCTGCATAACTCAAGTCATGGGATTTGGCTATTTTTGAGCTAATAGGAAGTCGGGAAGTCTGTTTAACATATCAAAATGGATTTATTTTTTATCCCCTTTTGTATATGAGGGCCTAACATCATATGCTAAGGGAACCCAGCGTTATTTCACCCAGTAAAAAAATGCAGATCTTCAGAAATAACATTTTCAGGGTCTAATTTCTGCATTTTCCCCACTTGGGAATGTGTAGACATTCTTGTTTTGTTGTTGTTTCACTCATTTGATGGATATGTGTTTTTGAACACATCACATGAGTCTATTTTCTGGATCTCCACATTTGGAATATCTTAAGATATTCCCAATAGTGTATAAAATCCCTATTTTGGGATATTACAATGGTATCAAAGCTTCAATCTTGGCTCAGCCTGTGGAACTCAGCCATGCAGCTATCTAGATAAGGAGAGATGAATAGAAATAAGACTCCATTATGTGGAGGAAAAAGGGAAGATAGGCTTACAAAGCTTCTTCCAAAATCTGTGCAGTGCATCAATGAAAACCTTAACAAGATGAGAGGAGAGATGGAATCTCCTGAGGAATTTGGATCTAGGGCAAGATCTAGATTGGTATATAATAGTGTGAGATTGTAGCTACACCATATTATTCACAGCGCATTCAAATGCCCAAGGTTTTTGTGAGAGAGATGAAAGAAGAGGAAATGTCGGAGAAGGGAACTCTTAGCAATTTTCTGCAAGAGTATGAATCTCAAACTGAGAAGTTTAGAGGTCATATTACTTTCAAAGAGTTCTGCAAGATCAAGGTGGAGAGGAGCCAGCTGCATGACATGGATATATTTTCTCTATCTACCTTTGATGGATCCCCAACTTGCTCAGCCAAAGCTTGGGTGGAGGATTTGTGTACTTATTTGCAACAGCACCCAGTTTCTAAAGAAGAAGCCATCAGAGTTGCAGTGCTGCACTTTGAAGGTAAGGCTTATGCTTGGTGGATGTTTAAGTCATTTTCATTGAAAAATTTTAATACTTCTTCTTTTGCAAATTTCACTAAAATATTGGTTGAAATATTTGATACAAAACATGAGACAATCAAACCAATGAAACTTTTTCATAAGTTGGGAGGACCTGCAAACTCAAAACCACTTCAGAAACCTATTGGAGGAGGTCATATCTTGCATGATACCTTGCTGAAGGCAAGATATTTGTTTCATAACCTTGGACAAGAGGGCATGAAGGGTCCTTTTGCAAAGGAGGATCCTCTTATTGAGAAGTTACCTCCTATTCATATTGAAGATGAAGATAAGGATGGGGGTTACAGCGTTGTCACTTCTAGATCATATCTAGTGCCTCATGCAGAGGAAGGAGGAGCACATGCTCCAATAGGATGGTTTCTTGTGTCATTGCAAGAAGTTCCCCATGATCTCAAATATGGGAGGCAAAGTAAAATCAATAATAAGCATGATTGTGAGATGATATTTATGGAAGGAGAAGGAAATCATTACTTAATGAGGAGTACACACCCCTGTCTATTTCAGAGAGCTGGTGTAAGGAGGAGGGAGACTATTTTGTGCAGTGAGGGCAAGGAAAAGGTTTCCCAAACATATTAACAGTCTTCTCTAGCCATGGATGTCTCACTACATGGAGGCATTCCACCGGGGAGGCCACCAGACTTGGAGTTGGTAAGAGAAATATTGCCAATTGGTTCACCACTCTTGGACTTTGGAGAGGTGAAGAGTTTTAGAGGAGACTTTGGCATGGGGGATTTCAAAGTAGCAGGAAGCTACATGAAGAGAGCTTCACATACCAGATCACCAGCATTGTCTCTTGGGAGGATTGATCCATACTGGAGGTCTCAACTTTTGGTAGAGTACTCCAAGGATCTCGGTGCATTCATGATTCTTGATGATCCGGATGGAGATGATAGATATATGGTGGATGATATGGTCATATATTCTTATGGCAAAGTCTTCTTTACTAGAGCTTCTAAGCTCAAGGAGAAGCTGCTACATGCAGCACATGAGGACTTCTTCTCCATGCATTTTGATGCATATATCTCTTTGGCAGAGAAGTTCATTTGGGAGGGCATTCAGCATCACATATTTCATCATATGGAGAGATGCATAGCATGGATGGTGATAGAGAGGATGTCACAACCACCTTCCTACTCATTGGGTGTAAGGGAGCATTTCCAGTTGAGCCATTTCAGCTCAAGACCTCAAGTGCATGATGGAGAATGTACAATTTCACCTTATGTTTTGTACTTCTTGTCTTTTTATGAGTAGCATATTTTACCAAGGAGGATTATTCCTTCTTTCATATTGTATAACGATGTACTTGAAGCCATTTGTAGCATTGAGATTGGCTATCTCATTGGTGGTTTGTGGGGGAAGCCACATGATTTTTGGTGTGCACCGTTGACACCCTTTTGTACTTTCATGTTTATATATTGTAAAATGATTGTGGTAGAAAACAAGTGGCTGGAAAATCACTTGTTTGTTTTTTATTTGATGCAGGCAAGGAATGCACTGCACTGGTTCCTTGTGTGGGACCTTGATCCACTTTATTATTGTCATGTGGCAACTTGTTTCTATTGGTTTTTGCTTCCATGTACTGCTGATAACTCTATGATCATGAGAAGCTTTGTTTGGAGAGTGGGATATGAGTTGAAGATGCCCATTAGGAGAATGATTCTCCCTACTTTTCATGATGCATGTTTTAGGAGGAGCAATTGGCAGCCCATGATTTCCAAATTACATCTCTCTTCTTCATGTGGGAGAAGCCATTTGGAGAACTTGAGTTTTTGGAGGAGGCACTTCATGGTTTATTTGTTTGATGGGGTAGCTTGGGCCACTCTTGGAGATCACATTTCAGCCCAAGATAAGCAGTAGCTCCATACTTATCATAAATGGGGAGAGGAACCACTTGGTTGGGAGGATCCAATCTCTCCATGCAGCCCCAACACATTGCATGAACCAGGGGTTGAGGATCTTTTTGAGCTAACTAGATTGGCTCATTTCATTTGGATGATAGCTGGGTGTGGGAGTCACTCATTGGGAATAATATTCCCCATGTTCATCATCACTCCTACCTTAAGGAGGCCATTGGATAGCAGGGAGGTTTCCACTTACATATTCCACCTTTCTATGATGTGAGCCATATGGTTTTGCGTGCTTGGGAGGAGACATTGGAGGATAGGTTTGTAGCAAATCATGTTGAGCAGTGGTGGAGACTTTTCGATGAGGAGGCCACAAGAAGAGGAGAGGAGGATTTTTCTCTCCTTATACAATTGCTTGAGGACAAGCAACATTTTGGAGGGGAGGACTGTAATATTCCAAATTTTTAGCCTTCAAGCTAAATGGAGATTAGATTTTTTCATCACTAGGTAGGTGAATAAATGGGTAGGGATGCCTATTAACCTCTTTATAAGGATCAATAACACTCCTAATGTGAAAGGAGTAAGAATAAGCAGCTTATTTGAGCACCCTTGGGTGTGAACAGAGATGGGGACATGTTGATTCAGTCAACTTTGACCAAGTCAACAAAGTTGTCTAGATACATTGAACCACCTTGTTGGACAGCACAGTTTTGGTGGAGGACAACTTGCATGAGCTTGATGGCACATGTGTATGGCACCCAATGAGAAGAGGTTCACTTGCTATATATGGAGAGGATGGAGGCTTTTGTTAGGGATGCTATGGTATTTCGATCTTTTGATCTAGTCTGTTTAGACTTGGCTTCCTCTTATTGTTTAGCAGGGTAGCACTGGGTGTTCCCGAGCGGGAATCCCACATCTTCCCTTGAGAGGCCTCTTGGGAGAGCTTGTCCTATATTTCTCCACATCCAGGCTCAAGGCCAAGCATCATTCTTCAGTCCCAGCATTATTTCTATAGCAGAATATTGCTGAGTTGCAGGGTGTTGCAGTGGAGGATTCTTAAACCACTTCCGGGTCTATTTCTCAGTAGAAGGTGCCTTCCTTCTCTTGAGAAATCAGCTAGGAATATTTATAAGCACATTTCATATCTTGGCAGCAGGAAAAATTGGTTCTCATCTCCTACATTGCAGTCCCTTTCAGGAACTGCATCATTTTGCACAGAGTTGCTGCAGCAGGGTTAAGACCCTTGTTTCTGAAATAGTTTCCTAGGAAAGGGCCAACCCTTCTCCCGGAAATCTAGAGGAAGGGATCCTCATCCCTCTCTTGTATTATTCAGCTATATTTATGTAATTTTGCAGTAAGACTACATTTTCTGAGCTGAATATTCAGATCTGCTCTTTCTTGTACATGTGTTTCATGAAACCCTTGCCGGGTTAGTTTTATAATACAATAAGGAGGTCAGATCTCTATTTTCTTGGCATATTGTTCCATAAAGTTCCATATCCATGTTATTTTATCATTATAATATAGAAACCCTAATAAAATAACGTTGTACATGCTTCAATCTTTTTCTGCATAACTCAAGTCATGGGATTTGGTTATTTTTGAGCTGATAGGAAGCCGGGAGGTCTATTTAACATATCAAAAGGGATTTATTTCTGATCCCCTTTTGTATGTGAGGGACTAACATCATATTCTAAGGGAATCCATCATTATTTCACCCAGTAAAAAAACAGAGATCTTCAGAAATAACATTTTCAGGGTCTAATTTCTGCATTTTCCCCACTTGGGAATGTGTAGACATTATTCTTTTGCTATTGTTTCACTCATTTGATGGCTATGAATTTTTTAACACATCACATGAGTCTATTTTCTGGATATACACATTTGGAATATCTTAAGATATTCCTAATAGTGTAGAAAATCCATATTTTGGGATATTACAGAACCCATGGCAGAGAAGGGTATCTTTATGGGTTACAACGAGACTTCGAAGGCCTTTGGATCTTCATTCCTTCTAAATGGAGAGTGGTGATTAGGAGGGATGTGAAGTTCTAGGGGGAGAGGGCCTATCAAAGATGATGGGAGTGTGACGAGAGAGAGTCATAGAATTCTCCTCTGCAGGGAGGTCAAGTACAAGGAGCAAGAACTCAGTGTTCTGAATCAATTGGTACAGGAGGTACTTCAGTTCCAGTGACGTCTAGGGAACCAATGGCGAGTTTACTTAGCACTTCTTTAGGGATTCCACTGGTACAAAGTTCACATGACACTTCAGCTGACACATGCACAGGTTCTTCGAGGACAGGTGTTGGTATAGGCACATCCGGGTCAGTTGGCAGACCTTCAGGTTCACTAGATTGGGGGGCAGAGGATGAGGTTACCTATGGGGAAGCTGCTTCAAGGAAGAGGAGGTATAAGTGGCTTCAAGACACCTTGAATGAAGCGGATTTTGTTGGTCCTTCGAAGAGGGTGAAAAGGGAGAGTGTACCACCTGAGTCGTTTTGTATTTATGTAGCCAAGGCTACCAACATTGTTGAATTTGAGCCTACTAGTTATGAGGAGGCTTCCAGCAACGAGGTATGGATAGAGGCTATGGTGGAGGATTATGCCTCTATAATTAAGAAAAATGTATGGGAGGTGGTGCCTAGGCCTGAGGGCAAGTTAGTTGTGACTTCCAGGTGGCTATACAAGATCAAGCATGTTGTGGATGGAAAAATTGAGAATTTCAAGGCGAGGTTTGTGGATATTGAGTTCTCACAAATAGAGGGAGTTGAATATTGTGAGACCTTCACTCCTCTAGCTCGGTAAACTTCTATCCGGTACCTTATTTCTATTACTGTAGAAATGGGTTGGCAGATCCATTAGATGGATGTGAAGACCACATTTCTAAATGAAGTTATAGAGGAGAAGGTGTATGTTGAGCATCCACGGGGCTTTGAGGTACTTGGGTAGGGGACCCATGTGTTCTGGTTGAGGTGAGCAATCTATGGACTTAAGCAAGATCTGAGAGCTTGGTATTCGAGGATTGATACTTACTTTCAACAAATGGGTTTTATGAAGAGTGATGCAGATCCGAACCTATACTAAATTGTTGTAGGGGATGATCCTGTTGGGTGTGGAGCCTGATTATCTTGTTTATTTTGTATCACAGTGTTGGACCCCTGTATCTTAATGGGGAGAAAACACCACCCATAATTAAACGCTTCCTGGGGGGTCCATGGGGGGGCGGTTGTGACTTTATGGAGCCCCCCGCTGGCGGGAGGTTTTGAGGGCAATGCCCCCGAAGCTAAAAATAGATGTAAAATTGCCTTGTAAAAGTATATTAATTTCTAGTCAATCTAGGCCGTTCATTAGGCAGATGATCTGACGGTAGAAGTTAAGTTTAGTTTAGGGTTTTTTGCCCTAGAAGGAAACCCCTCACTTGTATGAGGGCATTGTATTGAGACTGTGTATTGTATGTGTATTCTCAGAACGAGAAACAGATAGGGAGATTGTGAGAGAGAACAAAGGATACTACAGTGAATATGTTGTAGGTTGTGTCTCTTCATTTTTTTGGATAATAGAAAGGAAGGACTGGCTGTTTGGGGTGGTCGTAGCCCAAACTAGGTGAAACACGTATATCTGTGTCTCTCTAGTTTTATGTGTTATGTCTTCTTATGTGTAATGTTCCCTGTTAGGGTCCTATGATTTGGCTGATTGGCAAACCAAATGACAGTGTAACATCAAACCAAGCTTTGGAGCCCAAGGACCTAGCCTTCCTGGACTCAGAGAGGGCTCTCTCTATTATATGTAAAAGATATCAGTGTGTTCGCTTATGGTGTTCTGATATTAGGCTAGTTATGAAGTAAGTTTTGGTTTTTTTGGGTTTTTCGGTTGTGAGGGATGAAACTGATCGAAAATGTAAGATAGGTAAAAGATGTCAGATCAACTGGGCTATGGGGTCAAAAAGGTCAAGGAAGCTATAAGATGATGATACAAGGCTGCTGTAGGGCCGATTTGATTCAAGGTAGAAAGGATATTTGGGCAAAATGGAGTAAATGGACATCAAGTTTGTGAACAAAAAAGAGTTTCAAGCATCATTGGTTTAATAGATAACATAAACATGGTAAAGAAAACCCTTAATCATGCAAAATGTAACTATAAACTAATCAACACATAGAAACAAACATTCAAGCCATGCATAGAAGTATAAGACCCTCTAACTTTGGGAAATGGCTATCAGACTTTGGGGAAAACACATAAGATGGACTAACAACTCAAAATACTATGCCAGAATGCCTAAACACAGTCTTTAAGTTATTGGGCACTTTGACAAACAAGATTTCATAGTTTTAGGCAAAGGGCTAGATCGGGACTAGGCCTCCTTGGTTCAACAAGATGATAAACTAATCAGTCAAAGAGATAGTTTCATGGATAGAACTATGGGCAGTCATAGGTAAGCAGGGAACACCATACATCCTACTCAACATGCATATAACTTATGAATAAAACTAGCAACAATATCCTAAAGTTACTAAAGAGCACTTAAGAATTCTTTAGTACAACTAAGGAAGAAGAAAACATAAAAGCTATGAAGATTCAGGAATTTTGAGGTGCCTCCATGGGCATATCTCAAACTTAATCTCTACTGATCTATAGCAGCAAGAAGCATGTATCATGAATGAAAACTAGAAGACAACAACAAAGCAAGAAACACTATACCATTCTACGATGTCATGGAATCCATCAACAATCCTTCATCATTCATCAAAAGCATCCAAGAGGCAGTCCAAAATCATAACAAAAGTATGTTCTTCAAAGCTCATATGACCAATATATTACTTCTTCTCTCAAGTTCAGCCTTGTTTTACAATGAAGCCTTGTGGAATAAATAGGCTCAAGTGAGGAAAACCTCATGGTGCAACTAGCTATCCCATTGGCCTAATCAAAATATCTAAACTTGTCCTTGAGGCTTTACAAAGCCCAAGGCACAAAATATCCCATAAAATATCTAAAAAAATGCTAAAAATGGGAATTATATTGACTTTACATCATTTTCCAAGTGTAAAAATAGCTAAACGCACATTTGGAAAAAGTAGATTTTTGAGGTTCAAAAATTACAAAAATACTTCAAATTTATATCAGAAAAAGGTCCCCTGACTTGCTAGAAACAATTGGCAGCCTTCGCGGTGTCGAAACGAGGCTCATGATAGCTCGTTGGAAAGCTCTGAGTGTCTATTTTCTGGCGCAACTAAAATCACCTCAATCTGATGCCTAGAAATCTTCCAAATCTGTACCTGTGAGTAAAAAGCCAGAAAATTGCAGACTGTTGATATGCCGGGCAGAATGTGCAAAAAGTGAGCATTTTTTGCCGTTTTGAGGGGGCGAATGATCTCCAAATGCTCTGAAAATCGCTGAGGACCTGCTCATAGAATTATGGCATCAAATTGTATCATCCTCCTCACTTGAAAAATCCCCAAAATGAAATGGTGAATTTATGAGTTTTCGACCAAAAACTCAAAAAATGCCAAAAAACAAAAAGTTGTCAAAATGGGCCCAAAATTGGTGCGCATGACCCTCAAGGGTCCCTAGCAACATGCTCCGAAGCTGAGGCCAAAATATCAAGTGCTGATGTGCCATTCTCCTCTTTCCGTGCCGGGCGCTTCCCCTTTGCCTTCTTCAGTTTCTCTTGGGCTGCCTTTAGTTTGCGCCGGGCGAACTGATTCAACTTTTGAAAGTGATGTGTCCTCTTCCTTTACAGCTCCAGATCTCTGTTTGCTCTTTCAAGCTTCATCTCCAATTGTTTGTTCGCCCTTTCTAACCATGCCTCCTTATTTTCTTCAATTTCCTGCTCAAGTAGTGCAGTGAGGGGAAAAGCTTGAAGCTGTGCCTGTTCTTCTTCTTTCTATTTTTCCAAGGCTCTTTTAAGCCCTATGGTTCTAGGCCTCTTCCGCCTAGGCTGGTCTCCCTCTTCTTCCTCATCAAAATTACCAATGAGTTCTTCTATCCTTGCTTGCGCCTTAGCTGCCTCATTCTTGTATTTGATAGCTCGTGCTTCATGAACTACTGTGTGAACATTCATCTGTTTATTTTGGGTCTCTAAGAAATAGTTGAAGTTCCTTGCCCGTTGAAGATCATTTTCCAATGCCTCAATTTGCCCCTCTCTATGGATTAGGAGGCTTTCAAGAATGTGGGCTTCATTATCGTTGTCATCACTTTGGATTGGAATGATAGCCAATGCACCTCCATGTTTTTCACTTTCTCCAACCTTGCTTTTCCCTTTGAAGGCCAATCTTGCACTTTTCCTCCTTGGCATGCTAGTGGGTGACCTCTTGGGCAATTTTCTTTTTCTAGGGACAACTTTTGTCACTTTTGGAGTGGCAGCCTTAGGCCCTTTCTTCCTTGCTGTGCTGGGCTGTGTTCTTTTGGGAGGAGGAGACACAATTGTTTTACCCTTGACATCTTCTTGCAATTGCTGCTCTCCTTGAGGCTGTTGTGTGTCTTCTTCTTGCTGTTCAATTTGCTGCCCCTGTTCGCCAACATCAATTTTTTGTTCTACTTCAATGCCTTGTTCAATTTGTGTTTCAACCTGCTGCCATTCTTCATCAAAATCAAGCTGTTATTGTGCTTGGATTTCCTGTTCATTTTGTGGCTCAAGATGTTGCTCAATTTCCTGCCCAAGCTACTATTCCTGTCCTTCAATAACAAACTGATGCTCTTCTTCTTGTACCTGCTGTTCATCATCTTCTGTTTGCTGCTGACCTTCAACACTGTCCTGCTGCTGTTCCTCATCTTTTGTTTGCTGCTCTTCATCCCTTTCCTCTTGTTCATGACCTTTCTCTTCTTGCTGTCTACTCCCTTCTCTTTCTTCCTGCTGTCTTGACTGTTCAGTGGTAATTTTGACCTAGATGTGCTTTTGAAGAACCAAACAGCCTCTCTGTCTATAAACTGCCTTCTTTGGGGCCAAACTGTGTCAATTCACTGTTTATATAGTGAACAATGTCTTTGGATGACTGCACACTGTTCCCTCACAATATAAAGAACCCCTGCTCCCTTTAAAAGGTGGCCTTCTACCTTAAAAGTATCTCTGTCAGTAGATTTCTCAATAAGAGACCATATAGTGAAAAGGAGACAGACTGCTAGGTAAATTTCCTGTGCAAAGTATCAAGAGATCACCTTGCTCTTTTTGAAGTTTAGAGGTCAATCAACACATATATATCTTTGTCTCAAGGTAGAATTTCCAATCACTAAAAACCTGCTCTTCCTAGTGTGCCAATCACTCAGCAAACTTATATCTTATCACGATCAATCCTTAGTGTAATAAAATGATCCAGCACCCATCGGAATCTGGAATAAAGGTAACGGGGTTTAAACAAGCTTCAAAATTTTTAAACGGAAAATTTTGTAAAGTTTCTCTTGCTAAATAATCAAGGCCCCTTATCAATGTAACCCTTGCCTTTGTAGAAAAAACCTTTACTCTATATGAACATCCACTTATCAAATAAGCTCGAGGAATAAACAATAGTCAAGCCAAAAACACAGTGAAAACTGTCACTTTCTGTGAGAAATAGGAGTCACTTTGCCCTGTAGCTTTCAACCAACAAACTGTTCTTTAACAAAAACCCTTTTGCTTACTACACTTCACTATTCTCTATTGGTATGTCATTCCATCAAACAAAATCATACCACATACATAGTCAACCTCTAGTGTGGGCATACAGTCAAACTCACTGTTATGGAACAAGGTGACAGAGTTTTTGAAGAATGCTTTACAAGTTCAACCAAGCCTGTAGGAGTTTATCTTGTCAAATAGTTAAAGCACCTTATCAATGTGAAACCCTTGCCTTTGTAGAAAAAACCTTTGCTCTTAAATGAATATCCACTTATCAAAATAAACTCAAAGAACAAAAGATAGTCAAGTGGAAAACTCAGTGAAAAACTGTCCCTTCTGTGGTTTATAGGGTTAACTTTGCCTTTTGAAGTTTGGAAGGTATAGGATCTCTTGTTCTTTGATATGTAAAGGTGAAAACACACTACTCTTAGTTCAACACATTTCTTTTCCTGTAGGCACCTTTGATAGCACATTCAGCATTTTACCACAGTTTTACACCTCGAATCACCAAACAGCAAAAACACTGTTTTTTCAGATGTGTTGACAAAGTTTGAAAGCCTTGTATGCTGTGGTATGAAAAATTTGTAGCAGTTCAACACACTGTTTTCTTTATAGTATGCAACTTAATCAATTAAACACCATAAATGTAGTCAATCACATTGGATATACACAGTGAGCAGTCATTGTGTCTTAGGGGGTAAGGCGATGGAGTTTTGAGATGATTTTCGTGATATTACAAACACTCTCCTATTATTTAAACTGTGAAAGAATTTCCTCACACAAACTGCCCTCTCCACATTCTACTATTCTTTGCACTAATCTGATCCAAACAAACTCCAATTGTATATGGACAGCTTCAACTTCGCTTCACCACGGTAATGAGGGTGTTTTGATGGTCTTTTTAATAAAAATACAACTCATAGATGTTTGATATTTCACCAGTTAATCAGGAAAACCCTATTTTTCCCTCACACCACAGCTTGAAAACAGAGCTTCTTAACCCTTCATATCGCTTAGCATTTTGTTTCAAAAACTGAGAGAGTACATGGAAATACCTCGAGAATATGATGAAAAACCTTATTGATGCATTTAGGCCAGCTCCGAAGGTGTTTTGAATAACTTATGAGGGTCATACAGATGCGCGACGTGTTGGGCTTTCAGAGTGCCGCGCCAAATCAGGCTGTCGGGTGGCTCTGTCGGGTCGGCCGGGCACCGTGTACAGGCGCGTCGTGCGGCAGTTAAACACCAATGCAAATCCGCTTCTGAGCGCGTCGCGCAATACTCCAGGCGCGTCGTGCAGTTGTAAACTGTGACAAACTTCTCCGAAAATGCTCCAATCTTCCTTATTCGATGTTGAGGGTAGCAAAGAGGCTTTGCTCGGGCTCGATGAATTTCAAAATGGAATGACAACGACTTTGATCTTTGTTTGAAGTATAGAAAACCAACGGTCCCCTTTGATTTTTGACTTGGGAGGGTTCTTTTCAAAGTTTTGAAAAAGGTTTGTTTTCTTTTACATCCATATTGGAAACCTTACTTTTCGCAAATGAACTAAATTTCTTTGTTTAACCAAAACCCAAAGGTGATGATTCCCTCTTTCGAAGCTCATTTTCCCTTCTTGAAAAGACATAATCTTTTGGAGAAATATGTCCTTTAGACTTCTGACTGTTCCTTATTTGAAGAAATGCCTCCTCCTGCAGCAGTGGTATGTGGACTCTATCTTTGATGACTTTCAAAACCTGAAGAATTAAGCCAAAGTATTCTTACATTTTCTGAGCTTGTAAACTTGTAGGAACCTTTGCTTTTTAAACTTGGTTTGACAGACTTCTGTATCTAATTTCTTCATCGACTCTCTCCCTAATTGTAGGTATTAACAACTTTCTGCATTTATTTGGACTTTGTTTATGGCCTATTTACTTAAGAAGGGTGGCCCTTTTCACTACACTTCTCTGCTCAAAACATATCTTTTAACATCTCTGTCCATTGAATAATGAAAACCCATTTTGGCCTTGAACTTCCTAAAACACTGACAGTCTATCAAAACACCTCCTTTGCCTATGATGAACAATAGTTCTAATGGTGATTTCTCTTGGTAATACAACTCAAATTGCCTTTGCCAGCTGATTTTCTTTTCATACTTTTCAAATTTTTCAAAACTCAAAACATAACCTGTGAAAAAATATGTCCTTTGAAACTTTGACTGTTTCTTACTTAGAGGAGGAAATGCCTCTTTTTGGAGCAGTGGCATTTAGATTTTACTTTTGATGATTTACAGAACCTGAAACACTGTGCCAAAGCTTTTTTTTGTACTTGATGAGCTTGTATACCTGTTTGCAAGAGACAAAATAGATCAAATATGTTTTTTCTCTGGGTATCATGCTATAATCTTGTCTGCAATGTAAATCTAATTAGGTGACAGGTTTTGCTTGACTGTAGATGCAACTGTTAGGTGTCTTTGAGCTTTCTTCTTTGATTGTGGGTATAAGACAAAACAGGGGATGATGCATCAGAGTTAGAAAATGAAACAAGGAGGGCTGCCCTTTTTGTTTCCTGTGAAGGAGGTCTTCACTCTCTCATTGCACTACTCTTTGCTCAGGGGAAAACTGAAATGTCATCATTTTCCTTGATCAACTTATGATGTTATTGGTATAATTTATAGGAGGTTGGCACCCTTTGAAAAACAACCATCTTTTCTTCTGCCTGTGTAATGACATGACTTGTCAACTTTTCTTCAATTTGGTCTTGTTGAAATAGTAGGCTGCTTATAATTAGAATTGTTTTCACTAATGATATGTCTCTCCAAGGGTTTTAAAATTTCATATGATTGAAAAATTCAAATGGCTCCCTTTACAAGACCAAAAACTCTGTTTTCCTTTTCTTGCACATTTCAGATCCTAGCCCTGTTATGATAATCACTTATACTCAGAAACCTAGAGTCACTGTTTTACTGTCTAGTAAAAAGCAAACCTGGGCTTTTGCAATCCTTAAAGTCAATATTGGCCAGCGCCCTCTGCTTGTAGATGAAGGAGGCACCTTAACCCTCTGCTTGTAGATGAAGGAGGTTCTTGGCCATGACAAATTACCAGTCTGTTTGACAGTGGTGTCTTTCCTTTACTGTGATTTCATGCTGAAAGGAAGCTGCAAGGTCTTGATGAGTAACTCTCTGTCTTGCAGATGTATCTCAGGCTCATGTTTACATTGAGAAGCAGTTGTTCTTCTAAATGTAGATTCAAGAACCTTCTCCTGAGATAATGACATGTTTCCTGTCCTTGTAACATTCATAAAACACTGTAAAACACATAATAATCAGCTTGAGACTGTGGTCTATGCAGTGCTGAGACTTAGGGGTGTGTAAGTGGCGCGACTTAGGGCTGTTATCAATTTCATTTGTAGGGTGGGAGGTCTGTCATGAATGGTTTGTATCAGATGGAGGTTTTTTGGCTTATTGATGTTTGCCAAAGGAAAAATGCCTTAAAACGCCACTTCCTAACTTAGGGGAGGCTTTTGAAATAGACTTGGATTTGCCTTTTAGAGTTGATGGGCAGACCAGTAGGGCTGAAACTAGATAGGATAGTGATAATGAGTTTTAACTTTGACATGGGCGGACTGAAAAGTAGGAGGGCGAAAAAAGTTTTATGAGGGTTTTTCTAGATGACAGATTGACATATGGAATTCAACTTCTAGAAAACTCAGCTATGGATCTAGTCATCACTAACAAGTGAAAAATACTGATGACTAACAGTGGCTCCATTTGGGGAGGGAAGCTCCTCATCAGGAGGTGTCCAGAATTCAGATTTTTTGGCTTATGAAGACTAGTACCTTATCCATTGGCGCAAAAATTCACCCTTCTTTGATGTTATTTCTGAAAAGTGACAGCATGGTTAACATCAATGATACTTCTACCTACCCCACTATCTTTCCTAACATTTTTTCTTCTCTTTGGCGCATTTGAACTAGCAGCCTTTTGACAATGCATATTTTTCTTTTTGCAAAAATGAACCTATCTATTTCTACTCTTATATCTGCCGGGAGTTCAGATTAAACTGATGAACTCCTTCATTTCTCTACCTAAAACTAGATCGACTGTCAAGATTAAGCAGTTTGACAGGATTTTATTCTCTAATCTAAAACATGAAATTCAAAAATGATCAAATCAGGATTAGGCAGTCTAATTTGTCATGCATTTGCGGCATAAAAGACAAACTGCACACAAATGTTATTTTGCAATAAAAGGAAACTTAGACAAGCGGGGTTAAGATGTACAATGTATTTTTCATCCCTCGCTTCTCTCTTTGGTTCTGTTTTAGGCATGTGGAACCAGAATCTCTCCCTAATCTAAGCTCTGTGATAAGTCAATCTTACACAATTTTGACTATCTTTTCACTCACTAACTTATCAGCAAATAAATTTAAACATGCTCAGCTATTATTAGGCTAGATAGCTGAACAAGACATTGAAGTACTAGTAGCGGCATTTAGACTTGCGCGCTTTCCGAAGGACTATTTTTTGGAACATGGGGCCTTACCACTGCTTTGTAGAAACTGCCCTCTTTTTCTACTTTTCACTGTTTTTTGTATCTTCTGCTTTTTCACTTCTCCTTCAAACAAACTACAAATGAAAAGGTGCTCACAGGCTAAGCTTATTTTCTATTGTTGTCTTTCTATCCTAATCTAATATGTACACAACATATATTTGGTGAACTCTTCTTTCCAATGAAACCAGTCAAGTAGATGATCACATGGGGGATTCTGGTTTGGTTTTTTCATGATGCAGAAATAATGAAAAGGCCACTCCCATTTGGTTTGTTTCCGGACAGTAATGCTTAAGTTTTTTCTCATTCTAGGTAGCAACTTTTTCATGATAGAACCCACTACTCCTTTAGACTTCTCAAGGAAAACAACAAATGGATCTTGGAATAATACCTGATCTAGAGGATTTGAGATATGGGCTTCATTCAGGATTACTCTTTCAGACTTCTCAAGGAAAACAACAAATGGATCTTGGAATAATACCTGATCTAGAGGATTTGAGATATAGGCTTCATTCAGGACTACTCTTTCTTCCACTTGACTATATTTGGGACTCTCTCGGTAAAGCAACTCTTCCTTTTGCTCCTGATCACTTGAAATGTCAGACTCATCACATATTGCAGTGTAGTTTTCTTGCCAAGCTGATGTGTTTTGATAGGGCGGGCTGAACACTGTGTGAAGGTTATCAGGTTGATGAGCAAGGATACACTTTGATAGTAAATTATCTTGAAAGGACAGTGTGACAACTCTCATGTGTTTATCAGCCTCTACTTCTTCATATGCAATTTGTAACTCAATGGAACTTGGTGGCTGCAAATCTGGAGTTAAGGAAGATTCCCTGTCCAAAGTGATTTCTTCAACCATTTCAGGAAAAAACTTTTTATTTATAACCTGCTCAAGAATTTCATCATCCTTCTCAACCTCATCGTCAAAGCTGAAAAACAGTTGATTTCCAATTATGTGAATGTTATATTTGATGGACTGAAGTGAAGTAGAGTCAAGAGTCTGAGACTCTTCACTTACTTCTAAACTCTCAAGGCTCTCCTTATCAGTGTTATAGATGACCTGTAATGGCTGCTCACTTTTCCCAAGTTTATGAAACTGAGCTTCCTCCCGAAAATCAAAAATTGAATCTTCTGCAAAGTTAGCTTCTGTTTGGAAATCATATAAGTCAACATATTGATCAAACATTTGAGAATCGTTAACATAAGCAATGTCACCAGCCATGTACATTGGACTGCCAGATTGCTTTTTTTCAACTTGATTTACAAATCTATTTTCTGACTTATGATATGCAAGATTAACAGGAGAAAGATCAGAGAAGTTTTGGTTATTAGTTTCTGCATCTAGTAACGGAAAATGCGTTTCTGATGGTTTGAGAACTTCTTCCTTTTCCATTATCTGCTTTTTTATATCACTTTCATTGTATAAGATAAAAGAATCTAAATTGGAATGAGTGGAATAAATGGGAGTATTGTTTTCCATGACTGCTTGAGTTACCAGAGGTTGAGTTACTTCTAGTCCCAGTTTTTCCATGACTGCTTTAGGCATGAGGTTATGGGAGGTACCAGAATCTAACATGGCATTATGTAATATCTTGTCCCGTATGTTCAGGCTCACATAGGAAGGAGAAACAGATCCTTCTTGGTATTGACCTTCTATTTTCGGGTCGGATAAGAGCTCGGGTTTGTTTTCAGTTAGATTTAAAGTATATGCCTCGCTCCCTATGTCAAAAAATTTGAAAATTTGAGATCTATACCTATCTACAGTTATTAGCTCAGTAAGGGGTATGGTAATTTTTATTTCGGAAACTTCCCCTTTGAAACTAAAAGGAGTTTGTAGTTTGGGCAGATTTGTTTCAGCTTTTTCGGACATGACCTTTTCTATGCTCTTAATTTGTTGATTATGGTTTGAGACCTTGTTTGACACAGTCGCCTCGAGAGTCTTTGTGGAGGTACTAGGAGTATCCAAGCTAAGACTTCTTTGAATAGCTTTATCTTTGTTTTGGTCAATTTTCTTAGCCATAATTTTGTTGCTATCCATGGCTTTTTTAAGGATGGTGTCAGAGGTTTTAGCAGTGTCAGGGCTACTCTTCTTGGAGTGGTATTCGTTTTTTTTGCTTCTAAGGTTATACTGCCTATGAGCTTCTATAATGGCATTCTGAAAATCTATGGCAGGATCTTCGAGATCTTCATAGTCGGTTTCGTCCTGACTTGGGGAGCATAAATCTTGCTCTTCTGCTGTGAGGTAAACCTTACTCTCGTTATCAGAACCTATGAGTTTCCAATGATTTTCCTTAATGGGTGTGGTATCCTTATTCTCTTCAAACAACATAATTCTCACTGAAGGATGGTCTGATCTGCTGATCATTTCCTCTTGGTTTATTTTGAGACTGATCTTTTCTAAAGCCTTGTTTCTGGTTTTGAGGGTTTGGTTGGTTGTCCCTAGGAGGCACTTTTTCACTCATTTTTTCCCACATCTTTGTCATGGATTTGATCATGCCATCTATTCTAGGATCTAGGGAAGGAGATGAAGTGGAGACCTTATCTTTATATGGGAATTTTCCTTCTAATCTAGTCCTGGCTCTTTTTTTCTGCTAAGTTGGCTTCTGTTTTTATGGCTATTTGTTGCATTTCCTCTAGGGTAGGGGGATCCTTGTCTCTCAGATGATATGTCATGTCTGGATCAAAACCCTCGGGGATTTTTTCCAAGATTAAACCAAGTGGGGGTTTGAAGTGAGGCGGGAGGGCGTTATACACACTATTGAACCTAGTGCAGTATGCCTGGACACTTTCCCCATTTTCCCGTTTTAGGTTTTTATATTCTGACAGGATTTGAATAGGGTTCCTTCGGATTTCCCACTTATTTCTGAAGATTTGATGTAGTTCTGGGATGTTGTGGATGTTGTTTCGGGTCAAGCTTTTGAACCATGTTTTGGCTTCACCACCCAGGCTTTGGGCGAATATTCTCATTCTGACGGTCTCATCTTGTACCTCCAAGTATTCATAAGCATCAATCATCCTACTTATATGATGTTGAGGTGTGGTGGTGTCTTCTCTGGTAAAGTGTGGGATTTTGTCTTGATATTTATTTGGGAGAGGAGCCAAAGGTGGTGGCAACACCAAAGGTGCGTACCAGGCTGCCATGACGGGAGCTAATGGATGATGTAAAAGATGAGGACTAGTGAGATGAGATGAGGTGGTTTGAATAGGTTTGGCGGATGAACTTGGACGAGTGATCTGGTTTTGAGCAGATCTGGGATGGTGGGAGCCAAAGTGATAGAGAAGCTGAAATTCAGGGGGGGTGGAAGGTGAGGCTTCTCTACTATGACTGTGTGATTGGTCTAGGGTTTCAAGATTGTCAAAGTTTATCTTACTATGAGACCTGCTTCTGAAAAGAGTTTTTGACGACTCTAATTCAAAAGGTGAATCTGGTAGGATAGTGAGATGTTTAGGTACTGATATTGTTTTACAGATGGATCTACCAGTAGCTAGATGCTCAGTTTCGGAAGCTTGCCACAGAATCTTCTCTGGGTCATCTACTATGATAGGGGGTTTTGGGTCTGGATGGGATCTGGTGTTGATTCTTCGTGAAGCCAGATTTTGGATCTAGATTTTTAGAGAGAATGGTATTGGTGAATGTTCTGGATGAGTGGTTTCTCTAAAGTTCTACTAAGGTGAAGGATGGTCAAAATAAAAGGGATGAACTAGTGGAGTCGCCAGGTGGAACTGGGTTGTTTTTGTGAAGATAGCTATGGTCCACCACCGGTAACTAATCTGGAAATGGTTTTTAGATTTTCTAAATTTATGTGCAGCCTATGGTTTGTTAAAGTATCCTAGACTTGTTTCAACACTTTGCTAGGGTGATGAGAACAAAAAGAGTTTACTCTAAATGGGTCTATGGGCTGCTTTCTTGTTTAAGTATCTAAAGGACCAAAGAGTCTATAAGAGTTTGCTAGACTATCATGTACTCAGTGTCCCACCATCTCCCACTATGTTAGTGAGTGATGGGATAGGTCTATCGGATAGTAACCTAGAGTTCGGTAAAATAGTAAGGCCTACTAGAGGTTAGTGGAGTCGCCAGGTGGAAATTGGTTGCTTTTGATATATGTGTGTATGTTCCACCACCAATATTGACAAAAACCAATCTAAGGGATTATTTTGGGGTTTTTTGAGTTTTATGTGCCTACAAGGTTTGGAAGAGTTTTCTATAACTGACTCATCATTTTGCTAAGATGATGAAAGAGCTATCTTCTACTCTTCAGACAATATCTAAATTTTCTAAGCTTGATTGAGACTTCAGGAGTTACTAAGGTGTACTTAGATTGTCACTAACTCAGAAGGTCCTACTGTGAGTGTCACTATGTTAGTGAGCAGTGGGATAAGTCAATCAGATAGTATTCTTTAAGGTCTCTTAAGGTCTAGGGAATCTAAGTTTTTTGTTACTCAGAGTCCCACCGTGATCGCCATTATGTTAGGGTCCCGTGATTTGGCTGATTGGCAAACCAAATGACAGTGTAACATCAAACCAAGCTTTGGAGCCCAAGGACCTAGCCTTCCTGGACTCAAAGAGGGCTCTCTCTATTATATGTAAAAGATATCGGTGTGTTCGCTTATGGTGTTTTGATATTAGGCTAGTTATGAAGTAAGTTTTGGTTTTTGGTTTTTTAGGTTTGTGAGGGATGAAACTGATCAAAGATGTAAGATGGGTAAAAGATGTCAGATCAACTAGGCTATGGGGTCAAAAAGGTCAAGGAAGCTATCAGATGATGATACAAGGCTGCAGTAGGGCCGATTTGATTCAAGGTAGAAAGGATATTTGGGCAAAATGGAGTAAATGGACATCAAGTTTGTGAATAACAAAGAGTTTCAAGCATCACTGGTTTAATAGATAACATAAACATGGTAAATAAAACCCTTAATCATGCAACATGTAACTATAAACTAATCAACACATTGAAACAAACATTCAAGCCATGCATAGAAGTATAAGACCCTCTAACTTTGGGAAATGGCTATCAGACTTTGGGGAAAACACATAAGACAGACTAACAACTCAAAATACTATTCCGGAATGCCTAAACACAGTCTTTAAGTTATTGGGCAATTTGACAAACAAGCTTTCATAGTTTTAGGCAAAGGGCTAGATCGGGACTAGGCCTCCTTGGTTCAACAAGATGATAAAATAATCAGTCAAAGAGATAGTTTCATGGATAGAACTATGGGCAGTCATAGGTAAGCAGGGCACACCATACATCCTACTCAACATGCATAGAACTTATGAATAAAACTAGCAACAATATCCTTAAGTTACTAAAGAGCAGTTAAGAATTCTTTAGTACAACTAAGGAAGAAGAAAACATAAAAGCTATGAAGATTCAGGAATTTTGAGGTGCCTCCATGGGCATATCTCAAATTTAATCTCTACTGATCTATAGCATCAAGAAGCATTTATCATGAATGAAAACTAGAAGACAACAACAAAGCAAGAAACACTATACCATTCTACCATGTCATGGAATCCATCAACAATCCTTCATCATTCATCAAAAACATCCAAGAGGCAGTCCAAAATCATAACACAAGTATGTTCTTCAAAGCTCATATGACCAATATATTACTTCTTCTCTCAAGTTCAGCCTTGTTTACAATGAGAGCCTTGTGGAATAAATAGGCCCAAGTGAGGAAAACCTCATGGTGCAACTAGCTATCCCACTGGCCTAATCAAAATATCTAAACTTGTCCTTGAGGCTTTCCAAAGCCCAAGGCACAAAATATCCCATAAAATATCTAAAAAAATGCTAAAAATGGGAATTATATTGACTTTACATCATTTTCCAAGTGTAAAAATAGCTAAACGCACATTTGGAAAAAGCAGATTTTTGAGGTTCAAAAATTACAAAAATACTTCAAATTTATATCAGAAAAAGGTCCCCTGACTTGCTGTAAACAATTGGCAGCCTTACCGGTGTCGAAATGAGGCTCATGATAGCTCGTTGGAAATCTCTGTGTGTCTATTTTCTGGCGCAACTGAAATCACCTCAATCTGATGCCTGGAAGTCTTCCAAATATGTACCTGTGTGTAAAAAGCCAGAAAATTGCAGACTGCTGATATGCCCGGCAGAATGTGCAAAAAGTGAGCATTTTTTGCCGTTTTGAGGGGGTGAATGATCTCCAAATGCTCTGAAAATTGCTGAGGACCTGCTCATAGAATTATGGCATCAAATGGTATCATCCTCCTCACTTGACAAATCCCCAAAATGAAATGGTGAATTTATGAGTTTTCGACCAAAAACTCAAAAAATGCCAAAAAACAAAAAGTTGTCAAATGGGCCCAAAATTGGTGCGCATGACCCTCAAGGGTCCCTAGCAACATGCTCTGAAGCTGAGGCCAAAATATCAAGTGCTGATGTGCCTTTCTCCTCTTTCCGTGCCGGGCACTTCCCCTTTGCCTTCTTCAGTTTCTCTTGGGTTGCCTTTAGTTTGCGCCGGTGATGCAGGAGCATCTAGACCTAGCCAGCAATGTGATGGAATGGTCACATGTTGTGGCTAATACAAGTTTGGAGGAAGACTTGGGTATTAATTGTGTATTAATTTCAATTAAATGTAAGTAGTTAAGAGTGGCCTAATTAAAAACAGAAATTGGGAATAAATGGCAAGTGATCCTCCCTGCGTGGAGATCAAGCCAAGTAGTCTAGTTTGTTTAGATTAGGATAGGGTGTGAATTCTAAAAATATAATTTATTCCTCCAAATGTGGAGGAGACGGTTAACTTATATACATGTAATCTCCTTTGTTTTAAAAAGGAGAGAGCGAGAGGCGAGAGGGGAGAGTTAGATTATTAGATTTGTTAGAGTTAGTGTGAGGTTTTGGGTAGAATGAGTTAGATTAGGATAGATCTTGGTGTGGAGCGAAAGCTCAGAAGGAGAGAAGAACTGTGTTTTGTGGATAGCAGAGACCATTCTTTGTATAATTTTGTGTAATACATGCTCTGTTTTATTGTTATGAATATTATGAATGAAATTATAATTTTTGCATTGTCGAATGATGGATTGTGGAAACACGATCATCGCTTGACTGTGTAATTGATGGATCTAGTCACGATTCTGTGCGTAGTGTAATTGAAATTATATGAATTCCTTGTGTGATTGGGGCAAAAAGCTGAGACTCTGTTTCATTTTTTGAATGAAATTGTGGTTTGTGCACATCGAATGACAATTGGTGGGAATATGAGTATTGTATGACTTTGTATAATTGTTTGGAATGGCTGGGGTGTATGTGATCTTATTTTAAACTGTCGAATTCTTGTGTTAAGTCAAATCTGGTGTTATTGAAGTTGATGCGTTGAAAAAGTTTTAACACAGAAAAATCGGTAAATCTCGACTTCACAGAACTTTTGAGCGGAGGTGAATTGATATATATATATCAGTTTTGGGAATAATCAGATCCGTGATATATCACTGAATTTACAGGTGGAACATGGTAAACATTCCGATTTCCAATTTCCGATCGGATTGCATCGGAAATTTGGAAGACCAATATTGAAAGCACATTGTAATTGTCGATTTCTGATTTCCGATTGAATCGGATCGGAATGGTGGCAAATCGAATCAGCATCGGATCGGCGATCTCTAATCTCCGATCGCCGATTATATGGATCAGAACTGTGGTTCAATCGGAGCTTTGGTATTCAAGTCTGTGCGATGTGCGATCCGATTGAATCGGATCGGAGCACTGTGAAGACTTACATCGCATCGGAGTATTTGGATTGGAGAAGAATGTATATAATATTTCTGTATGTTTGTATTATAAGTAGGCACGGGGTTTTAACATATATTTGTACTATTGCAGTGGCTATTTAAAAAGGCATTCAAGCGATATATGAAAGGCTTCTATCGAGATCGGAAGGGGATTAAAAGAATTCCTTTTAATTTGAAATAAAGACTTCGGTTATGCTATCGGAAATTTAAAGGGAGATTATTGAACCAATGATCCAATGTTGGATGTCGATGCCGAAGAAAAGTGTTGAATGAAATGGAATGCAGATATGGTGTGAATGCTATCAGTCCGATTATAAGAAGGTAAGCTAATTACCAGGTTCTGAGTTTAAATATTTGGGTTGATTATTGATGATTTCCAAAATTAAATGGGTGTTGGGCAAATATACTATGGCTTTCGACTAAGGCGTGTAAAAATGTTTGTAGAATTGCCCGGATAAGAAATTTTAAGAGAAAAAATTTGGAGATGCGTTTTTAAAGACACAGTAGTTAAAGATTCTAGGTATCGCAGGGGCTCCCTGCGTCAACCGGGCGAAATGATTCAACTTTTGAAAGTGATGTGTCCTCTTCCTTTGCAGCTCCAGATCACTGTTTTCTCTTTCAAGCTTCATCTCCAATTGTTTGTTGGCCCTTTCTAACCATGCCTCCTTATTTTCTTCAATTTCCTACTCAAGTAGTGCAATGAGGGGAAAAGCTTGAAGTTGTGCCTGTTCTTCTTCTTTCTGTTTTTCCAAGGCTCTTTTAAGCCCTATGGTTCTAGGCCTCTTCCGCCTAGGCTGGTCTCCCTCTTCTTCCTCATCAAAATCACCAATGAGTTCTTCTATCCTTGCTTGCGCCTTAGCTGCCTCATTCTTGTATTTGATAGCTCGTTCTTCATGAACTGCTGTGTGAACATTCATCTGTTTATTTTGGGTCTCTAAGAAATAGTTGAAGTTCCTTGCCCGTTGAAGATCATTTTCCAATGCCTCAATTTGCCCCTCTATGGATTAGGAGGTTTTCAAGAATGCGGGCTTCATTATCGCTGTCATCACTTTGGATTGGAATGACAGCCAATGCACCTCCATGTTTTTCACTTTCTCCAACCTTGATTTTCCCTTTGAAGGCCAATCTTGCACTTTTCCTCCTTGGTATGCTAGTGGGTGACCTCTTGGGCAATTTTCTTATGCTAGGGACAACTTTTGTCACTTTTGGAGTGGCAGCCTTAGGCCCTTTCTTCCTTGCTGTGCTGGGCTGTGTTCTTTTGGGAGGAGGAGACACAATTGTTTTACCCTTGACATCTTCTTGAAATTGCTGCTCTCCTTGAGGCTGTTGTGTGTCTTCTTCTTGCTGTTCAATTTGCTGCCCCTGTTCGCCAACATCAATTTGTTGTTCTACTTCAATGCCTTGGTTCAGTTTGTGTTTCAACCTGCTGCCCTTTTTCATCAAAATCAAGCTGCTGTTGTGCTTGGATTTCCTGTTCATTTTGTGGCTCAAGATGTTGCTCAATTGCCTGCCCAAGCTACTGTTCATGTCCTTCAATGACAAACTGCTGCTCTTCTTCTTGTACCTGTTGTTCATCATCTTCTGTTTGTTGCTGACCTTCAACACTGTCCTGCTGCTGTTCCTCATCTTCTGTTTGTTGCTCTTCATCCCTTTCCTCTTGTTCATGACCTTTCTCTTCTTGCTGTCTATTCCCTTCTCCTTCTTCCTGCTGTCTTGACTGTTTAGTGGTAATTTTGACCTAGATGTGCTTTTGAAGAACCAAACAGCCTCTCTGTCTATAAACTTCCTTCTTTGGGGCCAAACTGTGTCAATTCACTGTTTAGATAGTGAACAATGTCTTTGGATGACTGCACACTGTTCCCTCACAATATAAAGAACCCCTGCTCCCTTAAAAAGTGGCATGTCCACCTTTAAAGTATCTCCTCGTCAAGATATTTCAATAGGAGACCATATAGTGAAAGGATACAACCTGCCAGTGAATCGTCTGGTGCAAAGTGTCAAGAAATCACCTTGTTCTTGTGAAGTTTAGAGGTCAACAAAGACATTCTAATCTTTGTTCAAAATAGACTTTCCAATCATTACAAACTTGCCTTCTCGTTATCAACAAACTTATATCTTATGCAATCAATCCTTAGTGTAATAAGACAGTCACTGTCAGAGTCCTGGAATAAAGGTAACAGGGTTTAAACAAGCTTCAAAATTTTTAAGCAGAGGCTGTAGGAGTTTTCTCTTTTCAAAATAATCAAGGCCCCTTATCAATGTAACCCTTGCCTTTGTAGAAAAAACCTTTACTCTATATGAACATCCACTTATCAAATAAGCTCGAGGAATAAACAATAGTCAAGCCAAAAACACAGTGAAAACGGTCTCTTTCTGTGAGAAATAGGAGTCACTTTGCCCTATAGCTTTCAACCAACAAACTGTTCTTTAACAAAAACCCTTTTGCTTACTACACTTCACTATTCTCTATTGGTATGTCATTCCATCAAACAAAATCATACCACATACATAGTCAACCTCCAGTGTGGGCATACAGTCAAACTCACTGTTATGGAACAAGGTGACAGAGTTTTTGAAGAATGCTTTACAAGTTCAACCAAGCCTGTAGGAGTTTATATTGTCAAATAGTTAAAGCACCTTATCAATGTGAAACCTTTGCCTTTGTAGAAGAAACCTTTGCTCTTATATGAATATCCACTTATCAAAATAAACTCGAAGAACAAAAGACAGTCAAGCAAATACACAGTGAGAACTGTCCTTTTCTGTGAGAAATAGGAGTCACTTTTGCCTTTTGAAGTTTGGAAGGTATAGTTGTCCTTTGATAAATAAAGGTGCAAACACACAGCTCCTAGTTCAACACAATTTCTTTCCTGTAGGCGCCTTTAATAACACATCCAGCATTTAACCACAGTTTTACACCTCGGATCACCACACAGCAAAAACACTGTTTTTTCAGATGTGTTGACAAAGTTTGAAAGCTTTGTATGCTGTGGTATGAAAAATTTGTAGCAGTTCAACACACTGTTTTCTTTATAGTATGTAAATTAATCTAACAAACACGAAATGTAGTCAATCACATTGGATATACACAAGGAGTGTATCATTGTGTCTTAGGGGGTATACATGGAGTTTTGAGATGATTTTCGTGATATTACAAACACTCTCCATATTGAACCGTGAAAGAATTTCCTCACACAAACTCCATTTCCACATTCTACTATTCTTTGTAATTCTAATCTGATCCAAACAAACTCCGACTATATATGGACAACCTCAACTTTGCTTCACCACAGTAGTGAGGGTGTTTTGATGATCTTCTAATAAAAATACAGCTCACAGGTGTTTTGATATTTTAAACAGTCAATCAGAAAAACACTATTTTTCCCTCACACCACAGCTTGAAAATAGAACTTCTTAACCCTTCATATCACTTGGCACTTTGTTTCAAAAACTGAGAGGGTTCATGGAAATACCTCGAGAATATGATGAAAAACCTTATTGATGCATTTAGGCCAGCTCCGGAGGTGTTTTGAATGACTTAAGAGGGCCACGCGCATGCGCCGACGTGCCTATTTAAGGCCGAGCCAAATCAGCCGGCCGGTGGGTCGTCGGGTCCCGCCAAGCGCCGTGCATGCGCGTGCCGCACAACACACAAAGCCACAAGCAATGAACGCCAATGTAAATCCGCTTCTGAGCTGCCGCGCAATACCTGTGCGTGTCGCAGCGCTGTAAACTCGTGACAAACTTCTCCAAAACGCCTCCAATCTTCCTTGTTCGATGCCGAGGGTAGCAAAGACTCTTGCTCTCGGCTCTATGAATTTCAAAAATGAATGAAAATGGCGTTGATCTTTGTTTGAAGTATAGAACCAACGGTCCCCTTGATTTTTGACTTGGGAGGGTTCTTTCAAAGTTTTGAAAAGGTTTGTTTTCTTTTACATCCATATTGGAAACCTTACTTTTCGCAAATGAACTAAATTTCTTTGTTTAATCAAAACCCAAAGGTGATGATTCCCTCTTTCGAAGCTCATTTTCCCTTCTTGAAAAGACATAATCTTTTGGAGAAATATGTCCTTTAGACTTCTGAATGTTCCTTATTTGAAGAAATGCCTCCTCCTGCAGCAGTGGTATGTGGACTCTGTCTTTGATGACTTTCAGAACCTGAAGAATTAAGCCAAAGTATTCTTACATTTGCTGAGCTTGTAAACTTGTAGGAACCTTTGCTTTTTAAACTTGGTTTGACAGACTTCTGTATCTAATTTCTTCATCGACTCTCTCCCTAATTGTAGGTATTAACAACTTTATGCATTTATTTGGACTTTGTTTATGGTCTATTTACTTAAGAAGGGCGCCCCTTTTCACTACACTTCTCTGCTCAAAACATATCTTTTAACATCTCTGTCCATTGAATAATGAAAACCCATTTTGGCCTTGAACTTCCTAAAACACTAACAGTCTATCAAAACACCTCCTTTGCCTATGATGAACAATAGTTCTAATGGTGATGTCTCTTGGTAATACAACTCAAATTGCCTTTGCCAACTGATTTTCTTTTCATACTTTTCAAATTTTTCAAAACTCAAAACATAACCTGTGAAAAAATATGTCCTTTGAAACTTTGACTGTTTCTTACTTAGAGGAGGAAATGTCTCTTTTTGGAGCAGTGGCATTTAGATTTTACTTTTGATGATTTCCAGAACCTGAAACACTATGCCAAAGCTTTTTTTTGTACTTGATGAGCTTGTATACCTGTTTGCAAGAGACAAAATAGATCAAATATGTTTTTGCTCTGGGTATCATGCTATAATCTTGTCTGCAATGTAAATCTAATTGGGTGACAGGTTTTGCTTGACTGTAGATGCAACTGTTAGGTGTATTTGAGATTTCTTCTTTGACTGTGGGTATAAGAAAAAACAGGGGATGATGCATCAAAGTTAGAAAATGAAACAAGGAGGGCTTCCCTTTTTGTTTCCTGTGAAGGAGGTCTTCACTGTCTCATTGCACTGCTCTTTGCTCAGGGGAAAACTGAAATGTCATCATTTGCCTTGATCAACTTATGACAAGTCATTTGAAAGATAATCTCTGTGAGTAGGGAGGTTAGCACCCTTGAAAAACAACCATCTTTTCTTCTGCCTGTGTAATGACATGACTTGTCAACCTTTCTTCAATTTGGTCTTGTTGAAACAGCAGGCTGCTTATAATTAGAATTGTTTTTCACTCATGATATGTCTCTCCAAGGGTTTAACAATTCATATGATTGAAAACTTCAAATGACTCTCTTTACAAGACCAAAAACTCTATTTTCATTTTTCTTGCACATTTCAGATCCTAGCCCTGTTATGATCATCACTTACACTCAGAAACCTAGAGTCACTGTTTTACTGTCTAGTAACAAGCAAGCCTGTGCTTTTGCAATCCTTAAAGTCAATAATGGCCAGCGCCCTCTGCTTGTAGATGAAGGAGGCGCCTTAACCCTTTGCTTGTAGATGAAGGAGGTTCTTGGCCATAACAAATTACCAGTCTGTTTGACAGTGATGTCTTTCCTCTACTGTGATTTCATGTTGAAAGGAAGCTGCAAGGTATTGATGAGTAACTCTCTGTCTTGCAAATATATCTCAGGCTCATGTTTACATTTGAGAAGCAGTTGTTCTTCTAAATGTAGATTCAAGAAATTTCTTTTGAGATGATGTTATGTTTCCTGTCCTTGTAATATTCATAAAACACTGTAAAACACCTAATAATCAGCTTGAGACTGTGGTCTATGCAGTGCTGAGACTTAGGGGTGTGTAAGTGGCGCGACTTAGGGCTGTGATCAATTTCATTTGCAGAGTGGGAGGTCTGTCATGATTGGTCTGTATCAGATGGAGGTTTTTTGGCCTTTTGATGGTTGCCAAGGGTAAAATGCCTTAAAGCGCCACTTCCTAACTTAGGGGAGGCTTTTGAAATAGACTTGGATTTTCCTTTTAGAGCTGATGGGCAGACCAGTAGGGCTAAAGCTAGAAAGGATAGTGATAATGAGTTTTAACTTTGACATGGGCGGACTGAAAAGTAGGAGGGCGAAAAAAGTTTTATGAGGGTTTTCTAGATGACAAATTGACATATGGAGATCAGCTTCTAGAAAACTCAGCTATGGATCTAGTCATCACCAACAAGTGAAAAATACTGATGACTAACAGTGGCTCCATTTGGGGAGGGCAGCTCCTCGTCAGGAGGTGTCCAGAATTCAGATTTTTGGCTTATGAAGACCAATGCCTTATCCATTGGCGCAAAATTTACCCTTCTCTTGATGTTATTTCTGAAAAGTGACAGCATGGTTAACATCAATGATACTTCTACCTACCCCACTATCTTTCCTAACATTTTTTCTTCTCTTTGGCGCATTTGAACTAGCAGCCTTTTGACAATGTATATTTTTATTTTTGCAAAATGAACCTATCTATTTCTACTCTTATATCTGCCAGGAGTTCAGATTAAACTGATGAACTCCTTCATTACTCTACCTATGCTAGATCAACTGTCAAGATTAAGCAGTTTGACAGGATTTCATTCTCTAATCTACAACATGAAATTTAAAATGATCAAATCAGGATTAGGCAGTCTGATTTGTCATGTATTTGCGGCATAAAAGACAAGCTGCACACAAATGTTATTTTGCAACAAAAGGAAACTTAGACAAGCGGGGCTAAGATGTGCAATGTATTTTTCATCCCTCGCTTCTCTCTTTGGTTTTGTTTTAGGCATGTGGAACCAGAATCTCTCCCTAATCTAAGCTCTGTGATAAGTCAATCTTACACAATGTTGACTATCTTTGCACTCACTAACTTATCAGCGAATAAATTTAAACATGCTCAGCTATGATTAGGCTAGATAGCTGAACAAGACATTGAAGTACTAGTAGCGGCATTTAGACTTGCGCGCTTTCCGAAGGACTATTTTTTGGAACATGGGGCCTTACCACTGCTTTTTAGAAACTGCCCTCTTTTTCTACTTTTCACTATTTTTTGTATTTTCTGCTTTTTCACTTTTTCTTCAAACAAACTACAAATGAAAAAAGTGCTCACAAGGCTGAGCTTATTTTCTACTGTTGTTTATCTATTCTATCCTAAACTGTACACAACATACACTTGGTGAACTCTTCTTTCCAATGCAACCAGTCAAGTAGATGCTCAGATGGGTCATTCTGGTTTAGTTCTTTTATGATGCAGAAATAATGAAAAGGCCACTCCCACTTGGTTTGTTTTCGGACAGTAGTGTGTAAGTTTTTCCCCATTCTAGGCAGCAAATTGTTCATGATAGAACCCACTACTCCTTCAGACTTCTCAAGGAAAACAACAAATGGATCTTGGAATAATACCTGATCTAGGGGTTTTGAGATATGGGCTTCATTCAGGATTACTCTTTCAGACTTCTCAAGGAAAACAATAAATGGATCTTGGAATAATACCTGATCTAGAGGATTTGAGATATAGGCTTCATTCAGAACTACTCTTTCTTCCACTTGACTATATTTGGGACTCTCCCGGTAAAGCAACTCTTCCTTTTTCTCCTGATCACTTGAAATGTCAGACTCATCACATATTGCAATGTAGTTTTCTTGCCAAGCTGATGTGTTTTGATAGGGCGGGTTGAACACTGTGTGAAGGTTATCAGGTTGATGAGCAAGGATACACTTTGATAGTAAATTATCTTGAAAGGACAGTGTGACAACTCTCATGTGTTTATCAGCCTCTACTTCTTCATATGCAATTTGTAACTCAATGGAACTTGGTGGCTGCAAATCTGGAGTTAAGGAAGATTCCCTGTCCAAAGTGATTTCTTCAACCATTTCAGGAAAAAACTTTTTATTTATAACCTTCTCAAGAATTTCATCATCCTTCTCAACCTCATCGTCAAAGCTGAAAAACAGTTGATTTCCAATTATGTGAATGCTATATTTGATGGACTGAAGTGAAGTAGAGTCAAGAGTCTGAGACTCTTCACTTACTTCTGAACTCTCAAGGCTCTCCTTATCAGTGTTATAGATGACCTGTAATGGCTGCTCACTTTTCTCAAGTTTATGAAACTGAGCTTCCTCCCGATAAGAGCTCGGGTTTGTTTTCAGTTAGATTTAAAGTATCTGCCTCGCTCCCTATGTCAAAAAATTTGAAAATTTGAGATCTATACCTATCTATAGTTATTAGCTCAGTAAGGGGTATGGTAATTTTTATTTCGGAAACTTCCCCTTCGAAACTAAAAGGAGTTTGTAGTTTGGGCAGATTTGTTTCAGCTTTTTCGGACATGACCTTTTCTATGCTCTCAATTTGTTGATTATGGTTTGAGACCTTGTTTGACACAGTCGCCTTGAGATTCTTTGTGGAGGTACTAGGAGTATCCAAGCTAAGACTTGTTTGAATAGCTTTATCTTTGTTTTGGTCAATTTTCTTAGCCATAATTTTGTTGCTATCCATGGCTTTTTTAAGGATGGTGTCAGAGGTTTTAGCAGTGTCAGGGCTACTCTTCTTGGAGTGGTCTTCCTTTTTTCTACTTCTAAGGCTATACTGCCTATGAGCTTCTATAATGGCATTCTGAAAATCTATGGCAGGATCTTCGAGATCTTCATAGTCGGTTTCATCCTGACTTGGGGAGCATAACTCTTGCTCTTCTGCTGTGAGGTAAACCTTACTCTTGTTATCAGAACCTATGAGTTTCCAATGATTTTCATTAATGGGTGCGGTATCCTTATTCTCTTCATCAACATAATTCTCACTGAAGGATGGTCTGATCTGCTGATCATTTCCTCTTGGTTTATTTTGAGACTGATCTTTTCTAAAGCCTTGTTTCTGGTTTTGAGGGTTTGGTTGGTTTTCCCTAGGAGGCGCTTTTTCACTCATTTTTTCCCACATCTTTGTCATGGATTTTATCAGGCCATCTATTCTAGGATCTAGGGAAGGAGATGAAGTGGAGACCTTATCTCTATATGGGACTTTTCCTTCTAATCTAGTCCTGGCTCTTTTCTCTGCTAAGTTGGCTTCTGTTTTTATGGCTATTTGTTGCATTTCCTCTAGGGTAGGGGGATCCTTGTCTCTCAGATGATATGTCATGTCTGGATCAAAACCCTCGGGGAATTTTTCCAAGATTAAACCAAGTGGGGGTTTGGAGTGAGGCGGGAGGGCGTTATACAGACTATTGAACCTAGTGCAGTATGCCTGGACACTTTCCCCATTTTCTCGTTTTAGGCTGTTATATTCTGACAGGATTTGAATAGGGTTCCTTCGGATTTCCCACTTATTTTTGAAGATTTGATGTAGTTCTGGGATGTTGTGGATGCTGTTTCGGGTCAAGCTTTTGAACCATGTTTTGGGTTCACCACCCAGGCTTTGGGCGAATATTCTCATTCTGACGGTCTCATCTTGTACCTCCAAGTATTCATAAGCATCAATCATCCTACTTATATGTTGTTGAGGTGTGGTGGTGTCTTCTCCGGTAAAGTGTGGGATTTTGTCTTGATATTTATTTGGGAGAGGAGCCAAAGGTGGTGGCAACACCAAAGGTGCATACCAGGCTGCCATGACGGGAGCTAATGGATGATGTACAAGATGAGGACTAGTGGGATGAGATGAGGTGGTTTGAACAGGTGTGGTGGATGAACTTGGACTGGTGATCTGGTTTTGAGAAGATCTGGGATGGTGGGAGCCAAAGTAATGAAGAAGCTGAAAATCGGGAGGGGTGGAAGGTGAGGCTTCTCTACTATGGCTGTGTGATTGGTCTAGGGTTTCAAGATCGTCAAAGTTTATCTTACTATATGATTTGCTTCTGAGAAGAGTTTTTGATGACTCTAATTCAAAAGGTGAATCTGGTAGGATAGTGAGATGTTTAGGTACTGATCTTGTTTTACGGATGGATCTACCAGTAGCTAGATGGTCAGTTTTGGAAGCTTGCCACAGAATCTTCTCTGGGTCATCTACTATGATAGGGGGGTTTGGGTCTGGATGGGATCTGGTGTTGATTCTTCATGAAGCCAGATTTTGGATCTAGAGTTTTAGAGAGAATGGTATTGGTGAATGTTCTTGATGAGTGGTTTTTCTAAAGTTCTACTAAGGTGAAGGATGGTCAAAATAAAAGGGATGAACTAGTGGAGTCGCCAGGTGGAACTGGGTTGTTTTTGTGAAGATAGTTATGGTCCACCACCGGTAACTAATCTGGAAATAGTTTTTAGATTTTCTAAATTTATGTGCAGCCTATGGTTTGTTAAAGTATCCTAGACTTGTTTCAACACTTTGCTAGGGTGATGAGAACAAAAAGAGTTTACTCTAAATGGGTCTATGGGCTGCTTTCTTGTTTAAGTATCTAAAGGACCAAAGAGTCTATAAGAGTTTGCTAGACTATCATGTACTAAGTGTCCCACCATCTCCCGCTATGTTAGTGAGTGATGGGATAGGTCTATTGCATAGTAACCTAGAGTTCGGTAAAATAGTAAGGCCTACTAGAGGTTAGTGGAGTCGCCATGTGGAAATTGGTTGCTTTTGAGATATGTGTGTATGGTCCACCACCAATATTGACAAAAACCAATCTAAGGGAGTATTTTGGGGTTTTTTGAGTTTTATGTGCCTACAAGGTTTGGAAGAGTTTTCTATAACTGACTCATCATTTTTCTAAGATGATGAAAGAGCTATCTTCTACTCTTCAGACAATATCTAAATCTACTAAGCTTGATTGAGACTTCAGGAGTTACTAAGGTGTACTTAGATTGTCACTAACTCGGAAGGTCCTACTGTGAGTGTCACTATGTTAGTGAGCAGTGGGATAAGTCAATTAGATAGTATTCTTTAAGGACTCTTAAGGTCTAGGGAATCTAAGTTTTTTGTTACTCAGAGTCCCACCGTGATCGCCATTATTTTAGGGTCCCGTGATTTGGCTGATTGGCAAACCAAATGACAGTGTAACATCAAACCAAGCTTTGGAGCCCAAGGACCTAGCCTTCCTGGACTTAGAGAGGGCTCTCTCTATTATATGTAAAAGATATTAGTGTGTTCGCTTATGGTGTTCTGATATTAGGCTAGTTATGAAGTAAGTTTTGGTTTTTGGTTTTTTAGGTTTGTGAGGGATGAAACTGATCAAAGATGTAAGATGGGTAAAAGATGTCAGATCAACTAGGCTATGGGGTCAAAAAGGTCAAGGAAGCTATCAGATGATGATACAAGGCTGTAGTAGGGCTGATTTGATTCAAGGTAGAAAGGATATTTGGGCAAAATGGAGTAAATGGACATCAAGTTTGTGAATAACAAAGAGTTTTAAGCATCACTGGTTTAATAGATAACATAAACATGGTAAAGAAAACCCTTAATCATGCAACATGTAACTATAAACTAATCAACACATTGAAACAAACATTCAAGCCATGCATAGAAGTATAAGACCCTCTAACTTTGGGAAATGGCTATCAGACTTTGGGGAAAACACATAAGACGGACTAACAACTCAAAATACTAGGCCAGAATGCCTAAACACAGTCTTTAAGTTATTGGGCACTTTGACAAACAAGCTTTCATAGTTTTAGGCAAAGGGCTAGATCGGGACAAGGCCTCCTTGGTTCAACAAGATGATAAACTAATCAGTCAAAGAGATAGTTTCATGGATAGAAATATGGGCAGTCATAGGTAAGCAGGGCACACCATACATCCTACTCAACATGCATAGAACTTATGAATAAAACTAGCAACAATATCCTTAAGTTACTAAAGAGCAATTAAGAATTCTTTAGTGCAACTAAGGAAGAAGAAAACATAAAAGCTATGAAGATTCAGGAATTTTGAGGTGCCTCCATGGGCATATCTCAAACTTAATCTCTACTGATCTATAGTAGCAAGAAGCATGTATCATGAATGAAAACTAGAAGACAACAACAAAGCAAGAAACACTATACCATTCTACCATGTCATGGAATCCATCAACAATCCTTCATCATTCATCAAAAGCATCCAAGAGGCAGTCCAAAATCATAACACAAGTATGTTCTTCAAATCTCATATGACCAATATATTACTTCTTCTCTCAAGTTCAGCCCTGTTTTACAATGAAGCTTTGTGGAATAAATAGGCTCAAGTGAGGAAAACCTCATGGTGCAACTAGCTATCCCATTGGCCAAATTAAAATATCTAAACTTGTCCTTGAGGCTTTGCAAAGCCCAAGGCACAAAATATCCCATAAAATATCTAAAAAAATGCTAAAAATGGGAATTATATTGACTTTACATCATTTCCCAAGTGTAAAAATAGCTAAACGCACATTTGGGAAAAGCAGATTTTTGAGGTTCAAAAATTACAAAAATACTTCAAATTTATATCAGAAAAAGGTCCCCTGTCTTGCTGGAAACAATTGGCAGCCTTCCCGGTGTCGAAACGAAGCTCATGATAGCTTGTTGGAAAGCTCTGAGTGTCTACTTTCCGGCACAACTGAAATCACCTCAATCTGATGCCTGGAAGTCCTCCAAATCCGTACCTGTGTGTAAAAAGCCAGAAAATTGCAGACTGCTGATATGCCGGGCAGAATGTGCAAAAAGTGAGCATTTTTCGCCGTTTTGAGGGGGCGAATGATTTCCAAATGCTCTGAAAATCGCTGAGGACCTGCTCATAAAATTATGGCATCAAATGGTATCATCCTCCTCACTTGACAAATCCTCAAAATGAAATGGCGCATTTATGAGTTTTTGACCAAAAACTCAAAAAATGCCAAAAAACAAAAAGTTGTCAAAATGGGCTCAAAATTGGTGCGCATGACCCTCAAGGGTCCCTAGCAACATGCTCCGAAGCTGAGGCCAAAATGTCAAGTGCTGATATACCTTTCTCCTCTTTCCGTACCGGGTGCTTCCCCTTTGCCTTCTTCAGTTTCTCTTGGGCTGCCTTTAGTTTGCACCAGGCAAACTGATTCAACTTTTGAAAGTGATGTGTCCTCTTCCTTTGCAGCTCCAGATCTCTGTTTGCTCTTTCAAGCTTCATCTCCAAGTGTTTGTTGGCCCTTTCTAACCATGCCTCTTTATTTTCTTCAATTTCCTGCTCAAGTAGGGCAGTGAGGGGAAAAGCTTGAAGATGGGCCTGTTCTTCTTCTTTCTGCTTTTCCAAGGCTCTTTTAAGCCCTATGGTTCTAGGCCTCTTCCGCCTAGGCTGGTCTCCCTCTTCTTCCTCATCAAAATCACCAATGAGTTCTTCTATCCTTGCTTGCGCCTTAGCTGCCTCATTCTTGTATTTGATAGCTCGTGCTTCATGAACTGCTGTGTGAACATTCATCTATTTATTTTGGGTCTCTAAGAAATAGTTGAAGTTCCTTGCCCGTTGAAGATCATTTTCCAGTGCCTCAATTTTCCCCTCTCTATGGATTAGGAGGTTTTCAAGAATGCGGGCTTCATTATCGCTGTCATCGCTTTGGATTGGAATGACAGCCAATGCACCTCCATGTTTTTCACTTTCTCCAACCTTGCTTTTCCCTTTGAAGGCAAATCTTGCACTTTTCCTCCTTGGCATGCTAGTGGGTGACCTCTTGGGCAATTTTCTTTTGCTAGGGACAACTTTTGTCACTTTTGGAGTGGCAGCCTTAGGCCCTTTCTTCCTTGCTGTGCTGGGCTATGTTCTTTTGGGAGGAGGAGACACAATTGTTTTACCCTTGACATCTTCTTGAAATTGCTGCTCTCCTTGAGGCTGTTGTGTGTCTTCTTCTTGCTGTTCAATTTGCTGCCCCTGTTCGCCAACATCAATTTGCTATTCTACTTCAATGCCTTGTTCAATTTGTGTTTCAACCTGCTGCCCTTTTTCATCAAAATCAAGCTGCTGTTGTGCTTGGATTTCCTGTTCATTTTGTGGCTCAAGATGTTGCTCAATTGCCTGCCCAAGCTACTGTTCATGTCCTTCAATGACAAACTGCTGCTCTTCTTCTTGTACCTGTTGTTCATCATCTTCTGTTTGTTGCTGACCTTCAACACTGTCCTGCTGCTGTTCCTCATCTTCTGTTTGTTGCTCTTCATCCCTTTCCTCTTGTTCATGACCTTTCTCTTCTTGCTGTCTATTCCCTTCTCCTTCTTCCTGCTGTCTTGACTGTTTAGTGGTAATTTTGACCTAGATGTGCTTTTGAAGAACCAAACAGCCTCTCTGTCTATAAACTTCCTTCTTTGGGGCCAAACTGTGTCAATTCACTGTTTAGATAGTGAACAATGTCTTTGGATGACTGCACACTGTTCCCTCACAATATAAAGAACCCCTGCTCCCTTAAAAAGTGGCCTTCTACCTTGAATGTAACTCTATCAGTAGATTTCTCAATAAGAGACCATATAGTGAAAAGGAGACAACTGTCAGGTGAATTTTTTGTGCAAAGTGTCAAGAAATCACCTTGTTCTTGTGAAGTTTAGAGGTCAACATCACATTCTAATCTTTGTCCAAAATAGACTTTCCAATCATTACAAACCTGCCTTTCCTAGTGTGCCAATTTCTCAACAAACTTATATCTTATGCAATCAATCCTTAGTGTAATAAGACAGTCACTGTCAGAGTCCTGGAATAAAGGTAACAGGGTTTAAACAAGCTTCAAAAGTTTTAAGCAGAGGCTGTAGGAGTTTTCTCTTTTCAAAATAATCAAGGCCCCTTATCAATGTAACCCTTGCCTTTGTAGAAAAAACCTTTACTCTATATGAACATCCACTTATCAAATAAGCTCGAGGAATAAACAATAGTCAAGCCAAAAACACAGTGAAAACTGTCTCGTTCTGTGAGAAATAGGAGTCACTTTGCCCTGTAGCTTTCAACCAACAAACTGTTCTTTAACAAAAACCCTTTTGCTTACTACACTTCACTATTCTCTATTGGTATGTCATTCCATCAAAAAAAATCATACCACATACATAGTCAACCTCCAGTGTGGGCATACATTCAAACTCACTGTTATTGAACAAGCTGACAGAGTTTTTTAAGAATGCTTTACAAGTTCAACCAAGCCTGTAGGAGTTTATCTTGTCAAATAGTTAAAGCACCTTATCAATGTGAAACCCTTGCCTTTGTAGAAAAAACTTTTTCTCTTATATGAATATCCACTTATCAAAATAAACTCAAAGAACAAAAGATAGTCAAGTGGAAAACTCAGTGAAAAACTGTCCCTTCTGTGGTTTATAGGGTTAACTTTGCCTTTTGAAGTTTGGAAGGTATAAGATCTCTTGTTCTTTGATATGTAAAGGTGAAAACACACTACTCTTAGTTCAACACATTTCTTTTCCTGTAGGCACCTTTGATAGCACATTCAGCATTTTACCACAGTTTTACACCTCGAATCACCAAATAGAAAAAACATTGTTTTTTCAGATGTGTTGACAAAGTTTGAAAGCCTTGTATGCTGTGGTATGAAAAATTTGTAGCAGTTCAACACACTGTTTTCTTTATAGTATGCAACTTAATCAATTAAACACCATAAATGTAGTCAATCACATTGGATATACACAGTGAGCAGTCATTGTGTCTTAGGGGGTAAGGCGATGGAGTTTTGAGATGATTTTCGTGATATTACAAACACTCTCCTATTATTTAAACTGTGAAAGAATTTCCTCACACAAACTGCCCTCTCCACATTCTACTATTCTTTGCACTAATCTGATCCAAAAAAACTCCAACTGTATATGGACAGCTTCAACTTTGCTTCACCACGGTAATGAGGGTGTTTTGATGGTCTTTTTAATAAAAATACAGGTCATAGATGTTTGATATTTCACCAGTTAATGAGGAAAACCCTATTTTTCCCTCACACCACAGCTTGAAAACAGAGCTTCTTAACCCTTCATATCGCTTAGCATTTTGTTTCAAAAACTGAGAGAGTACATGGAAATACCTCGAGAATATGATGAAAAACCTTATTGATGCATTAGGCCAGCTCCGGAGGTGTTTTGAATAAATTATGAGGGTCATACAGATTCGCGACGTGCTGGCCTTTCAGAGTGTCGCGCCAAATCAGGCTGTCGGGTGGCTCTGTCGGGTCGGCCAGGCGCCGTGTACAGGCGCGTCGCGTGGCAGTTAAACGCCAATGCAAATCCGCTTCTGAGCACGTCGCGCAATACTCCAGGCGCGTCGCGCAGTTGTAAACTGTGACAAACTTCTTCGAAAACGCTCCAATCTTCCTTGTTCGATGCTGAGGGTAGCAAAGAGGCTTTGCTCGGGCTCGATGAATTTCAAAATGGAATGACAACGGCTTTGATCTTTGTTTGAAGTATAGAAAACCAACGGTCCCCTTTGATTTTTGACTTGGGAGGGTTCTTTTCAAAGTTTTGAAAAAGGTTTGTTTTTTCTTACATCCATATTGGAAACCTTACTTTTCGCAAATGAACTAAATTTCTTTGTTTAATCAAAACCCAAAGGTGATGATTCCCTCTTTCGAAGCTCATTTTCCCTTCTTGAAAAGACATAATCTTTTGGAGAAATATGTCCTTTAGACTTCTGACTGTTCCTTATTTGAAGAAATGCCTCCTCCTGCAGCAGTGGTATGTGGACACTGTCTTTGATGACTTTCAGAACCTGAAGAATTAAGCCAAAGTATTCTTGCATTTGCTGAGCTTGTAAACTTGTAGGAACCTTTGCTTTTTAAACTTGGTTTGACAGACTTCTGTATCTAATTTCTTCATCGAATCTCTCCCTAATTGTAGGTATTAACAACTTTCTGCATTTATTTGGACTTTGTTTATGGTCTATTTACTTAAGAAGGGCACCCCTTTTCACTACACTTCTCTGCTCAAAACATATCTTTTAACATCTCTGTCCATTGAATAATGAAAACCCATTTTGGCCTTGAACTTCCTAAAACACTAACAGTCTATCAAAACACCTCCTTTGCCTATGATGAACAATAGTTCTAATGGTGATGTCTCTTGGTAATACAACTCAAATTGCCTTTGCCAGCTGATTTTCTTTTCATACTTTTCAAAGTTTTCAAAACTCAAAACATAACCTGTGAAAAAATATGTCCTTTGAAACTTTGACTGTTTCTTACTTAGAGGAGGAAATGTCTCTTTTTGGAGAAGTGGCATTTAGATTTTTCTTTTGATGATTTCCAGAACCTGAAACACTGTGCCAAATCTTTTTTTTGTACTTGATGAGCTTGTATACCTGTTTGCAAGAGAAAAAATAGATCAAATATGTTTTTTCTCTGGGCATCATGCTATAATCTTTTCTGCAATGTAAATCTAATTGTGTGACAGGTTTTTCTTGACTGTAGATGCAACTGTTAGGTGTCTTTGAGCTTTCTTCTTTGACTGTGGGTATAAGACAAAATAGGGGATGATGCATCAGAGTTAGAAAATGAAACAAGGAGGGCTGCCCTTTTTGTTTCCTGTGAAGGAGGTCTTCACTGTCTCATTGCACTACTCTTTGCTCAGGGGAAAACTGAAATGTCATCATTTGCCTTGATCAACTTATGACAAGTAATTTGAAAGATAATCTCTATGAGTAGGGAGGTTAGCACCCTTGAAAAACAACCATATTTTCTTCTGCCTATGTAATGACATGACTTGTCAACCTTTCTTCAATTTGGTCTTGTTGAAACAGCATGCTGCTTATAATTAGAATTGTTTTTCACTCATGATATGTCTCTCCAAGGGTTTAACAATTCATATGATTGAAAACTTCAAATGACTCTCTTTACAAGACCAAAAACTCTGTTTTCCTTTTTCTTGCACATTTCAGATCCTAGCCCTGTTATGATCATCACTTACACTCAGAAACCTAGAGTCATTGTTTTACTGTCTAGTAACAAGCAAGCCTGCGCTTTTGCAATCCTTAAAGTCAATAATGGCCAGCGCCCTCTGCTTGTAGATGAAGGAGGCGCCTTAACCCTCTTCTTGTAGATGAAGGAGGTTCTTGGCCATGACAAATTACCAGTCTGTTTGACAGTGATGTCTTTCATCTACTGTGATTTCATGCTGAAAGGAAGCTGCAAGGTATTGATGAGTAACTCTCTGTCTTGCAAATATATCTCAGGCTCATGTTTACATTTGAGAAGCAGCTGTTCTTCTAAATGTAGATTCAAGAAATTTCTTCTGAGATGATGTTATGTTTCCTGTCCTTGTAATATTCATAAAACACTGTAAAACACCTAATAATCAGCTTGAGACTGTGGTCAGTGCAAAAAGTTGGGACTTAGGTGGTTAAGCCACTTAGGGGGAATGGTGATCAATTACTCTAGTAAAGAGGGAGGTCCTGCTGTGACGACCTGTAATATGGAGGTTTTTTGGCAAAAGAATAATGCTAAGGGTGAAATGCCTAAAGCGCCACTCTCCTAACTTAGAGGCTGAAATGATTTCAGATTTTCCTTTCAGAGCTGGGATATAAGTGGTGACCAAGAGGGGCTAAAGCTAGAAAGGATAGTGATAATGAGTTTTGACTTTGACATGAGCGGACTGAAAAGTAGGAGGGCGAAAAAAGTTTTATGAGGGTTTTCTAGATGACAAATTGACATATGGAGATCAGCTTCTAGAAAACTCAGCTATGGATCTAGTCATCACTAACAAGTGAAATATACTGATGACTAACATTCCCAATTTTAGCCTCAAGCTAAAATGGAACATTATAGTTGCATATTTTCATTTTTTTGAATAAAAATGGGTAAACTGACCCATTCATGACATAAACAGGAATAAATCCTTCACAATGTGAAAAGGGATCATCATGGAGCGGGATTTCACACCCTCATGTGTGAAAGAGGTTAAAATGAAAATGGACAAGGCCTAGTTGACCAAGTCAAACTACGTTGGCATGAGTTGGAAAGCACTAAGTGGGAATGGGGCCGTAGTTTTAGTGGAGGAATATTCCATGGGGGAGGAAACTTCTAGAGGAAGGAAGGCCAAGGGTGGATACTTAGTTGTGTTTAAAAGAGGGGCAAGGCATCCATTGAGATTATCTTGGATCATTTTACATTCAAGTCTTAGAGACTTGTTTCTGCCTCTTGCTGTTCAGCAGAGCTGCAGTGCCTTCGGGCACGAGGAGGTCCTATTTAGGATTTCCTCTCCTTCTTGAGAAGCTCATGAAGGATTTCACTCATTCCCCATACTCCAGCATTCAGGCCATAGCATTAGCCTACTCCATCAACGCAGTGTCTATAGCAGATTATTGTGTAGTGTTGCGGGGTGTTGCTGGGGAGGTTTCATACAACACCATTTCGAGCTGATATTTCAGAGGAGGGAGGTTATCTACTTCCAAGAGGTTAGTGAGGATGGTTCCCAAGCTTATTCCACCATCATTGGCAGGAGGCCAACCACTACCATCATTTACAGCGCAGACCCTCTCATAAACTGCGTCCTAGTTGGAGCACATTTGCAGTGAGGGTGTTGCAGACATTTCAGAGGGTGAGATCTTTGGTGTAAGGATCAGCCTTGCAATTCAGATTTCCAATGGAGAAGGGCTATTCATCATCTTTAGCCATTCATCCTTCTCCAATCCATTCCATGTATTGAGTTGCTGCAGCTACCCAGCAACTCCGGCATTTTGACAGTTTTGTATATTTCAGCCAATCCTTCTAGGATTGAATTGAGGTAGTGATTGGGAGGTGAGATCAGCTCTCCCAATGATGTATGAGCCATATATATGAAGATCCATGATGTTTTGTACTCAGTGTAGCAGTCTCCCTTCTATGACTGTGTTTCTTTATTCATGGGTATCCTGCTATGATGCAGCCTTTTGTATTTTCGCATATGTTTTCATGGAAGGCTTCTTGCCTTGTTCTTTTGATGTTCATTGTATAATTTTCTGCTGATATTCATAATAAAATGGCTCAAAGGTTTCATACATTTTGGCATAATTCTTATTCACTACTATTTCCAGTTTATGTCTCTATATTTTTGTAGCTGCATTTTGGGTTATCTTCAGAGATTCCCAACCTTGTTGTATTTCCCTATTGGGGATATTGTCCCTTGACAACACTCTATAAACAGAGTCTAATAGTGGGCCAGGAAGCCTCTGGAGCTCATCCTTCTTTATGAAGGTGACAGATCCAGTAAATTCCCCTTCAGTCTATCTCTGGAATAGATTTGCTTATCGATTGACAATGTTTCTGAAAATGGAACATTACAGTGGTATCAGAGCATAATCTTGGCTCAGCCTGTGGATCTTCACCAAGATTCCATCTAAGAAGATGAGGAAGACTCCACTTTGTGGAGAATAAGAAAGAAAAAGGAGATGATCTTGCCAAGCTTCTCCCTAAATCCACGTAGGGCTTTCATGGGAGCCACAAGCAAAAGAGAAGGGAGAGATTTGAAGAATCTCCACAAGGGTTTGAAGTAGAAAAAAACTCTAGGGTTTCTAATAAGGAATGTTAACATGCAGTCACATCCTTTGATGCACAGAACAGTCACATTTGCAACTTGGTCATGGAAGAGATGGGAAAAGAAGGAGGTGATCAAGAGGAAAACTCTTGGAGATTTTCAGAAGGAGTATGAGTCTCAAACTCCGGCATTCAGAGGTCATCTCACTTCATGGATTTTTGCAAGTCTAAGGTGAAGGGAAGCTAGCAACAAGATAGATTTTTTCTATCTACTTTCAGAATTTAACCTACATGATCAGCCAAAGCATGGGTAGAGGAGTTGAAGACAATGTTGCAGTAGCACAAAGTTTCCAAGGGAGGTGCTATCAGATTTGTAGCGCTACACTTTAGAGGCAAGACCTATGCATGGTGGATATTTAGGTCATGTTATTTATAATACAAATACTTCTTCCTATTTCAAATTCATTGAAGCCATGATGGAAATATTTGATGGGAGAAAATATGAAACACATGCAAACCTAGATCTGGCATGAAGAAGGGGGAAACATAAACTCAGATCCACTTCAGAATATTGTTGGGAAGGCTGGCATCTTGCATCATACCTGGTTGGAGGAAAGGTATCCATCTCATATTCTTACACAAGAGAGCATGAAGGTATCTTTTTCAAAAGGAGATCAGATTTTGGAGAATTTGTCGCTACATATTGATGAGGAGGAGGGCAACTGCACTGGTATAGCTAGAGTTGATCCAGTACCTCATGCAAAGGAAAGAGGAGCTCTTTCTCCACATAGAGGGATTCTTGGGTCTTTGCAAGAAATTCCCCAGGATCTCCCATGTAGAGATCAAGGCACAACTCATGATACATCTATGCCATTGGTAGTAGGGTGCAGAGCTATGGATATAGAAGGAGGAGATAGGGAGGATGATCAGCATCATGTGATGAGGAGCACACACCCTGTCTATTTTATGAGTTTGACGCACCTAAGATGATGATTAGATTGCGCAATGGAAGCATGGAGGGTTTTCTCCATTCATACATTCAGTCATCTCTTGATGATGGTGTCTCACTACATGGAGACATTGCACCAAGGAGACCACTAGATCAGCAGAGGAGGTTGGATGCTCCACATTTGGGGGCCTCACACCTTGATTTCAGGAGGGTGGAAATCTTGGGAGATTTCAGCACAGCGCAGAGATTTTGGGATAGACTCAAGGAGGAGGGAGACACTCTCTCATTTTCAGCATCACCCACTCTCATCAGTTATACTGCGCTGATATAGTTGCTGCAGAGGTGAAGGATAGCATCTTCATGAGAAAGGATGGCTGCTCCATAGATTTTGTGAGAGATATGATACTTCCTTTGAGGAAGAACTCTTTCATTCATTGGAGTAGATGGAGGCCACTCATGCTTACATTGCCCAGGATCGGGAGATTCTTTGGAGGTGATAGTCTCTCATGGGAGGCTCATTTTCAGAGATCATCATTTCTATTTGAGCATGAGCAGCTGCATGATGGCATGGCAGCAACTTGGAGGATGACTTTGGCATGAGGGGATGTCAATGTAGCAGGCAGCAGCGTGATGGAGCACCATATTCCAGAACACCAGCGCTATCTAGGTGGAGGATTGAGCCAGGATGGAGGACTCAGCTTTGGTTGAGTATTCCCCAGGACCTTGGTGCATGCATGAATTTTGGATGGCCTTGATGGATATGGTAGATACTTATTGGATGAAATGATCATCTATCATCATGGCAGACTCTTCTTTACTAGGGCTTCTAGTCTCAAGGAGAACACTATTGCATGCAGCATATGAGGACTTCCTAGCTATGCATTTGGATGCATACATGCCTTGTTAGAGGAGCTCACTTGGGAGGGCATTCAGCATGATCTACATCATCATATGGATAGATGCAGAGCCTGGATGATTATGGAGAGGTTGGCACAACCATTCCCTTACTCATTGGAGGAGAGGGAGAGCATTCAGTTGAGTCGTTTTAGCTCAAGAGCTCTAGTGCATGATGGAGGAGGTATAATTTCATATTTTGTATTGTACTTCTTTTCATTAATTGAGGAGCATGATGTATCAAGGAGGCTTGCTCCTTCTTGCATTTTTCATGAGGATGTACTCGCAACTACTTGTAGCCTTGATTTTGGCTAATTTTGTGATGGTTGTGGGGGAAGCCACATGCTTCTTGGTGTGCACCATTCGCACCAATTTGTATTTTGATGATTCCATCTTGTGAGGAGTTTGTGGCAGCAAAAAATTGGCTAGTTCAACACTTTTTACTTTTGATTTTGAGGCAGGCCAAGGAGGCATTGTGCAGGTTCCATGAGTGGGATTTGGAACCACTCTTCGGTTATCATTTGACCACTTGTTTCTATTGCATATTGATCCTTATGTATTTCTGATGTTGTATATCTATTGAGGAGCATTATTTGGAGAGCATTGTATGTACAGCCTATTGGGAACATGATTCTCCCCATTATACATGTTTTATGTTGTAGGAGATACCATGGGCAAACCATGATTGCCACATTGCTACTTGTACCTTCTTGCGGTAAAGACCACTTGGAGAATTTGCAAAGGCATTTCATGGCTGATTTTCTTGACAGGGTAGCTTGGGCCATTCTCAGAGGCCATAATATTTCAGCCCAAGGATAGAAGCGGCCCCATGAACACTTCACATGGAGGGAGGACAATCTTGAGAAGCACAAGCACACTCTCCATTCATCCCCAACACATTGCAGAAACCGGGGGTTGAGATTTTCATTTGGATGATAGCATGGATGAGAGGATCATCATTGGGAGCAGAATTATCCCATGCATATCATCACTCCTACCTTAAGGAGGCCACATTCTAGCAGGAGGGATTCCACTACACCTTCTATCTTTCCATGAGGAGCATTATTTTCAGTTTGCATACTTGGGAGAGAGCACTGGAGGACAAATTTATTGCAGCATATTTTAGTAGTGGTGGGACCATGGATGAGGAGGCCACAAGAGAAGAAGGAGGAGGAATTTTGTTCTCTCTATGCAATTGCTTGAGGACAAGCAACATGTGGGAGGGGAGGACTGTAATGTTCCCAATTTTATCCTCAAGCTAAAATGGAACATTATAGTTGCATATTTTCATTTTGTTGAATAAAAATGGGTAAAGTGACCCATTCATGAAATAAACAGGAATAAATCCCTCACAATGTGAAAATGGATCATCATGGAGCGGGATTTCACACCCTCATGTGTGAAAGAGGTTAAAATGCAAATGGACAAGGCCTAGTTGACCAAGTCAAACTACGTTGGCATGAGTTGGAAAGCACTAAGTGGGACAGCGCAGTTTTAGTGGAGGAATATTCCATGGGGGAGGAAACTTCTAGAGGAAGGAAGGTGGAGACTTCATTGTGTTTAAAAGAGGAGCAAGGCAGCCCATTGAGATTATCTTGGATCATTTGATTATTTGTCTATTCAGACAAATTGCTGCCTCTTGTTGTTCAGTAGAGATGCAGTGCCCTCGGGCACGAGGGAGTCATGTTTAGGATTTCCTCTCCTTCTTGAGTAGCTCATGAAGGATTACACTCATCCTCCATATTCCAGCATTCAGGCCATAGCATCAGCCATCTTCATTAGCGCAGTTTCTGCATCAGATATTGTGCAGTGTGGTTGGGTGTTGCTGGGAGGTTTCCTATAACACCATTTTGAGCTGATCTTTCAAAGGAGGTAGGTTCTCTACTTCCAGGAGGTTAGTGAGGATGGTTCCTGAGATTATTCCACTATCATTGGCAGGAGGCAAACCACTACCATCAGTTACAGTGTAGGCCCTCTCATAGACTGCGTTCTAGTTGGAGCACATTTGCAGTGAGGGTGTTGCAGACACTTCAGAGGGTGAGGTCTTTGGTGTAGGGATTGTTAGCACCTGAATTGGACCCTAGGCTGCAAAAGGAAAATTAGGGTAACAACTAAACCACGCTCAGCCTTGTAGCTAGCCCTACAAGGACAGGAGAGGGCTCTCTCCGTAAAAGAATATTAAATGGAACACAATAAATGGACTGATATTAGGCTAGATAAAATGATGGGAAAATGGTTTAATAGAATGAATGAATGAATGAATTTCAGGGATGTGTGGGATATAAAGGGACAGTTGAAACCAGGAATCAAATCAGGACACAGGGTATTTCATAAGGCAAGATAGGCAGGAAACTTACCAATTAAAATTTAATGAGGATGGGATGGAAAGACTGGTGCGGAGCTGAAAAGGGCACAATAAATGGATCCTTTTCAAACAGAAGAAAAATACAGAGTATGAATGATTCCCCAAGGCAGAGCATATAAAATGGATTCTACCTTTCTATCTTGAAAGCATTCAAAAGGAAATGTTTATGGATGAATGGAACACATAAAAATTCACATATGAAACAAAGGATAAAAACAAATGCTAAATCTCATACCACGTGGATCCCACAAATTAGAGCTGCATCTCTTATTAATTCCTGTCAAACTGTACAATGTAGCGCAGAGATGTTCTTCCACACTATTCCCCTACTTTCAGACTTACAAACTTTTCAGACTCTCAGACTGCTTTACAAATTATTTACAATTACATTAAATAGGCTGGAATGTGGGAACATAGATCCACAAGAAAAGGGAGTTGTTTTAACAGCTGAAGAACTGAAATACAATCATAGTAAAGAAATACAACAATCTACCCCTGAAAATAAGGGACATCATTGCATTTGACCACTTGGAGATTTTGTTGTTAGGCTGTATGAAAGAAAATAGGTAATCCGATGAACATATTTCCTATTTTGTTGCTTGTTGTAAAAATCTTTGTTTTAATTAACCTCTCGGCCCTTTGACTGTTGCCTTTGCTTTCCATTATATCATTTAAATAAAACTGACCCTTTAATAAACTGTCGTTGAAATAACATAGAAAGAAATAATGCTTTCATGAAGGGAAAAATGTATTTTGAATGGGAAAAGGGAAGGGAAGGAGGCGGGACCCACATTACAATCGCAATCGGAATGGACGGGCGGCGGGATATATAATGGAGTGTTGAAATCGCAATCGGGATCGAGGGGGGAGGAGTGACATAAAAATAAACGATTAAAATATGCGATGCGATGGTGGAATGAGGGCAATCGTAATCGAAATCGGGACTTTGGGGCAGGCATATTGCAATATGAATTTCCTCCAATGCGATGGGATTAAACCATGGGGAAAGTCCTTAATAAAACGAACTAATATAAAATTCAATTTTTACAAAGGAAAAGGCTCGTTTATATTTAATGTCGGAAGACTTAAGTGGTGGGACCGGGATCAATCGCAATCGCAATATCAGAAGGGAGTGCAACACATATGAGAAACGCTGATGCTGATGGCCCGATTGACTTTGAGCCATCGGATCGGCGGGGACAGATCAACGGTTGAGGAGCAATCGGAGGTTTCAATCGGGGGATGTTGCGATCGGGCAGTCGGAGGAGGGACTTGCGATGATGTGATCGGGGAATGTTGCGATCAATCGCATCGGAGTTCTTTGCGATTGGCCAATCGGAACACGCATATCAAATGTTGCGATGTGATTGATCGGGGCGATGGGATCGGGGGTATGATCAATCGGAGGAAGGGTGCAGGACTTTGCGATGCGATCAATCGCATCGAAGATATTTGCGATTGGGATAATCGAGGGGGGGGGGGGCACGTTAATATTTGCGATGCGATTGAAAGGGGAAGGGACTTGGGTTATGCGGGGATTGTTATAATATAAAACTTTATAATAAAGTTTCATCGCAACGTATGGTAGGGAAGTGGTTGGGAATGGCAGGGGAGTATATATATATGACATAAAATTTGCTATAAAGTTTACGGGTGATGGAAAGGGGAAGTGGTTTATAACGACGGAGTTTATATAATAAACTTTGTTGTTTATTATAAATTTTTACAATGGGGAATGGAGGGGAAGTGGTTGGGAACGACTGAACTTTATAATGGACTTTGATATTGTTTATTATAAATTTATGCAAGGTATGGTTGGGGAAGTCGTTTATACATAAATCGCATATTTATTTAAAATAATTTATAATGCGATTTTGTAATCGGAAAGAAGAAAAGGGATTTTTTGAGGGAAATATAAAACTTTAATAAAACAAAGTTTAATGAAAAATGGGGAAATAGGGGATATATGAGGATATAAGGGCTTTTACTTCACTTAAGCATAAATTTCAATTCAGAAGTCAGTTTTGAGAGTGTAGTATACCATTGGAAAGCTCTTTCCGGGCTCTTTCTGATGGATCTACTTGGAGGATGATTTGGCACTAAACATGTTGCGGAAAACTTCTCTGAAGGCAGGGAAATCACTTTGTGGAGATAACAACTTCTGAATTGTGACTTATTACACATGATGATATAGAATGAATAATAATAAAGGCGAAATATCATGCTTTCACCTCAAAACATGGTTTTGAGGCGGAAAGTTACATCAAACTGAATAAAATGTCTCTATGATTCTTCCAGGTGTTGTGACTTCTGATTTTATTGACTTCCTCATGACCTTGTTGATATTATTGACCTGTGACCCATTAATTTGACCGTGGTGAGACCCTAGAAACTAATGAGACCCATCCTATGACCTATTGATATGATTTTAAGAATGAAGTGAATAATTACTGAAGACCATCGAGAGAAAAATCAGCAAGTTTCACATGAGGGAAAACTGATGAAGAATTACTACCATCAATGAATCCATGACCTAGCGGAACGGTGAAATTGATTATTATGGGACTCCTAATATGCAAATGCAAAGATTAACTTTGATCACTGATGGCAGTATGACTAGACTGACACTAAAATTGGCTCCAATGGGGATGGTAGCTCCTTGGAGGTTCCAAGAACACCATAGACTAAGTAGCCTTGTCCATTGGGCATGGAGTCAATAGCTAAAAACCAAACTGAATACTGAAAGAAACTTGACCCAACAAACTTACTCAAAAGTGACTCAAAGCTAACCTAGAAAAAAAACTTGACATTTGAAGCTTTGGTGGTAGTATATGACCAATACTTGAGGTTTCAAATCTTGATGATAACCACCTATGTTTCTATAAGGCCAATGTACTATCATGCTATATCAAAATTCCAATGTAACCAATCAAGCAGATGCCTCCTTGATTGATTCTCCTGATCAGATCCTCTGGTCAACAATAGATAATTGCAACTAGGCATCCAAAAGCATGGTTGGACATGATCTCCTTCATCATTGAATACTGCAATAATTACCTTCACTGCTGACTGCAATAAAATTGCCACTGGGTCCTGAAAAACATGAAGATTTACCTCCTGCTGAAGAAACAAGGTGTCTTTTTCTCTTGATTCTGATCTTCCTTCACAATGTACCTCAGTAAGAGTATGTTCCTGGTCTTCAAAAAATTCTGAACAAGTAGATGAGCAAATTTCCTCTTGAAAAAACATTTCAAAACATAAGACATAGGAAGAAGAATCTGAATGATAGTCCTGAACGCTCTGATCTTCTGTAATCTGAATATATTGTTGGTCATCTTCATATGATATGACAACCAGATTGTCATGTTTATCATCATATTCATCAATCATAAGAGAAGAAACTTCAGATGGTTCTTGAGACCCAACACTATCATTTCTATCATCTACCATAAATTCATCCAAAGAAACTCTTTCACGTACTTGAACAAAGATCTCGTCTTGTTTTTCATTAAGGGAATGGATTACCTCCTCTTGAAGACTCTTTTCTGATGGAACGAGAAAACTCATGTCTATAACTCTGTTTTCTTCATTTGAGGCGACCTCAACAATATAACTCTCTTTTATGGGACCTGGAATAACGTATTCTTCCTCATCACATTTTAACTCTAGATCTGGTTCAACTTTATCACTATCTGAGATTGGAACATCATTTTCCTGCATATCATCCTTTATTTCAATCAGTTTCTAAATAAAGCCTCTTCTTTCATCATTTTCAGCTGTACAAAGATCTTCAACCTGCTGATCTTGATAAGTATCCTCAAATATTTCTGTGTGCTGCTGAAATGGATTTTCATAGAGCGATTCCATGATTTCTTTGTCCATGAATTCATCATCTCCATACAAATTCTCTAGATTTTCAATGAGACTATTAACATATTTGTAACAGTTCTGAACTAACATTAAAGACGGACAAGATTCTTTGTACTTTTCAAAGAATATGGTATGAAAATATTTTAAACAATAAATACAACCAGGTGGCAAACTTTCATACCAAGATAGAGCTTCATCTTCTAGAGTAGCCATAAAAAATTTCATCAAACAGTCTTCAGGAAAATCGATCTTTAATTTATGCACATGAATGTGAAATTTCACCAGATGAAGAGCAGCATCATTACCTTCCACATTTCTGAAGATAGGCAAATTCTGAAGCCAATCCACCTTGGGCATTTTATTTGGGAAACCTGGAATATGATCTCGGCTCATGGGAGCATACCTTCTTGCAATACGTTCCATATTAAAACAAAGATCTTAAAGCTATTGATCTTCCTGCAGTGGAGTCACCATGAAGGATTTGATTTTCTGGATCTTTCAGTGAATGGAGTCGCCAAGTGAATGTTTTCAGCCTTTATATGCATTTGATTGTTGTTCACCATCATCAATCAGATATGATACTTTGTCATTCTTTACCGGGAAAATATTACTGGGGTGATTAATCTTCTATGCTAAAAAATATTCCCCAGTATGGTCGCCAGAGATGTTAGCACCTGAATTGGACCCCAGGCTGCAAAAGGAAAATTAGGGTAACAACTAAACCACGCTCAGCCTTGTAGCTAGCCCTACAAGGATAGGAGAGGGCTCTCTCCGTAAAAGAATATTCAATGGAACACAATAAATGGACTAATATTACGCTAGATAAAATGATGGGAAAAGGGTTTAATAGAATGAATGAATTTCAGGGATGTGTGGGATATAAAGGGACAGTTGAAACCGAGAATTAAATCAGGACACAGGGTATTTCATGGGGCAAGATAGGCAGGAAACTTAGCAATTAAAATTTAATGAGGATGGGATGGAAAGACTAGTGCAGAGTTGAAAAAGGCACAATAAATGGATCCTTTTCAAACAGAAGAAAAATACAGAGTATGAATGATTCCCCAAGGCAGAGCATATAAAATGGATTCTACCTTTCTATCTTGAAAGCATTCAAAAGGAAATTTTTATGGATGAATGGAACACATAAAAATTCACATATGAAACAAAGGAGAAAAACAAATGCTAAATCTCATACCACATGGATCCCACAAATCAGAGCTGCATCTCTTATTAATTCCTGTCAAACTGTACAATGTAGTGCAAAGATGTTCTTCCACACTATTCCCCTACTTTCAGACTTACAGACTTTTCAGACTCTCAAACTGCTTTACTAATTATTTACAATTACATTAAATAGGCTGGAATGTGGGAACATAGATCCACAAGAAAAGGGAGTTGTTTTAACAGCTGAAGAACTGAAATACAATCATAGTAAAGAAATAAAACAATCTGCCCCTGAAAATAAGGGACATCATTGCATTTGACTACTTGGAGATTTTGTTGTTAGGCTGTATGAAAGAAAATAGGTAATCCGATGAACAGATTTCCTATTTTTCTGCTTGTTGTAACAATCTTTGTTTTAAATAACCTCTCGGCCCTTTGACTATTGCCTTTGATTTCCATTATTTCATTTAAATAAAACTGACCCTTTAATAAATTTCCGTTGAAATAACATAGAACGAAATAATGCTTTCGTGAAGGGAAAAATGTATTTTCAATGGGAAAAGGGAAGGGAAGGAGGCGGGACCCACATTACAATCGCAATCGGAATGGACGGGCAGCGGGATATATAATGGTGTTGAAATCGCAATCGGGATCGAGGGGAGGAGTGACATAAAATGAAACGATTAAAATATGCGATGCGATGGTGGAATAAGGGCAATCGCAATCGCAATCGGGACTTTGGGGCAGGCATATTGCAATATGAATTTCCTCCGATGCAATGGGATTAAACCATTGGGAAAGTCCTTAATAAAACGAACTAATATAAAATTCAATTTTTACAAAGGAAAAGGCTCATTTATATTTAATGGCAGAAGACTTAAGTGGTGGGACCGGGATCAATCGCAATCGCAATATCGGAAGGGAGTGCAACACATATGGGAAATGCCGATGCCGATGGCCCGATTGACTTTGAGCCATCGGATCGGCGGGGATAGATCAACGGTTGAGGAGCGATTGGAGGTTTCAATTGGGGGATGTTGCGATCGGGCAGTCGGAGGAGGGACTTGCGATGATGTGATCGGGGAATGTTGCGATCAATCGCATCGGAGTTCTTTGCGATTGGCCAATCGGAACGCACATATCAAATGTTGCGATGCGATTGATCAGGGCGATGGGATCGGGGGTGCGATCAATCAGAGGAAGGGCGCAGGACTTTGCGATGCGATCAATCGCATCGGAGATATTTGCGATTGGGGTAATCGGGGGGGGGCGCACGTTAATATTTGCGATGCGATTGAAAGGGGAAGGGACTTGGGTTATGCGGGGATTGTTATAATATAAAACTTTATAATAAAGTCTCATCGCAACGTACGGTGGGGAAGTGGTTGGGAACGGCGGGGGAGTATATATATATGACATAAAATTTGTTATAAAGTTTACGGGTTATGGAAAGGGGAAGTGGTTTACAATGACGGAGTTTATATAATAAACTTTATTGTTTATTATAAAGTTTTACAACGGGGAATGGAGGGGAAGTGGTTGGGAACGATTGAACTTTATAATGGACTTTGATATTGTTTATTATAAATTTCTGCAAGGTATGGTTGGGGAAGTGGTTTATACATAAATCGCATATTTATTTAAAATAATTCATAATGCGATTTTGTAATCAGAAAGAAGAAAAGGGATTTTTTAAGGGAAATATAAAACTTTAATAAAACAAAGTTTAAGGAAAAATGGGGAAATAGGAGGTATATGAGGATATAAGGGCTTTTACTTCACTTAAGCATAAATTTCAATCCAGAAGTCAGTTTTGAGGGTGTAGTATACTGTTGGAAAGCTCTTTCCGGGCTCTTTCTGATGGATCTGTTGGAGGATGATTTGGCGCTGAACATACTGCAGAAAAATTCTCTGAAGGCAGGGACATCACTTTGTGGAGATAACAGCTTCTAAATTGTGACTTATTACACATGATGATATATAATGAATAATAATAAAGGCGAAATATCATGTTTTCACCTCAAAACATGGTTTTGAGGCAAAAATTTACATCAAATTGAATAAAATGTCTCTCTGATTCTTCCAGGTGTTGTGACTTCTGATTTTATTGACTTCCTCATGACCTTGCTGATATTATTGACCTATGACCCATTAATTTGACTGTGGTGAGACCCTAGAAACTAATGAGACCCATCCTATGACCTACTGATATGATTTTAAGAATGAAAGTGAATAATGATTGAAGACCATCAAGAGAAAAATCAGCAAGTTTCACATGAGGGAAAATTGATGAAGAATTACTACCATCAATGAATCCATGACCTAGCGAAACGGTGAAATTGATTATTATGGGACTCCTAATATGCAAATGCAAAGAGTAACTTTGATCACTGATGGCAGTATGATTAGACTGACACTAACAGGGATCAGCCTTGCACTTCAGATTTCCAAAGGAGAAGGGCTCTTCATCAGCTTTAGCCATTCATCCTTCTCCACTCCATTCCATGTATTGAGTTGCTGCTACTACCCAACAACTCTGGCGTTTCAGCAATTTTGCATATTTCAGTCAATCCTTCTAGGATTGACTTGAGGTAGTGATTGAAAGCTTAGATATTCTCTCCCAATGATGTATGAGCTACATATATGCAAATCCATGAATTTTTTCACTCAGCACAGCAGTCTCCCTTCTATGACTGTGCAGTCCCTATTCATGGGCATTCTGCTATGGAGCAGCACTTTGTATTTTGGCATATGTTTTCATGGAAGGCTTCTTGCCTTGTTCTTTTGATGTTCATTGTATCATTTTTTTTTATATTCATAATAAAATGGCTCAAGGGTTTCATACATTTTTGCATAATGCTTATTCAATGTTATTTCCAGTTTATGTCTTTATATTGTTGTAGCTGTATTTTGGGTTATCTTGAGAGATTCCCAATCTTGTTGTATTTCCCTATTGGAGATATTGTCCCTTGACAACACTCTATAGACAGATTCTGATAGTGGGCCAAGAAGCCTCTGGAGCTCATCCTTCTTTATGAAGGTGACAGATCCAGTAAATTCCCCTTCATTCTATCTCTGGAATATATTTGCTTGTCGATTGACAATGTTTCTGAAAATGGAACATTACATTGTGTTTTCTGCATATTTTATGTGTCGCGTTGCTTGTAATATATCATTTTTCTAACAACTGGTATCAGATCCGAAGGTCTATTTGGCTGATAAACTCGCAGGAAAGAAGGGTTCTTAGTTCGAGTGGGAGCAATGGTGGAATATGGTAAGTTTAGGGTCGAGAAATTTAAAGGACAGATTTGTCCACCACAATATAGCTTCTATAGTTATTCTTTCTTTTAATAAAACAAGTATCTTTTTGGTTTTATTTGCTTTGTGTTATCTCTTTTTTTATGGCATTCTAATTTTGTCATTTTTATTCCCCGAGACTCTGCACTCAAAGCATTACCCGATGTCTCACCTAAGCTTTTCTGTCACATTTCCTCACTAAGGATAGCACCAACAACATCATCAAACTTTAAAGTACTAGATCCAGAGATAGAGTTACTAATGGCCATAACTAAACCATTCCAGCTTTCTAGAAATGAGCACAAAAATAACAGAGCTCTAACCTCATCATCAAAGTTTACCCCTACAGAAATTAACTGACTGGTAACTGTATTAAAATCATTTTAATGGTCTGCAACAGATCCACCTTTCAACATATTCATATTAAATAATCGTTTCATTGGCAAAATTAGAATGCCAGAAAAAAAGAGAGAACACAAAGCAAATAAAACCACAAAGAAACTTGTTTTATTAAAACAGAGAATAACTGTAGAAGCTACATTGTGGTGGAAAAATCTATCCTTTTACAAACTGAGGCTTGTTATTTATAGCCTTTTTTGAGTTACAATACCATGCGTAGATACCATAGGTGGATACCATGGGTAGATAGCACTTACAATACCATGGGTCAATACCATGGGTAGATACCACTTACAATACCATGCGTAAATTCCATGTGTGGATGAATACCATTGGTGGATACATACCATGGGTGGATGAAAATAATGGATAGATATCACTTACAATAGCATGGGTGAATAAATACAATGGGTGGATGAATACCATGGGTCGATGAAATTTACAATACCATGGGTAAATTCCATGGGTGGATGGATAACATGGGTAGATGAATACCATGAGTGGATGCCATTTTCCATTCGGATCATATGGGCTCCTGGGTTTATTAGTACTCTCATAGGCTTTTTATCAAAGACTTGGAGGATCCAGCAGTAGTCTAGTTGACTGGATAATTTTGGGGTTTGATACTATTCAGTGACGGCTTTTATATATGTATTTTCTATAATTGTATATATTGACACTAGATAGTGATAGATGATAGCAGATAAGCTATGAAAGAACTGTGTACTTTTTTGGATTAATATTATACTTGATCAATACATAGATGATATGCTGAAAATGCAACATGTAATTTTTCTTTTCATTAATGAAAAATTAAGAATTTTTTATTTGGAAAAAAAATGTTCTCATCGACCTCTAGCAAGTGATTGAAAGCTAATTCCATAAATTATCCTCTCCATCAAGTTCATTTGTTGGGTGTTGTGAAATTTGTGTTAAATTTTGGTGTTTAAATCATTTTAAAACCCTATTATCTCCCATTGCACTCTTAATTCCCAAAATTGCATCTCCCTACACCTTCATACCCTTCCTACAATGCAAAATACCCATCCCTAAACCCTTGTATTACAAATTCCCTTTCCTTAACCCTTTTTCCCAATACCCTAAGCCCTAGGTGCTACAACTACCTAGGCTCCTAACCCCAAACTTGTAAATAATTTCCCCATCCTAAATTCCACCATATCACTACTCCCTATCCCCTTTCCCATTTCATAAATCCCTAGCATCATCTCCCTCATTTTCCATTTCCCATTCCTCATTCCTAAGACCACTTTCCACCATCATCACACTTCCCTAGGGTTTTGACTTTAAAAAATCATGGCAGAAGAAGAGAACAAATCATACAGTGAGGGTGAAGAAACAGAGGCTAGAAGGCCACATAAAGGGGGGAAGAATACTCAAACTTGATCCAACAAGTACTATAGAACTATTGGCATCCCCTATGGCAGTGACATGTTTCAAACATGTTGGGTGTTTTGAGTTCTGAGAGAAAATTCAGAGGGTCCAACACCATGCCATGATAACCAGGCTTTTCATATCCAACCTCCATGACAACCAAGTTACTCTAGCTGGTTTCACCTTTACTGTGTCAACTGCCATCATTTCAGTTGCCACTGGGATCCCAAATGTTGGGGAGAAATAGTTCAAGCACACTGAATTGGAGGAACACTATTATGATCCTTTGATGAAAAAAAGATATAAGAATGAGAAAAAGAGGTTCTTTCCTTTTTCCTACCTCCTGGATATATATGCACCAATGATGAAGATAATCATGAAATACTTTTCATGCAAAGGTAGATTTTCAAGACTTTATACCTATCACATCTGGATCTTAATGCATTTCACTAGGGTAAATATTCTCAACATACCCTACTACCTTTTCCGAAGAATTGATAATATGGCACTTATTGTCTAGAAAGAGGAGTATGAACATCAAATGAGAAGCCTTTTCCATCATTCCCTTATCAAAATCATAGTCCTCTATAATCTCAATGAACTAAAATTTGCATGGAGTACCTTCATAGCCAATGATATATTCAGAGAGCCATATACTCAGCATACACAAAATGTGCCTTCATCATCTTAGCCATCCACTTCCATCCCTCCATCTCATCCCATAGCACATTCATCATCATCATATCAGTCCCCTTCACCCATTTCACCTCCTTCATCTCCATTTCATCATGACATTGGATCGCCTAGCAGGATTAAGGTCAGTGAGCCTAAGAGGGTGTTGTGTTATACAAAACCACTCCCCCATTTATTTTAATAAATGGGGACCCTTTAGAAATAAATAGGAAATTTATTTTTAGCTTTAAAAAATAAAAAACTTAGGAAATAAAATTTTTATTTTGAGTTCTCTGCTTTATTCCTTTAGCGCATCGCAAACCGCATAGATTACAACTTAAAAATACCTACAATCATCTAAGTTACGTGGGCTGCAAAATGCGATAAATTTTTTTTCAAATTTATGTTTAAAACTTGCAAACACTTCAATTTTTGTTATACTTTCTTTATCGCACCGTACCTCATTTAAAACAAATCAACTTATAAAGAAATTTGATATAAGTGCGATTGCGTGGACCCGATGAGCAAACAAAACAATAAAAATAAATCTCTAAAGTCCTATTAAGCGCAACCACTTGACGTTTTGAATGCGCAATTCGCATTTCACATAACTTAACCATAAACAAAGTCATTATCGCATAAGATATGCGATGTGCGATTTGCGTAGATCGCATTTCGCTGAACTTATGGGAAAAAATCACAAACGGTAAGAGTTACATGTTGCAATGTGTGAACTAACAGAATTTAATTACTCAAGCATGCGAAATAAATTATGTCGTATCAAACCAAAATTCGATATCTAATGTCTTAAAGTTGATTGATAGATATTTCGTGTGAAATGATTATCAATGATTGATATCATACTTTATAGATTCATATCTATTTTTGCATGTTTTGAAATAAATTAATGACGGATTTATCTCTTTGTTCCATAAATTTCTAATGATTTTTTTGGATACTTGAAATTAGGAAAACAACTAACAGAATGAAGAAAATAGAGATGAACAAGAAAGGCAAAGATATTGCTCAAATATTGTCTACTAAAGATTCAGACATAGCCCCCTTATTTTCAGATACCACCTGCAAAAAGGAATGCAGCAATTCATCATGGGAAACAATGTATAAATTGTCAAAGACAAAAATCCAAAGGTAATAACCAAAGTCTCCACAACACTTACGACATCTACTTCAGACGCGACTTATTCAATGTTGCATGTTCATTCATCCACAAGGTAGCCGCAAGGTTGAAATTTCTCCCTTACACATACATGGTTAAGTGGGTAATTGACCACTTAAGCATAGATGACAGAAAATTCAAGGATTCAAAGGGAGAAAACATAGGGTCTTTCACGGCAGAAGATTTACAAGCAATGTACGATCTACGCTTGTAATGTCCCGAAATGGAAATCAGCAGAATTTTCCACCACTGAAATGTTCCTTTATCGGAAATATTTACAAGGTTATGTCAGAGATGGAATGAGAGGGATTTTACTAGTTATTTCACCTTTAAAGAGAGGATGAGAATTGGAGGCTTACTGGCCCTTACTCAGTCTCTACCTATAGCTATGTAAATATTTCTTCCTTCAGGAAGATATTGCTCACAAGAGATGAGCTACAGCAATACACAAGCATGAGCTGGAAAATAGCAGTGAGTGCAGAAACTTCAGAAAATGCAATAAACCCTCACAGCTTTCTCATTGATAATATGATAGCAGAAATGTGTACAAGATCTTGAGGAAATGGTCACTCAAGATAAAGCATAGACACAAATACAATGAACATGGAATACCCTGCTACATATACATTATGCCCAACTATGACTGCGCAATCTATGAAGGAGGACTTCTACAAAACAATAATACAATGAAGATATGGAAATATGAAGCTCAAATAAGAAAGGGGGAGATGGATCTCGAACCCTGGAAACTATAATAAAGAATCCCTAAAGGGATTGGCTACAATACATACAAAATGGAAAATCTGCAGAAATGTCGGAGTTGTTGAAGTAGTTGCAACTCTAAAATAAGAACATGAAGGAGATGGCCGAATAATCCTGCATAAAGTGTATAAACCTCCTCCAATGGAAATCTAGAATGAAAGGTTGATCCTTTCACCAAAGATTCACCCTCCAAAAATGTTGGTGCAACCCCTCACTGCAATTGCACTCAAGAACTGCGCAGTCAAGGAGAGGAACTGCGCTGTAGATGATGGGAAGAGATTGGCCTCCTACCAAGATATGAGAAATGGAGCTGAAACCTTCCCTATTGATCTCTCAGATGCATAAAAGCTTCCTCCTCTGAAATCTGAGCTCCGGAATGATAATGTGGGAACCTCCACTGCAATCCCAACAACACAATGGCTCTTGCTACAAGAATCACTGCATTGAAAGGAATAGCTCTAGCCTTGAGCCAAGATGTGGCGAAGATGAATATCAGACCTTGAAGAGCTTCTCAAGAAGGGAGGGAATTCTTGAACAAGAAATCCCTTGTGCTAAACAGCACAGCTATCACAGTGTGCAACTGTGGAAATCAATTCGAATTATCCAAGCTAGCTCAAAATGATTGCTTTCCCCTCCTTTTATGCCAATGAAGGCTCCTTAGCCATGGACCCCACACATTAGGGTTTTCTCCTCCTCATGCAATTTCGTAGGCTTCCCAAGCAAGCCACACCTCCATCTATTGTGCAGTTTGACTTGGTCAACATGACCTAGCCCTCTTTGCAATTAACCCTTTTCACACATGGAGTGTGCAAACAAGCTCCAATAATGCTCCTCTTTCATAATGTGAGGGAATTTATTAATTTTTTTCATAATCATGGGCCTCCTTACCCATTTATTTAGCTGCAAAAATATAAAATCAAAATTCTAATGTTCCATTTAGCCATGTGCTAAAATGGGGACATTACAGTCCTCCCCTCCCAAATGTTGCTTGTCCTCAAGCAACTGCAAGGATAGAACTGGAAGAACCTCCACTCAAGGCATGGAGTCTGAAATATGTTGAGGAATATCTTCCTCATGTAGATCCTACATCCCCCAAGCAATGATCCATAAAAAGTGAGTTACCTCCCAACATGGCAACTCCTGACAATCATCTTCCACCTTTGGCTCCTGCAATATAGGTCGGCTGAAAATATGATCTTGGTAGACAAAGTAGCCTACCCCACGCTGTCCTCCTCTCCACTTAGGATAATTGTAGATTACATTTTGATCTTGGGCTACAATAAAGTTTCCTTCCAGTGGAAAGTTGAAGACTAGACCTCCAAAGATCTCTTCTCCAACATTATGAAACATGTTGTCCAAAATCATCTCATATGTGATGAGTTGGTAGTCATCACCATATGGCATCCAATCAATCATATGGCTCACCTCAAATGGAAACAAATGTGTTGTTGTAGTGGCCACATGTCCTCTCATGTTCCCATAAGAACATGCAATGCAAATAACATGGGAGATTTCTCCCCCAAGGGACACATCCAACCAATGTGCCATTCGCCCCATCATGCTCTCAACAGACACATCAGCATTATAATGACCCATAATGAAAACCATGCTTGCTGGAATATGTAGCAAGGGAGAAATAAAATGGTCCCTCAACTGTGACTAATGCAGTTTGACCCTCAACTGCATAAGAGTATGCCAAAATGTGTGGCCTCTCAACCACTTGCTTGTTGTCCGACTCTCCTCAAATGTATGGTGGAAGTGAATGATATATGGTGCAAGGTGAGTAGGTCCTCTAGAATACATTTCCTCCCCAAGTCCTCCCAGGGAGTGGTCACCAAAATTTCTCATGGCCTCAAGTAGACCATGGGGTCGAAAAAGAATAATGCCCCTCCTCGGAGCAACATCCTGTACATATATGGTTAAGGGAGGAATATATAAATCATCATGCAAATAAACAATTCCCTTACCATAAGTCCTGCTCATGCAAATGGAGTGGCTCAAAAATGAGTCTCCCCTCATCCTCAAAGAGAAAAGAGGTGGTTTTGCTGACTCCTCCATCTGCAGATGATCTATGCATCTCCTCATATGATGGTCTGTCAATATCATGCAAGAAAAATGATCCTGGGAATACTCCACTAGCAATCCGGAGCTCCCCCATGGATCCATCCTCCATAGTGACAGTGTTGAGGATCCCTCATGAAGAGCATATGTCATATGGTCATCTCCTCCTTTGAAATTTCTCATGCCAAAGATGCAAATTGGAAAGCTACTAACCTTCCCCTGTTTCTTCTGCCACAACATAGAATCTGAAATGAAAGTGGGTGGAAATGATATTAAGGGAATGGCCCCCTCCTCCTTGAGTCTATCCAAGACTCTCAGCGCTGTGTAGTTGTTTCCCAAGGTCTCCACTCCTATGAAAACAATGAGTGGTGCCCCAACATGTGAAGCATCTCCCATCAGTTGGTGATCTAGTGGTCTCCCTGGCAGAATGTCTCCATGCAGTGAGACATCATCCTCAAGGGGTGACTACATAGATGGATGAACAAGTTTTTCCATGCTTGCACTACGCAATCCAATCACCCTCTTAGGTGCATCATCCTCCAACAATGAGTAGGGATGTGTACTCCTCATCTCAATATGTTGGGTCTTCTCCCTACTTCCTCCTTGTGTCTCGATGGTGACACACCTCCTCAACAATGGCACATGTGTGCCTTGATCTCCATGCATGAGATCCTGGGTACTTCCTTGCAAGGATGCAAGAGTCCTTCTCCTTGGAGAAAGAGCTCCTCCTTCCTCTGCATGAGGCACTAGATAGTCTCTGAATAGCACTGTGCTATTGCCCTCGGCTCCCTCAACATAAATGGGAAACCCTCCAATAATACTGCTGCAAATATGGAATCCCTCGCAAGGTGGAAGCAGTTTCTGATCATCAAAAGCCAAGGAGTATCCCCTTTGCACCATGGTAGTGCCATCTCCTACTCCTACAACATTGTACATCATGTGAGAGCACATATGCCTTTTCTCTCTCCAACACCACCCAAGCAACAAACCTCCTTGTTTCCTCCCCTTACTCCTAGAAAGAGAGTAAACCAAGTGATGGCCAAACTCCTTCAATAGTAACCAGCGTAGCCAAGCCTCTTGCTGCCCAGTATCATAAATCTGCAAGTGGCTCACTAGCCCCTTACTCCTTCTCCACCACATCCACTCAGCCATGTGTGGATGTCTCCTTCCTTCCTTCATCTTGGTATTCCTCCTTTGAGGACCACCCTCATCCCAAATCAAACCTCTGCATCTCATGGGATTTTGAAATACAAATTTCCTGAGGATTAGTTTGACCCTATGAGGATCCAAATAGTTGGTAGGAAAAAACCTCCCAACATGATATGTGTGGCACAAGAAATGTCCACCACATTCATGAGAGAATCTATCCATCCGAAGATGTCCCCCATCTCCTATTTGTTCCTGTGAGAAGGAAAAACCCTCCTCCAACTGTTGAAGAACTTTGCACTCCAAGGGGTGTGGGAGTGCACCTCCATTGAAATATATCTGGGAGATCTCCTTTGCATCACTGCTCTTGTACAACGTAGTATTATTTTGCTTCTTTAAGTCACCTACATGCAATGATGTAGACCCATCCAAGGTGTTTGCTGAAATGACAAGAAATGGATCTCCAATCATACCTTGGTGAAAATTGGAAGATCCTTGCAAGGCTACAAGTGTTGCTTCCCCATGAGTATTGGCCTCCCAAAATACTGAAGATGAAGGCTGCTCCTCCATGGTCTCAATAGCACTCGTACATGCCTCATCAAATGGTGGTGAGGGTTCCTCCCTATTTTTACCAAATCTACTGATCACTCTTTGGGAAAACTCAGCAAGATCTGAAACCCTTGCATGGTCTAGATGGCTGATCCACCAAATATTTGCTTCACCTCCTAAGTGCAGCGCTAAAAATTCTACTGCCTCTTTGTCTACTATAGGATGTAGCAGGAAAAATGCCTCTAGCTTCTTTGCCCAAACCTTTGCTGCACATGTGAGTGATCCATAAAATGTGGATAATAGAAACCTATTGCCTCTCATCAGCCCGTGGATGTGGGGTCTTTCTTCTTCTTTCTGCTGAATAAAATGTGGAAAATATAAAGTCTCTTGCGAGACTCTAGGGTTTTCTCGGTATTCAGCTAGATACTCACTTAGAATTTCGAATTCCAAGTGTCTTCCATGCTTCTACTTTTCTTCTCTGTGAGAATAGGAAGTGCATGGACCTTCCTCTTCTCCTCCTTCATTTTTCTTGACCTCTTTGGAGAGGTCTCTTCTAGATCTAAAAACAGATGAGAGTAAAATCATCTTCTTCATTCTTGGGCTCTCTACTTCTAAAATTAAAACTTCACAGGCTGTGCCAAGTTCGATGCTCTGATACCACTGTAATGTCCCGAAATGGAAATCAGCAGAATTTTTCACCACTGAAATGTTCCTTTGTCGAAAATATTAACAAGGATATGTTAGAGATGGACTAAGAGGGCTTTTACCAGTTATTTCACCTCTAAAGAGAGGATGAGAACCGGAGGCTTCCTGGCCCTTACTCAGACTTTGCCTATAGCTATGTAAATATTTCTTCCTTCAAGAATATCTTGCTCACAAGAGATGAGCTACAGCAATACACAAGCATGAGCTGGAAAATAGCAGTGAGTGCAGAAACTTCAGAAAATGCAATAAACCCTCATAGCTTTCTCATTGATAATATTATAGAAGAAATGTGTACAAGATCTTGAGGAAATGGTCACTCAAGCTAAAGCATAGACACAAATACAATGAACATGGAATACCCTGCTACATATACATTATGCCCAACTATGACTGCGTAGTCTATGAGAGAGGAATGCTGCAAAACAATAATGCAATGAAGATATGGCAATATTAAGCTCAAATAAGAAAGGGGGAGATGGATCTCGACCCCTGGAAACTATAATAAACAATCCATAAAGGGATTGGCTACAATACATACAAAATGGAAAATCTGCAAAAATGTCGGAGTTGTTGGAGTAGCTGCAACTCTAAAATAAGAACATGAAGGAGATGGCTAAACAATGCTGCATAAAGTGTATAAACCTCCTCCAATGGAAATCTAGAGTGAAGTGTTGATCCTTTCACCAAAGATTCACCCTCCAAAAATGCCGGTGCAACCCCTCACTGCAATTGCACTCAAGAACTGCACAGTCAAGGAGAGGAATTGCGTTGTAGATGATGGGAAGAGATTGGCCTCCTACCAAGATATGAGAAATGGAGCTGAAACCTTTCCTATTGATCTTTCGGATGCATAAAATCTTCCTCCTCTGAAATCTGAGCTCTGGAATGATAATGTGGGAACCTCCACTGCAATCCCAGCAACACAATGGCTCTTGCTACAAGAATCACTACACTGAAAGGAATAGCTCTAGCATTGAGCCAAGATGTGGAGAATATGAAGATCAGACCTTCAAGAGCTTCTCAAGAAGGGAAGGAATTCTTAAACAAGAAATCCCTTGTGCTGAACAGCACAGCTATCATAGTGTGCAACTGTGGAAAGCAATTTGAATTATCCAAGCTAGCTCAAAATGGTTGCTTTCCCCTCCTTTTATGCCAATGAAGGCTCCTTAGCCATGGACCCCACACATTAGGGTTTTCTCCTCCCAATGTAATTTCGTAGGCTTCCCAAGCAAGCCACACCTCCATCTATTGCGCATTTTGACTTGGTCAACATGACCTAGCCCTCTTTGCAATTAACCCTTTTCACACATGGAGTGTGAAAACAAGCTCCAATAATGCTCCTCTTTCATAATCTGAGGGATTTTATTAATTCTTTTCATAATCATGGGCCTTCTTACCCATTTATTTAGCTGCAACAATATAAAATAAAAATTCTAATGTTCCATTTAGCCATGTGCTAAATGGGGACATTACAACCCTCCCCACATCAAAAATATGACAAGGCTTTTCTGCAAAGCTTTAGAGCAGAGAATCTAGATCTCATGAAAGTTATCAAAGAATGGATAAACTCGGTACGTACCCAATTTCCCAAATTCCTTCCCCTTATTATTATGTTGCTGGTATGTTGTGTAGATTTTTTTCCAAACCTGATACCACTAGGTTTTCAGTAGACTGGGTTCCATTGATTGACGCAATCGTCAATTCCTCAATTCTGAATTGGGAAAATATCCTATCTGACCATTTAGCTAAATACATCACAAAATATAAGAATAAAAGGAATGTTTCATCTAGAGAAATACTTCTATTTTATATTTCTGCCTACATCATGGATGAAATCTGCTTTTCTTCTAGTTTCCCTGCCATGGGATGGAAATGGACTACCCAAGGCCCTACCCCAATCCACATCTACCACAGAGCCCTTTGGGATTTAGACTTCCACTTTCAATTTTATAAAAAATTTCATGGAGTCAAGTTGACTATGCATCATATGATATTCAATAATAAGTCCCCTAGGGTTTTCGAAGAGGCTAGTGCAGATATTCTTTCTGTGGCTAGGTGGTTTGCGAAGGAGAATTTCACATATGTCAGATTATTTGGGATTTACTCTTCTCCCCACTTCCTACCATATTATGTTCCTGATAAGTTTCTTGCATGAGATATAGCTTACCAGCTTGTTAATGGTATCACTAAATAGCTGAAAGATGCTAAGAAGGTTGTTTGGCCTAATTTCCTCGTACAGTGCGGCACTTTTGCACTTTTTGATATTGGCTGTACCTAAAAGGAGGTTTCTAAGATCAATCTATTGAATTTTGAAGTAATTCCAAAGAGGTTGTATGATCCAAATGATTTAATTAAAAATTATACTACATAGCTCAAAATGAAGCCTTTTGTAAAGGAATAGATGGATTTGGTGATCTCTTCCAAGGCATGGAAAATTTTTCAAATATAATCAAGTTTTCATCTAGCCAACTGAGCCAAGATTATTTGTAATCATTCCAAATATATAGAACTAATATAATGGAGATATTTCCTCTCAACTTTTCAACTATTGAAGATGTCAACAGACCTACTCCAAGTATCAGCTTGGATAATGAAGCAAAATACATGTCTGAGGATTAATCAGGCTAATTAGAGCATCAATCTCACAATTCAGACCATTCTAAAAATGAATCTGAATCCAGAAAGGATAGCCCAAAAAATATAATTGATCAGGTAATCCAAGAGATAGAGATGCAGGAGCGAAAATAAAGTAATAAAACAGGGTCAACTTCTCAAGAAGTTCAGCACAGTCATGACACACTTGATCAGCATGAAAATTCACAAATAAAGAATTTGAGTAATGAATGAGATGAGTTTTCTGAAGAAATAAAAAATCCTAAAGCTAATCCCAACACTGATCAAGTAACTAGTTTTCAAACACCTAAACATTCCCAGAAGATAGTGGAAACTGTTAATCCACTACAACAAGTTCCAGAGACTCACGATCAAGAGATCATACCAGCGTACCCTATAGAACAAATAGTTTTACAAGTTGAAGAAATTCCTTCACTAGAAATATTCTATAGTCCTAGTTATAAGGTTGTAGTTAAGAGGAACAAAAGGAGAAGAACTGATGAAACAGTCTCAAACCTCACAGATGAACCCATTGATGTTTTATGGAAGGATTCCTTAGATGATCCTACGAAACATCTAACTAAATTATCAAAGTATGCAGGGGCATATGTTACTGCCACTGTTGATAAAGCTATTAAGGTTAGAGTGTTGCTAAGGCAAAAGGAACCTAGAGTACAAGAACTAAAGAGGTTGTTAAATGAAGAAAAATCCAACTCCAGTGAGCAAATGAAAGCAAAGATGGCCCAATTTCAAAATGATTTAAGAGTCTTAAATTGAAACATCAAGCAGAAATCAATGAGAAACAAGCACAACTGGAAGCAGTAATGACCAGGTTATAGAGCCAACCACAATTAGAGCAATTTATAAAATAAGAATTGGATGTAAATGCTAAGTTAAAGAAACAACAGGAAGTATTTTTCCATCAAGCTTCTATTATTGACTCTTATTGTGACTCAAATAAAATACTGATCCAGCAAGTAGCTATCCAAAAACTTGAATGTCAAAGGCTCGAGAATAAAATCAATGAACACATTCAATGGAAAGCATCAGACTCAGGAAAGGAAGCTGATCTACCTCCGGTAGATAATTTTCATAAGGAGATCCTATTCAAATATTGGGAAGCACAAATCAAGCAGGAAGAGAAAGTAGCAGCAAAGACATCAAAATTATCAAATGAAAATATTGAATTTGTATGTGAACAGCTAGTGAAAGAAAAACTTCTCAAAGAGTGCACATATGAAGTGTTCTCATAAGTAAGACAACTGGAAACACATTGGAAGAAGAAGGTAGACACACAAGATGAAGTAATTAAAAAGGTAAATAATTTTCATCAAGAAAATTATTGAAATTTTCTGATCAAACTTTATCATCAGTATTAGATTCTGCAATCCTTAACAGATTCAAAAAAAAGATCACAGCCAATACTTTCAAACACAGTATTCAAGGGACATGTCAGATCAAGGATTTCGCAGCCATCTCAGCTTAATCCTATGATAGATATTTGTCAACTTTGTGACCAAATCCAGAAGAAAGGGCGGAATTCATAAATCAAAATTGTTATTTTATTTTCCTAGATTGTAGTTTAAGTTAGTCCTATGAGGATGGTTGTTTGAAACCTCCTCTATATTTTTGTAATAATCTATTTTTAGAACATAGTTAGTTTAGTATTTAAACCCCTCTCATGCATTTAGAGAAGGGTCCAGAAATTTGTCAAAAACATTTACAAAGAATGCACTATTGTAAGTTTCTGAATGCTTTGATGAATTAATGGAACACATATATTATATTTTGATAATTAAAGTTGTTTAACTGATGTTGCACTACTGTACTCTTTAAATTTCTTGAAAGTGAGAAGGATCAGATCAATTATTATCAGTTTACATGAGTAGAAATTCATTCATATGGTACTTCTATTCACTTATATTAAGTCTTGCTTTATAGATTGACAGTCATCTTTTTATTGCATTATATATTTGAAACGTTATTATTGATGAATGTTACATGCACTTCTGTTCTAATATTTGTCTGTAGTTTCTTATTGAATGTACAATCACACATATGAATGTGATATATTTTTCACAATTCTTCTAGTCAAAATATTTTGTTAGAAGAACCATCTTACATAATTTTCATCTCTTTCAACTGTTAAATGATCTATATTACTAATAGTTGAAATATATATCTTTAGATCACATAAAAGAAGAAAAATCTCAGGTATATAGTACAATAAATATTTTAGATAGATGCATAAGATAGATTAAAATCATTCTCCATTTGCATGCCATATAATCACAACACCCTCAAAATCATCCTTATTGGGAAACTAGTCCCATTATTCCTAATCGGAGCCACTACACCAAACGGAAAAGTAGTTGCTTTAAGGTCCATACTGGGTGGTTTTCCCTCATGTTGCGGCAACAGAATTTTAAGGCTTTAACATTCTGGTGCTAGAAGGATGGCCTAGACCCCTGTGAATGGCAAAAATATTTGATCAATCTAAAGTTCAATCGAAGAGTCTCTCTCCCTCTAGATCCCCATCAACTTCTAGAAAATTATCTAGATCCTCATATTTAAAATCTGAAGTTGATCATCCTTCTCCTAAGTCTCCTAGTGATACTCAACCCATACTATCTCCTGATTCCCATCAAGCTTCCCCAGAAGTTTAGCCTTTGATAGAAAAGTTAGAGAGAATATTTATTTTTGCTGAAAAACCTGGATCTTCTCAAATATCGGGTATCAGTATTTCATCTTCTTTACAACCTCGAAGAATATTAACTCGATCAGAAAGTCAAAAGACAGGAATTATTCCTTTTGAATTTCCCATTGATAGTACTCGAAAGAGACTAAAGAGGACACAATCAGAGTCAATCAACAGTGATATCTTATCCCATTCACCTCCATTACCTCCGCTCACTTCCACAACTTCCATTCCAAATATCAGTGTTACTTTGACTAGTTCCAGTATGTAATATTCCTAATTAGCCCAAGATAATGGGAATATTCAATTTTTTTTTACTTTACTGTTTCATGAATAAATATGTAAATGAGGATTATAAAAACTCCTAAATCAGCAAATAAATCAATTCCACATGTGAACAAAGCTAAATCTGGGCTATTTAAATAAACACCCTTTTATGTGAAAGGGGCTGAGACATTTGACTGGGTCAACCATGACCAAATCAATAGCGCTATCTAGAAGGAGTGATCCTCATTAAGGCACAGCGCAGTTTTAGTTGGAGGTGGCACATGTGAAAGAAGCCATTTCATTGGGATATTTTAGGTTTTTGCAAGATATCAATCTTATAAAAGGAAGAGGAGGACAACATGAGAAGGTTGTTGAAGATATGATATTTTGATATATTGTATGTTTAGACCATATAGCTTTCTTTGGTTGTTTAGCCTAGATTGCAAATTTTGTTTAGCATTGGGATTTCCTATTTAGGAATACCACCTCTTCCCATTGAGTAGCTCTTGGGAGAGTCTTGTATTCCATAGTCTACTATCTGTCTTGAGGCCAAGCTTCTCCTTTCAACTACAACACAGATCCTGTTGAGGGTGTTAGTGACCTATAATATAGGATTCATAATTTTGACTTGACTGTTGATAATCTTGTAAATTTGTACATACTTTGTCTTCTGCAAGTTGTATTCACATATTTTGTAAAAAAATCAAAAATTCAAAAAGAGGGTAAAAAGTCCTAAAAGAAAAATCAAAGGACTTAGAAAAAATAAAAAAACCCCAAAAGAAAAAAGAATAAAACTTGAAAGTGTGCAAGCTTAAATGCCACTACTCTTTACCTTTTGGACTATGGCAGAGTGTTAATAAATTCCATAGTCCGTGATGAATTGAACAATTTAATCTTGACTTGTCACTTTTCAATTTCACTTGTTGCAGATACAGAATAAAGAGTTGTCATACTATTTAATCATGACAATTCAGTAGTTAGATAGAGAAATAAAGTGAATCCAACAGTTTAATCTGGATTCATGGATGAAATAAGTGTAGAATTAGATAGTTTTATTTGCTTTCAAAAAGAATAAATGCTGTAAAGGTTGCTAGCTCAAATGCACCTTACTAAAAGGGAAGAAACATGTTAGCATGGTAAGCTGAGTAGGTAGAAGAAGGTGAAAAGTCTCAATGTGAATATCATTCATCATGGGTTGCAAAATAACTAACTTTCCCTTCCCATAGTCATGAATCATTCTAAACTATCAGTCAGAAAGGCTCAAGGCATTTCCTTGACTTTTGTTGGGACCAAACCCAAGGCTCTATGGCTGATTAGTTGAAAGTGTTAAATGTCTATATTAATCCCTAAAATCACATCATCATTCCATTTCATGCATTCATTCCCCTAAATAATCCTAAGTAAAACCTCATTTTTATTGAAAGATACTATAATTCCCATTTGACTAATTTCCTTCATCACATGAACGCATTAAACCCTCAAAATCACATTTTATCCTAAGATTGAAGTGATGAAATTATTTTAATGCAAATTTGCCTTTTAACTTCACTTTTCTTAGTTATATTTATGTATTTTGAGTATACATTGTCCCCTTGTCATATTAACTCTAACTTATTTAATAACTCCCTATAAAATAACATTTTCCTGTATTATATAACTCCCTTTTATTAAATATTCCAAAAACCCATTTATTATAAATTTAGCCAAAGCTATTTATTCCCACATGTTTAAATAAAAAACCCACCTTATACCCCCTTTGGCTAAATATATTGTTATATAAATATCCCGCCCCTATGGTAGTTAAATCATTTTGATTTAATTAACTGTATAGTAAAAATACATGAAAAAATCATTAAACATATTTAAATATGTGTTTAAAACAAAAATATAATCCCCGAAGTTTAATTTAAACTAAACTTAAAATAAAATCATCCTTTCATTTCCCCGACTCTCTTAACCCAAGGTTAAAACCTTAAGCTTTTTTACTTTCCCGATATATATCCATCACCACAGTTATAACCTTGGGTGAAGTCCTTTATACCCCTCCCGATCACTTTACTCCATTGTATAAAATCTGTTTATACATTAAACTTCATAAATCCCTCAGCACCATCGGACTCCATTCTAACCGTCTGATCATCCTTCTCCTTTTAATCCGACGGTCAGAAGTAAACCCAATAAGCCATTTTCCCTGTCCCCACCGTTTCCTATCGGATCGAATTTCATTCGTTGATCTCCCCTTGTTAAATCGACGGTACATATCAAAGCCCCGGCCCCACTGTATTTACCCCACAACTTCACATCAAATATTGACCATTCGCTCCGCTCCGACAGATCGGACGATGCACATTCATTTTCGCATTTCTAAATTAATCGAATGAAGTTGCCCAAAATTTTTGTGAAAAAAGTAGTTTCGTGAAACCGCCCCATGCTACATTTCCTCCTTTCATTTGATTGCATTCCAAAAGGGAAAAACTAGTTACCACTCAAAACTAATGTGAAAACCATTTATGGTATCTCCTTTAAACACACAAACCGCTCCCGCCCCAACCTGCAATAAATGACATTGAAAGGTGATATAACTTAAGGTTTTATGACTTAGTTTTTCATTTTTTCCTTTGTATTTCACCCAGTTTCCATATTAAACACTGTAATCCCTTTGCAAAGCCTCCCGACACCCTTTTCGAGCCTTCTGCAAATCAGTTGACATATAAATAGCCTTTCCCTCTGAAATTCACTCCCAGATAAGTTCCACAACCTTTGTCCATCAAATTCAACCAAATTGAAGATTGTTGCAAGTTCAGAAACTTCATCGACTGCAATTATACCTTTACAGGTATTTTCCATCAAAATCAATCCATAAAATCTTCAATTTCAAAGAAAATTAAGCTAATTAGACTATCATTGCCTAAAATGAGTTGAAGTAGCCATCTAGGAAGTTTTATAAACCTTCAAAATACAGGGGAAACCCTGTCAAAATTTCTCTAGAATCCACATTTTCCATTTTAGAAGGTTTTTATCCATTCTAAGAGCATTTTCACTGCTGAATTTGATCTAGAAGACCTTCTGCATACAGTAAACCTATTCTGTCTTCTTAAAACCCTACCCAGAGTCTCAAATTGCCAGAAAAATTCTTCAGTTGTCCCAAGTATCTAAAAAATAACATAGCAAACTTTTTAATCTTGCTCTGTTCATTTAAAATGACCAAAAAACAAGTAACTCCCAAAACTAGAGGTCCTAAATCCCAGAAGCCTGCCTCCAGCAAGCTTCAAAATCCCAAACCTCCCAGAATTGATAAACCTACTCCTGTTTTAACTGTTGATTCTACTGAAATAGTTAGACCTCTGCAACCTCCTGTTACCATTGAAGAAAGCAATCCTTTGATTGACTTAGATTATAGAATTGCAGATGCCATTCTTGAATTTGATATTCTAGAAGTGCATAACTGGTGTCAAGAGAAATTTGAAAAGAAATAAGCCAATGATATACCTGTATGGGAGTCTAATTTGCCCAAGTATGTGGTTCCCATCACCCATCCTGCTCAGGATTTCATAAGGTTTTTTCAAATGCATTATATTCCTGATCAAAGGTGCATGGCTAACAAAGATAGTGAAGTCTTATTTTTTATAACTGTTGAATCAATCAATGACATGCTTCAGATAATCCATAATCCACAAGCAATGTCATTGTCAATTGAAGACTTGACCCAGATGTATTTAGACCTATATTTCCCTAGGAAGTTCCAAATTCTCCAGAATTTCATGCCCAATCATGTCAATCTTCCTAAGGTGAACCCTCCTTATGATACCTTTTATTTTCCAGAAGGCTCCAGACAGATCATTTCTATGCTGTCATTTATTTTGGGTTATGTTAATGATGAATTCACAGATGCCTCTGTCTTAGGTTTCCTTTCCACTTTGTCTCCTGGATAGTAACCAGACTTGATTTTTGACTTTGCCAAATTTATTGCTGACAATATTCATTATCAGTTGATAAAATTGCCTGATGAAGGAGTGTTCATATATACTTCATATCTGTTACATCTCTTCTTGTTCTTTCAAGCAGATAAATTTCCCTTTGCAGTACAGAAAATGGATATGGAAGGAAAACCACTGTCAGTAATATTTTGGACCTCTCTTCTGAGAAAGAATAGCAGTGAGTACAATTATAGTGATTTCAATGACCTATTTATCAGACCTGCTATCAGTTTGTTGGATAAAGAAGAACCATCAAGAATAAATGAAGATATCAAAAGGATTTTACAATTTTCTGAAAAATGTAAAGTGGGTGATTGGTATTTATAAAAAAATCATACTAAGATTAGAATATATGGTGCAACCTTGGCCCCATACAAATTGCCAAATTTTTTGAACACCAGGATTTTTTCTCTAGAGTATATAAGGCATATTTTGAATGCTGATGCAGTAAATTTCATAGCATCTAAAAAGAAGGCACAATTTAAATTAAGAAGTCAAATTGACTCTTTCATTGTAAACAGCAAAGATGCCTTAAAGGAAGTATCAGACAAGCTATCAGCATTCAAGTTTCAGGAAAGTTCTTATTGGAACTATGACCCTCAGGGTATTATAAGCAATCTTAGAATTAGAAGCAAAGTGCCCCCATTTCTCCATGAATCTAAGCCACTTATTGAAAAATTTGCCAATCAATTGGAATGGGTGACCAATACCTTAATTGATGATGATCAGGATAAGCAGACAGACAATTTGAATAATGTATAGGTGGTTACAATGAATCAACCAACAGAATTATCAAACAAAATACCAAGGAAAGAAGAAGGATATTTGGCTGAAACAATCATTGAAAACAAATTCAAAACAGTATACAGCAAAAAGGCCAAAATGATCACTTTAGAAACACAAGAAATAATAGATATGGATGACACTAATCAGCAGTAGACAAATGATGAAGCCACCATCATTGTGAATGAGACACTCAGATAGATTCAAAGTGAACAGGTACAAGCACAGGGTAAAGGCAAGGAGATGGTTGAAATGGAAATGGATACAGAAGCCCCCTCTTCTTCTTCTAAAAAAATTGAAGAAAATGATTCTAATATTCAGAAGAGGTTCAAGCTAATCAGAGAGAAAAATGAAGAAATCAAAGATGAAGTTTATTGTAAAATTCTCAAGGAAAAACTAGGAGATAAGGACAGATTAGTAACTGCATTTGATTACTCAACCAACCAAATGATCATGTCTTTTCTCCAACCAGTGGTAGCACATCCAAAATCAACTTCAAACTACAAAAAGACATAATTTGCAGTAAATGTTGATACTATCCATGAGCTGGATCAGATATAATTTCACAGAAGTGCATCAGAAATGTTATATTCAAAAGTAGTAAGCAAAACAATGAGTGCCACTATGCTCCAAAAGAATGTATCCAACTTGCAAACTCAAATGAAGTTGGATAAAGAATCTTTACATGCCAAGGATTTGAGAATAAAATCCTTATAATATTTGGTCATTGAGTCTGGAGCAGATCCTTCTAATACTGAAGCTACCAAGAAGTTAATAAGACAGAAAAATGATGATATTAAAACCTTAAGAAAGTAGCTCAAATTACCACAAAGTGGGCACCCTCAAACAAAAGAAATACTTCAGGAAAAGACAGAGAAAGAGGAAAATATGCAACTTGTTTTGAAAATGACAGCCCAGATAAAAAATATGGAAACTCAGATAGAAGCTCTTATGCAAGAAATTGAAAATTTGAAGAAAACTTAGCAGGTTTCCATTCCTACAGTTATTCCAACTGTAAGCACAGCAATCCCTCAACATTGGCAGAACATTTGGCACCGCAAAGAGTATTGGCAATTGCAGTGTCAATTACTTCTAAATATATCTCCGCCACTTCCTCATCAACATCACAGATAAACATAGTAGGAGAAACAGCTGCAATAAGTAAGGCCATGGAAGATATGTCTATAAAAGATAAAGAAATACTCAGTTTAAAAGGCACCATAAAATATCTGGAAACATCTAAAAGAAATGCCTTGATCACTTCCAAAGGACATGAGCAGAGGGCTGGCAGATTACAGGAATAGGTGAAAATTCTTCAACGGCGGGTAAATCTTACTGAATAGGTTGCCTACATAAAGAATCATATGTGGACAAAAATCACTTAATACATTCACTCACAATGGCCTTCTATTCAAATAATATATGAACAAAAAGATCTGCTACAAGCTTCCTTAGCAGAAATTGATAACACAAAGAAGGAACTTGGCAACAAAACACCACAAGCAGTTCAACTCATATCATTTTTTAATAATAAAAACAGGGAAGAACTAGAAGAAATGAAGATTCCTGACAAGACAGAGGTTATCCTTGAAATCAGAAAGGTCCTAAAAAGAGAAATATTATGAACAATCTGGAAGAAAAATGTGATAATATGAACATATCAATCAATAAATTCAAGACCAAGTATGACTTGCTGCTAGAAGCAGGACTTCCAGATATTCATGCACTGAATGAAAAATTAATGCCACAGAAGGACTACGACCAGAAAATTAGAGCCCATGCTAAGGAGCAGGCTAAAAAGCCTTTGCCACAAGGATCTCCAAGTGGCAAAGAAATACTTCAATATTTTGAGAATTTGTTCTTTTTGGAGAATGAAATTAAGCATATGTTCATAGTAAAACCAAAATTTTCTAAGTACACAGAGGCTGATGAAAGCTACAAAAAATTGAAGAGTATAAAGATCCCAACAGCTCAACAATGGCAATAATTCACAGATCTGATGTGAATTTGACAGGTAAAAGATGCAGGAAAGTCACATAAGGAAATCATATTTTACTTTTACCTTAAGGTAAAAATTCAGGGTCAAAGTGTATCAGATTTTCAAAGAGTATCAGTAAAAAAGAATGTTACTGCTGGTTATTTTTCAATTACAGCTGTTACACCATTTTTTGGTCATCTAACCTTTTATCATTAGATGGACCCAAGTACACCATGTAAGACCAGTTTTACCCTAAGTAAAACTACTTCCACTATGTTAAATTAGGAAACCCCAAAAGGAAATATTAAACAAACCTATATTTGTTTGATTTTTCTCATGGAATAATTAATTAAACCATAATTTAATTATTATTCCCAGTCATGTTTAACCCAAAAACAAAGAAATTAATTAGATAAACCTTTATTTATCTTATTATTTTCTAGGAATAATTAATTAAATCTTATTTAGATAATATTCCTTGTTAAATATGACCAAATCACCCACAAATAATTAAATAAATCATTATTTATTTAATTATCCTTCAACTACTTCCTTAAAAAGATAAATAAATCATTTATTTATTTATTATTAACAAATAAAGGGATTTGACCCAAGTCAAATACTTTTTCCCTCCAACAAATATAATAAAATATTCCATGAAAGGTGGATCTAGATTTGGTTAACATTATTTTAATCATGCACCAAGATCTAGAATGACCCAATATTTTGTTATAAATAGGAGGGTTCTCCCCCATCATTCCTCACCTTTTGTTGCCTACTAGATCACTCTGGATCTATACACTTGGTCTCATTCTTCACCATTTTGCTCCCATTGAGCTTCATTTTTGCATTGGGTTTTCTACACTTGCAAGAGAGAGAAAGCTTAGATCTGAAGTGCTGAGGATTACAAAGAACCCATCCCATTGAGGAGAGCTAGATACACCTTCTTATTTTCCTCCCAGGTGCCCTGTAATATAAAATTCTTTCAAAAAATTGTGTTCTTGTCTTATCTGTTGGATGCATGGAGTAAACCCTTTACTTACTGCTTAATGTCTTTCCATACATAGCTCTTGTGTTTTGCAGCTATTTTCTTGTCTAACTAATCGCAGATCTGAAGATATTGGCAGCCACTCTTGTTGTTAGGGCTATTAGTTATGCGTAGCTAAAGTGGTCCTTTTTCGTACACTTCGACGAAGGATTCATACTAACAAATGGCGACTCCACACGGGTTTTAAATTACGACCGCTGTCGTTTTTCCTATTCCTGCATATCCAGCTACTTCAGACCCTAGGGTTTCTTTTCAGCTTTTTGTTTTTCCTATTTTCATGTGGTTTTTTCCTCATAAAGCCCTCAAACATTAAAATTTCTAACTTCCGTGTGTTTCTTGCCCTATTGCGCAGGTGACCGACATCAGCCGCAGCTGAGACGACATTTTTTTTTTTTATGAAATCTGCCGCCGAGAGTCCCGGAAGTGAAGGTCGCACTTTTTGGCCCAAAAAGTGCGACCTCAAGCCTCAGGTCGCAGAAAACAGCCCCAAAACTGCGACCGGAGCGAAAAACTGGTCAAAAACCGTGACCTGGACTTTTTTCTGCTGTTTTTCTGAAATTTTTCTGGGTTTTTCTAAAGCTTCTGTCAGGGTTTTCCTGCCTCTGTCTCAGCCCGTTTCGACTTGTTTCTGATCTGATTTTGCTCATCTAAGTGGGAACCTAGCCCCCTAGGGCTTTAGTACCCTCCACTTTTTGTGGAAGAGTTTTAGCTGTTTCAACCGTCTGTTTTTCAGAGCTTCAGCCTCCTTTTTTCCAGATCTGTCACCTCCCTTTCAGATCCATTGTAATCAGCCTTCCTTCCTTTCAAATCACCCCTTGTCATTTTGTTTGGACCACTTTTTAGGGCCTCCTCCTTGCCCCCTCCGCTTTTTGCTGATTACCTCCCTTTTTCCAGCCACCTTGCCTCTGTCTCTTAGCTGTGATCTGCACCTCTTTCCAGCAGTTTTATCCTCTAGATCCCTGTCCCTTTTGACCCTAGATCTATTGGCCTCTTTTTATGTGTTTCGAATAGACTTTTGCCCTCTCTTAGAGTAGTTTTGAGAGACCCGCCTTCTTGGGTTCGATCGATGCATAGTTAACTGTTAAATGTTCTGTTATTTCAGCAATCTATATTGTTCTCTGCAGATTTCTTTTCAGTTACGCAGCACACTTTTTCTTTCTCTCAAAACGAAAAGGGTTTAAAAATTAAAATTAACGCACATCACACACTGACCCTAAGTGAAGAAGCGTCTGGTTAACACCGCCTGGAAAAGACTCTAAAATCAATTGTCACTGCACCTCATCTGCCCTTGACATTACTTGATTCTATCCCTTTCTGCCCTTGTCGGTTTCCTTCTTCCTGTCATCATTGCGCCCCCAAGGCGCCTTTCCCGGAGACTTCTTGGCCTTCACCCTTAGTTTCTGGTTGACCGACCTGCTCCGCCCCGCCGTCGTCGAGCCAGTCCTCCTCCGACTCCTCTTCTGATTCTTTGGGTTCTCTTTTTCCTTCTAGGTTCTCCCCCTGTCACCTTCACTATGTCTAGTCCAAGGCCTAACGCTCGCGGTGCTCTCGGCCCTAATGCCGGAACTACTTCTAGCGGAACCACCACGGGAACTACCTCGACTACACCCTTGCTCCCCTTCTTGGCAGGCCTCAGCCTCCCAGATTTAGACCGGTTGATAAACGACCCTATACATCATGACGCTAGTTGGCTTGCTATGCCGACAAAGCTCCCTTCCGACATCCCAAAGTTTGAAGGTCATGCTAGAGAAGATCCTTCAAATCATGTTTGATCTTTCCACATGTGGTGTTCATCTACCTCCATTACCGATGACTCTGTTTGTCTTAGATTGTTCCAACACATGCTTATAGGCGAAGCTTCTAAGTGGTATGTTGATCAGCCCACTTCCTCCCATACCACCTTTGCAACTCTTGCCTGGGCTTTTTTATCTTACATCCAGCTTCCCCTTCGTTATGACACTGGTATCGAACTCTTGACTTCCTTCAAGCAAACCTCTTCGACTCACCTTTCCACCCATGTCCAGGAATGGCGAAGAAGACAGAGCCTATGTCAATCTCCTACCTTCGAAGACCGTGTCTACATGGACTGGTTCCTTAGATCTCTCTTGTCCCCTATCGGGAAAGATGTCGCATCACATTTTCCTCAAAACGAAGAAGATTCCTTCCAAATGGCGTTAAAATATGACCTGATCTACGCTCAGACAGGTTATGATCCTACTGTCCTACCTAATCTCCCTAGACCCGGTGATGCCCATACACCGGGGGCACCTCATGCCGCCGAAAGTATCATTGGATCTATCTCTCATCCATCCACTCAACCTCTCATGAGCTATGGTTTTCCTGGGGGAGGGGGCACCAGTTCCTGCACTTCTCCCCCTCCCAGTAGCATGCATCCAGGATACAACATGCCTCATCCTTTTTCCCAACCTCCTGCTTACCTCAATGTTGCCCAACCTAACCATTACCCTTATCCACAGCCTGGTGCACCAGCTCCTCCAGCATATGTGCTTTCGCCTCCCTTGCCTTCTCAACCCCTGCAACAGCAGTCACCGCCCCCTCACAAGCAGGTGGATGCACAGCAAGGATTCATGGCTACCCACCCACTTGACGGACAGGTGGCCACTCCACCTTCCCCTTCTGGTGCCTCCAATTACCATATCCTCATGATGAACTCTGATCCACCTCTACCCGTCGACCTTAACCTTCAAACTTGGTCCCGCCAGTACCCCAAGCCTCCCGCTCAGTCTGCCCCCGAGCCTCCTTCTTCAGGTCCTACAGAGCCTCTTTCGACACCGAGTGGTCCCTTACATATCCCTCAACCCAAAGTTGAGGTTCATACCAAGATTCCTAAGGGACCATTACGTCGAAATGCTACTTCCAGTCGAGCTACTCATTCGTATAGCATAGTAGATGATTTGGCGCAATCTCCTACTACCATTTCCACACTGGAACTCCTCCAGTCGTTCCCTTCCCAAAATAAGGCTCTACTATCTGCTGTGGGCACTGTAGATCTTGCTGATGACCAACTGATTATTTTCGACGCCACTCAATCGGACCATCCTTCTCTTCCTCCTTCCGTCGCCTTCCAAATCCGAGTCAAGATCCAGAATGCCAATGTGTCCCGGTGTATAATTGATGAGGGGGCATCCACCTGCATGATGTCCACTTCGGTTTGGAAGCAACTTGGATCCCCTGAGCTGGCCCCTTCCACGATCACCCTTTGAGCGTGGGACGGTCATGCCTCCCAGCCCATTGGCCTGTTTCGGAACTGTCCCATCACCCTCGCCGGTAAGACCGTTTGCGTTGACGTCAAAGTCATTGACGCCCCTCTAGACTACAACATTCTATTGGGGCGAAGCTACACCTATGCCATGTCTGCTGTCCCATCCGTGGTTTTCCGCAAGATGTCTTTCCCTCATAATGGAAAGATAGTCACCGTCGCCGATTGACATATCATGAGCCAAAATCTCGGACCTCACGAGACAACCATCTGTAACCAACAAGCAAACCGTCGATTCCTTGACCGAGTGTCTCCCCGGCGTTTACAAAGATTCCTCCTTGCTTGGAACTTTTTCCTAATCTTCCCCCTCCTCCTATCTCGACCCCAGCTCATCGAATGTTTGCATGATGCAATGGTCTCGGGCTGCTCTCCAAGCAGCTTTGCTTCGGCCTAGTGAGCAACCTTGCCCTCCGCAGCTTTGCTCCTAGCCCTTCACACTGCCCGATTGGTAGTCATGAGCCCCTTTATCCCCCAGGCATGGTTCCTCCAGGCCTTAGCCATTTAGGAGCCGTCCCACCTGGCCATTACCCCTCTGGTCAGATACCATTCCTAGCTCCCCCACCAGGAGTGTACACGGTACCAATCATGGCCACCCTCTCTCTTCCTAACTTGACCCTTGGGATTCCCGTTTGGTACCTTGATCTTCCAGCCCCCACCTTGCCTGGTCAGCCCAAACCTTATATCGCTTTGACCCCGGTTCAACCGGTCCCCATGAATTCTCCCATTGCATCAGTGCCTCAATCACCTCAACAGGAACCACCTCTTGTTGTGACCGCTTCGGGTAAGAAGGGAAAAGCTCGCAAGGGGGCATCAAAGGACAAGGTTGCCGTGACAAACCATGCTCCTCCTCAGCCTCCAAAGCATACCATCCAGTGTGCTTTGTGTGATGTTGTCGGTCACGCCTCCCATACCTGTCCTGAATTGCTTCATCTCAAGCCCATGGTTAATGTCACGTTCCCTGAGTCTGCGGTCCCCGAAGCCTCTGTTCCTTCCATGACCATGGCCAAGAACCCCAAGCCTATTCACACCAACCACCCCCGTGCTTTGTGTGATCTCCATGGCCATTACACCCATCTTTGTCCCCGCCTCGAGGACTTATGCACCTCTATCACCGCGGTCCACCAATTCGAGGCCAAGCGCAATCAGTACACCTCTCCCCTATTTGCGATTACGCGGCAGAACTACCGGATATGGCCCCACTCCCATTGACATTCCCCCTCCCTAATGTCGCGATGACGGAGCCTTCGTCCGGCATTTTCTACCTATCATCATCCATGAGACCCTCGGGGAACATTCCATACGAATCCTCCCCTGTTATTTTTTTCTTGACCTTCCTTCGGCGATCATCTTGGGCTGCGATCATCTTGGGCTCAACATCGATAGATCCTTTATCTACTTACTCTTCGGTCACCCCTTGTGACGATGCGCATGTGACCCTCTCTTCTCATGATGATGATTCCGGTCACTTCACCACGTCAGGTGGTCTTTCTTCCACCAGTCACCCCATCTTCTATCGCGATGACGACATTATGGAAAAAATCCCCACCCCTAACGTTATCTATTCCCCCTTACATCAAACCCATGCGTTCACACCACATCCACCTTGTGGCCATTACATCGAAACCCAATGTTTGGGTAAGGGGGCACCACATTTGAGAGACGAGAGAAGCCATTCTCCCAACTCTCCTAGTGTATACGGTCGTGTTGACTTTAGACCCGGTATTCTTCCACATTTAGAAGAACCTCAGAGGTCCATATCACTTCGGATCACTCTCGGGACGATACCCCTTATCGTCCCCTCATCTTACATCGCCGCTTGATCTCTTAGACATTGTTGTTGACCAACCTATAGCTTTTCTACGAGAGCATCAGTTCATTATCTCCAAATCCTCCTTTGGGATAGTGACACCGAGTATGCCAATTCGGAAACTTAAATTCCATTTGATCCCTATATGCAGTACCAAAAGAGATTGGTAATCCTCCATTTCCTTTCTCAAACTGCATAACCATAACAAGAACAAATGGCATACCACATCATTAAAATGTGTTTAGATTCCCCTTTTTCTAAATACATTTTTGCATGACCACACCATGCTCGGGGGCACCCATGCCCCTTAACCATAACCCTCCTCACCTGATTTTTGGAGAGGAGGTTGTCTTACCGATCGAGTGTGAAATCCCTTCCCTTCATCTGGCTGTTGAACTTCTACCTGACACACAACCTCTAGAACAACGACTTATCCTACTTAAGCGTGCCTCTGAAGTCCTTCTTGTTGCATTGCAAACCATAGAAGCGGCCAAGAAACGCACCAAAGCTCAATATGATCGAAAAGTCCAGCCTCGTCCTTTTCACGAAGGTGACCTTGTTCTAGTATATGACCAGGCCCATGATGTCCTTGGTCACGGGAAGTTCGAATCATTATGGCTAGGCCCTTACGTCATCAGTAAGGATCTTGGTAAGGGGGCATACTTTTTAGAGGACTTCGAAGGCAATCCTCTTCCTAATCCTCACAATGCACTCTATCTTAAGAAATATTACCCTTAGCATTTCCCTTCTGAGATGCGTGTTTTATTTTCTATTAGATAGCCAGCATCTTTTTTTTGTACTTTCATCCTTCACCAGGACCTATTTTGTCCAAGAAGGGCCACTTCACCTCCACTTTAAATCTAATTTCCTCACTTACGACACTTGTACTTGGGGCACCACTTCGCCTCCATACTTGTCCATGTTCGTGTCGATTTTCGTCATCAGTTCCCACCTTGTACTCATGTTTCCATGATCCCCCATTGGGGCCTTTACTGTGTGGCAGCACCATCGAGTCGCCCTTGTTTAGAGCATCCAAGTTGAGTCATCATTGCATCCATGGAGTCTATACCACGTCCCTTTTCACCCCACTATAACCCTCCATCCTTCATTGCTTGGTCTCTCTCTTGTGTCGCACATTATGCCCTTCAGTCTCACTGTCCCCTATCCCTTATGATCTTGTGTCAGTCGCTGCCATGTCATCCATGCTCTTTATGCTCTAACAAGGGAAGTCGTCCATTCGCGACTCAGTCCTTCCCATTTCCACTATCCTCATTAGTGTCATTCTGTCCGTCGCTCTACTGTTTTCTCTCATGCCTTAGTTGAGGACCTCTCATTGCCTCACCTATGGCGGACCTCCTTCTGTCGACATCAACACATTCATTCCAGAAGCCAGGTCTAGAGGGTGGTTTACCTTGGTTCCAGCTTCCACTCTTGTTCGGTGCCTCGGATTAGGCAAGGGGATCTCTCATTTCCCCTTGACTTGATTGTCTCTCCAGCTCCTTTTCAGCATGATCGAGATTCGTATACTTGACAGGCCAGTGATCCAGCCGCAGCTCTTGATGATTCCCGGGTGTGTGTGAGATGTCTCAACCCTCATGAGGGGGTGGCCCTGCAGGTAGCCCCCCACATGCTTGGATGACCTCTTCTTTGCAGCCTTCGATGCAACTCCAGATTTTGATGATGTTGGCCTTAGCCACTTGCAGCACCTCTTTGATTTGCATGTATCAGTCGGATTTTGTGAGCCCTTCCCCGCTTATAGGGGCATTTGGGTTGTATTTGTATCTCATGTACTCAGATATTATTGTATAAGTCCAGGCTGTTATCCTAGGCACAACATGTATATGGGATCCCTCATTGTATTTTTATCTAGCTCATGTTTATGCCGGCTGTACTTTATGGTTCGGCCCCTTGTTTATTGGACACACTATTCTTTTGTACTTTGTCTCGGCGGGCATAGGTATGCCTCCCCTGCCGCCTTTACCAGAGTTCCCTCTCATAAAAAGAGACTCGTTGCACCTGCGAGTCTCGTCTCCTCAGGGTCTAGTCCTTCAGCACACTATCTACCTCACATTTCTCTCTCTGACACCCCTTTTTTTGTCTAGTGATTGTGTTCTTACAACGTACTTCGGTCATACGATTTGCTCCCGACACTCGCACGCTGGGGGGAAATCTGTTACACCATTTTTTGGTCATCTAACTTATTATCATTAGATGGACCCAAGTACACCATGTAAGACCAGTTTTACCCTAAGTAAAACTACTTTCACTATGTTAAAACAGGAAACCCCAAAAGGAAATATTAAACAAACCTATATTTGTTTGATTTTCCTCATGGAATAATTAATTAAACCATAATTTAATTATTATTCCCGGTCATATTTAACCCAAAAACAAAGAAATTAATGAGATAAACCCATAGTTATCTTATTATTTTCTAGGAATAATTATTAAATCTTATTTAGATAATATTCCTTGTTAAATATGACCAAATCACTTACCATTAATCAAATAAATCATTATTTATTTGATTATCTCTACAACCACTTCCTTAAAAAGATAAATAAATCATTTATTTATTTATTTTTGACTAATCAAGGGATTTGACCCAAGTCAAAGACCCTTTCCCTCCAACAAATATAATAAAGTATTCCATAAAAGGTGGATCTAGATTTGGTTAACATTATTTTAATCATACACCAAGGTCTAGAATGACCCAATATTTTGTTATAAATAGGAGGGTTTTCCCCATCATTCTTCACCTTTTGTTGCCTATTAGATCACTCTGGATCTACACACTTGGTCTCATTTTTCATCATTTGCTCCCATTGAGCTTTATTTTTGCATTGGGTTTTCTACATCTACAAGAGAGAGAAAGCTTAGATCTGAAGTGCTGACGACTACAAAGAACCCATCCCATTGAGGAGAGCTGGATACACCTTCTTGTTTTCCTCCCAGGTGCCCTGTAATATAAAATTCTTTCAAAAAATTGTGTTCTTGTCTTATCTGTTGGATGCATGGAGTAAACCCTTTACTTACTGCTTAATGTCTTTCCATACATAGATCTTGTGTTTTGCAGCTATTTTCTTGTCTAACTAATCGCAGATCTGAAGATATTGGCAGCCACTCTTGTTGTTAGGGCTATTAGTTATGCGTAGCTAAAGTGGTCCTTTTTCGTACACTTCGACGAAGGATTCATACTAACAACAGCAGTAAAACAGTGAAAATCAGATGATAAAGAGTATCGGGGTTGAAAGTAAAGAGGAGTGATCTACAAGCCATCTTCCACGAGATAATGCACCCAATGCCAGCAATGCTCACAGCACATCATAAAATATTTTTAATTAGGATAATCAGTTCTAGATTTCCTTGTAAAAGAGAACAGCTTGCAAAATGCTTTGTTATTGTCCCTCTTCTTATGTTACATTTCCTATTTTTCCTTGAAACATTATCTCAAACTTTGAGATATTTTGTAAAAAATTTATTTGTATAAATACTTCATCATTCGAAGTATTCAATGTGGAATAAATTTATCAAGACTACTATAGTCATTTTGCTGGATATATTGAAATTGGTGTGAGTCAATTAGCAAAGCAGCAGACTGGAATTGAGATTAAAGACATCATAACTCAGGATTCTTGTGCTGACCAGATAAGTCTAGTCTTTTTCATGTTTTCATTGTTTTTCTTTAAAAAATTTACATACATTCATTTAATGTGTTTCTATCCTTAAAAATCAACTAGGAGAATTTAGACAGGATTAGTGATAAAAAGCTCCCTGTTTTTTACTAGTTGGCATTGTTATGTTTTCTACCTTATAACTGGACTATAGAATTCTTAATTGCTCTAGATCCCTGTTTGATCCCCTCCTTCAATCCTCTTTTCTGTAACTTAAGGATTCTTGAGTGCCCTTTTGTTCAGATTTCACCCATTCCATCAACAAAGCCTATTCAAAGCCTTTGAAGGTCATCTACCCTGCCCTTAGTACATTTGCATCTTTAAGTCTTATTTCCTAGCTCTGCTTTCCTAGAAAGTTGACTCCATAGCCCAATGTTCTAGTAGATCCCTCTGGTTTACCTTGAAATACTTTTTATTCCCACCACACTTTCAAAACAAATCCCACTGTCCACTCATAGCTAGCCTAAAATCCAATTATAAAACAAAGTTAAATCTTTAGGAGAGATCCCTCTCCAGAACTCAAGAAGGCTAGATCCTGAATTCTAAAAGCAGTTCTTGGTTACCCTTGGTTTTCTTAACTACAAAAATCCTCATCCCACAACCTGAGAATTATTAGGGTGATAACAGAGGGTTTGGTTTTATTTGTAAGCTGCAGCAAGTGGAGGCTAGATCTATCCAGATCTAGATCATTTCAGTGCCCTTTGTCAGTGGAAGAGTCCTCTACTCCAATTGGAGGAGTGTATTGGAGTGCGTGGGCATAATTTTAAAATCTTGGCATGTGGCCAACTATTATCTATACCCTACAGCAAATTTTCTCTTCCAGATCTGCGTTATTCTTGTAGGTGTTGTTGCAGGGAGTTTTTATGCACCATTTGGAGAACTGGTTTCCAAGTGTTGGGGATCTGCCCTTCACTTTGAGATCCATTGGAGGATATCTATGCATTGTATATTTCATATCTAAGCTGCATATTTCTGAATACTTCTGAATCACTAAACATTTCTGCAGATCTACATTCTTAAATCTTAGATCTACTACTCGTACTTGGTGTAGTGCTCAAAACCCCAAGGGAATCTGAAAGAGGAGCCTTTCTAGTGTATGGATCTGTTATGGATCTGACTTTTCATACACAGATCTGCTCTAGATCTAACATGTAATCAACAATTGTTTGCAGCTCAATAAAATAACATTGTCAAGGCAGTTTCAGTCTATTCATGTGGTTGCAGCACCTATTTTGAGGGATTTTATTCTATTGATGTCTTGTATTTCCAACTATGCATCTTATGGGCCTCATTATACATCTATTTTGCTGCTATAAATACTTTTGAAGAGCCCTTTTATTGGCCTCCTACTTTTCTTTGGATGAACTATGTTATTTCTCTGCATAACTATTTATAATTGCTGCATTTCCTATTTTGGAATATTACAGTGGTATCGGAGCATCATCTTGGCACAGCCTATGCATTCTAAGAAGCCAATATGTATTTTCATGAAAAGGAAAGATTGAATAAGAAGATTGATTACGTAGAAGACAAAGAAGACAAGGGTCAAACCCCTTTATCTGGAAGAATGAAAGGGAAAGAGTTCTCAAAAACTTTATTCCAAACTATGCATGAGCTAAAAAGTGAAATCAGGGGAATGAGGAATGAAGTACTTGTAGATCCTTTGCAGATATTTGCACATGAATAAAGCCCCAGTTCTTCATCCTATGGGTGTGAGCATTCAGCCACACAACCAGAGCTACAACATTGTAGCATGCCTACATTCCTAGCAAGAGAAGAAGCAGAAGGAGAGACACCAAAAGAGGAGACTCTTGGTGACTATCTCCAAGAATATGAATCTCAGTATAAAAGATTCAAAGAGCATCTAATCTTCCTAGATTTTTTTCAACTCAAAGAAGAAATAAGATCCAGCATATACAAGAAAAGAAGAGGGTGCATGTAGCACACTTTGGGTAGGATTTCTCTACCTACTTTTGATGGGTCACCTGAGAGCTCAGCCAAGTCTTGGGTAAAGAAGCTGGACACATATTTTCAGCTACATAAAGTTTCAGAAGAAGAGACCATAAGAGTAGAATCACTCCACGTCCAAGGTAAGGCTTATTCCTGGTGGTTATTTGAGTCTTCTTCATTGAAAAATGTAAACATCTCTACTTATGCAAAGTTCACTAGGAGGTTAGTGAAAAGATTTAATGTTGAGCCATCTGAAACTTCCTTGGGTAAGCAAACTAAGCCCAAGAATTTAGAACCTTTGCATGAGATGGAAGGATCCATGACGGTAACTCCATTCCAGAGCATTGTTGAAGGGGTTAAATATCTGCTACATGATTTTCCAATGGAAAAGGCCCCACTTCAACAAGAACATTCTTCTCAAGAGGAAGACATGAGTGTTCCTTTTTCAATGAGAGATCAAGAGAAAGGATCTCTTATTGATGAGGCATGCTCCATTGATGAGGAGGAGAAAGAAGAAGAGCTGGGAAGATCCTCCAGTGCTGTGACAATAGGAGGAGATCTATTTTTATTGGGATATGGAGATGAAGCCATTGCTTCCACTAAGAGGGCTCTTGTATCTTTACAAGAAGACCCCAAGGATCTTACACATGAAGAGAATGAGTAGCATGTGTCTATGATGATAGACAATGAGACAAGACAAGGGAAGGGATGTGTCCCAACATTGCATCCAGTTTTGGAAACACACACTATGGTAGATCAGCCCTTTGTGATCAATACTCTTGACACCAAGGAGATGATGGGTGTTCATGAGTTAACTACATCTAAAGGGAGCACTTTGGACTATGAGATCTTGCAGAAGGTGGGTGAAGGAGAGAAGATGAAGGATCACATCATTGATATGATTGGAGGTGATCCTCTATTACATGGAGAAGAATATGGGGAAATTGCTCCAATCAGAAGCACTCTTTCATCCATAAGAGTGATTCCCCATTATCATGAGACTTCCACACAAAAATTAGAGATGGAATTGCGCAGTGGAAGCAGTCATAAGATGTTCCCATCTGTTTTTTACATGGGAATGATCCATGAGACATCATTATCTTATGGTATACCACCTGGGAGACCACCTGATTCATAGTTGATGAAATATGTTTCATTCATTGATGATCCTTTCATAGATCCAAGGAGGAAGGAAGCACTAGAAGACCATACTACAACGTTGAGAGTATGGGGAAGGCTCAAGGAGAGGGAAATTATTTTTCCCTTATCACTATTATCCATTATTTCATCTCATACTGCGTTGAGAAAAGATGCTGCAAGAATGAAGAATGACACCATCATGGGACAAGGAAGGAAATCCTTGACTATGGGGAATCAGGAGACAAACTTATTGGGAGAGCACTCTTCCATACATGATGAGAGATGGTGGTCACACATGCATGCATTGGCAAAACCAAGGATTTTTTGGATAGATGATAGCCTTCCATGGGGGACTAACTTCGAATAACCTTCATTTTCTTTTGAGCATGTGCATATGCAAGAAGGACAGCAAGGAAGGAATGGAAACCTTCCACCTTATACCTTTGGCATGGGAGATGTCAAGAAGGAGAAAAATGGTAGGCATGACCTTCCAACATACACCTTTAACATGAGAAATTTCAAGGAGGAGATCAGCAACATGTTAGAGATTTCATATGACACATTATTAGTGTTGTCATTGTTGGGTAAATTAGATCCATATTGGAAATCCCAACTGCCGGTGGAATATTCCAAGGATCCTCACACTTGCATGGTTCTTGATGACTTGCTACATGATTAAAGCTATTCAATCTTAGATGGAGTCATCTATAATCATGGTAGGATCTTCTTGTATAGAGCCTCCAAGCTCAAGGAGAAGCTACTACAAAGGGCTTATGAAGAGTTCTATTTCAGCCACACATATTCTATGAAGCTCAACAAAATCATCTTGAGGAGCTACTATTGAGAGGGCTTTGAAAAAGAACTATATCAGCATTTTCAAAAATTCATGAACCATGTGGAGGTGGAGCAGCAACATGACTCTATAAGAGAGTTAAATCAGCCCTCTCTTTCTCTCTTTGAGGGAGAGGATAGATCTATGCACCACTCCATTGATATGATGAGGATTGTTGGTGAAAAAAATGCTCTTGTTACACATGTTTTATACTCTGATTTTATGCATTATTTTACCATGTTTATGTAGACCATGACTCCTAGGAGGAGTATTATATCTTGTAAGCCTCGTGGCCAATATTGGGCCACAAAAATTTCTGAATTTGGCCACTCCCTTGGAGGAAAAAGAGAGATTTTGCAACATGATGGGTGCTTCCCTAAGGCACCTAATATATCTCACCCTTTCAGCTATTGTGAGATGGTATGGGCAGAAATTAAGTGGTGGGAGAACCACTTACCACATCTAGATTTGATGCAGGCAGGAGAAGCTATGCACTGGTTCCACATGTGTGACTATGACCCACCTCCATATGCACAAATTTCTATTTTTATGTACATTATTTTGATTCCCTATATTGATGATGTAACTGTACTTTTTATGGGGATGTATGGAGTAAGGAGGGAAGGTATGCATGTGCTCTATGGTATGGATACTCTCCATGTACCTTATGTCTCATATTTCAAGGAGAGAATTGGGCAAACCATGTTTGTTTTGTGTGATCTATTGTCTCCTTATGGGATGAGATACTTGCATCTCATGAGAAATTTGGAGGAGCAAGTCATGGATGGTTGGTTTGGCAAACACTTCGCTTATGGAGGAAGCTTAACTCATGTTGGTGTCACCAATGGAGGAGGAAATGAGTTTCAACACTCGCCTTATTAGTTTCTTGAGGACAAGCAACATTTTGGAGGGGAGCATTGTAATATTCCTAATTAGCCCAAGCTAATGGGAATATTCAATTTTTGTTTACTTTACTGTTTCATGAATAAATATGTAAAGGAGGATTATAAAAACTCCTAAATCAGCAAATAAATCAATGCCACATGTGAATAAAGCTAAATCTGGGCTATTTAAATAAACACCCTTGTATGTGAAAGGGTTTGAGACATTTGAATGGGTCAACCATGAACAAATCAACAACATTGTCTTGAAGGAGTGATCCTCATTAAGGCACAGCACAGTTTTAGTTGGAGGTGGCACATGTGAAAGAAGCCATTTCATTGGGATGTTTTAGGGTTTTGCAAGCTCTTAATCTTATAAAAGGAAGAGGAGGACAGCATGAGAAGGTTGTTTAAGATATGATATTTTGATATATTGTATGTTTAGACCATATAGCTTTCTTTGGTTGTTTAGCCTAGATTGAAAATGTTGTTTAGCATTGGGATTTCCTGTTTAGGAATACCACCTCTTCCCATTGAGTAGCTCTTGGGAGAGTCTTGTATTGCATAGTCTACTATCTGGCTTGAGGCCAAGCTTCTCCTTTCAACTACAACACAGATCCTGTTGAGGGTTTGGTTTTCCTTGCAAGTTGCAGCAAGTGGAGGCTAGATCTATTCAGATCTAGATCATTTCAGTGCCTTTTTTCAGTGGAGGAGTCTTCTAATCCAATTGGAGGAGTTTAATGGAGTGCTTTGGCATCATTTTATGATCTTGGCATGTGGCCAACTATTATATATACCCTACAGCATAGGTTCTCTTCCAAATCTGCGTTATTCCTTTAGGTGTTGTTTCAGGGAGTTTTGGTGCACCATTTGGAGAACTGGTTTCCAAGTGTTGGGGATCTGCCCTTCACTTTAAGATCCATTGGAGGATATATATGCATTGTATATTTCAGATCTAATCTGCATATTTCTTAATACTTCTGAATCACTAAATATTTCTACAGATCTGCATTCTTAAATCTTAGATCTACTACTTGTACTTGGTGTAGTGCTAAAAACTCCAAGGGGATTTGAAAGAGGAGCCTTTCTAGTGTATGGATATGTTATGGATCTGAATTTTCATATACAGAGCTACTCTAGATCTGACATGTAATCAACAGTATATTGTAGCCCAATAAAATAACGTTGTCAAGGCAGTTTCAGTCTATTCATGTGGTTGCAGCACCTCTTTTGAGGGATTTTCTTCTATTGATGTCTTGTATTTCTAGCTATGCATATTATGGGCCTCATTATACATCTATTTTTCTGCTCTAAATACTTTTGAATAGCCCTTTTATTGGCCTCCTGCTTTTCTTTATATGAACTACGTTATTTCTCTGCATAACTGTTTATAATTGCTTCATTTCCTATTTTTGAATATTACACAATACTCAAACTATTATCCCTAAAACTAGTCCTAGCACTCCTCCTGCCTCTTCTTCAACTCAAACTCCACCCAACCAGCCTATTCAAAATTCAATGGTAGGTCAACCACCTCCACCAAATGTAAACCCATGGATCAATCCAGGGGCTATAAAAATGTCTGCTCCTCTTCATGCTCTTCCAAAAAATCATAAAAGATGGCTACCTAAATTTAATCCTAATGATGGTCTTTCAGCAAAAGAACGCATTCACAATTTTATGTTAGATGTCAATCTAAATGGATTAGTTGAAGAGGATTGCGTTGTAAGATTATTTCCATATATTCTAAAAGGATCCGTAGAATCCTGGTATTTTTCACTACCTGCCCACTCTATAACTAGCTGGAATATGTTCAAAGAACAATGTCTAGTTAAGTTTGGGGATGACAAGACCACTGCTAGACTCATCAGTGATTTTTCAAAAGTAAAAGCTAAAATAGATGAGAAGATAAAATATTTCAATTCAAGATTTTAAAAATTACTCAATAAAATTCCTGCTACAATAGTTCCTGGTGCAGAAGTTCAAATTGAGTGGTGTATTTCATCTCTTCCATCTAATATAGCTATTTTTGTTGACAGAGAAAAACTGGCAACACTTGCAAAAATATGAAATAATCTCTATTTGTAGAGAAATGCATAACAGCTCTTGAGAAGAATAATTCTCAAGATGATCGAAAATCAAAAAACGTATCTGTCAAAGATGATTCTAAAAAGAGGGCGCCAAAATATCCTTTTGACGTAGAAGGTCTTCAAAAAGTTTTGAAGACTACAACAAACGAGATGGCAGATACCAAGAAACAAGTCGCAGAAAATGTTAGCTCAAAGAAGACTTTCATAAACTTTAAGAAAGGTCAATCCTCTAATACTCAACCTCAAAATATCATATCTAATGTTGAATCTGATCAAGAAGAAGAAGAAGAGAAAACAGAGGAAGAAGAATATGACGAAGAAGAAAATGTTGAACTAAATGGAATGTGGGATTTCATCCTACCAAATGAATAACAACATGAAGCCTTACCTATGAACACAAGGATCAATAAGACTACTAAAGAAACACAGCCAAATCAATAGCAAAAGATTTCAACTCTTGCTAAAGATAAATCAGTAAGCAAAAATTCTAATTCAAAGGCTACACAAACAAGTCTTGTTACTTCAGATACTCCACCAGCATCTAAGACAATGGTAGAATCAGACACCATTGAGTATAATGTAGTTGAGGATATGAAGAAAACTAGGGCCAACATTTCTATCCACGAGCTTACTAAATTGAAGAAGCAACAAAAAATCTTACTTAGAGACTTAAATGTGGCTCCTACTTCAAAATTACCTACTCCAATAATAGTACAAGCTGCTAATGAAATGGGTAAACCACCTTCTCCTTCAATGAAAATAGATGCTACAGGCTTGATTATGATAGGTGATCGATCCATCTCTCATACTCCTAAATTCATCTTAACTTATGAGATCTACAACAAAAACGTTCATAACTGTTTAATAGACTCAGGGGCTTCCTCGAACATAATTCCAAAATCAATTTGTGCTAAATTGAACATAACTCCTCAGAGTTCCCTTGTTCATATAGTACAACTTGATAGAAACAGAGTAGAGGTGGTAGGAGAAATAAATTCTATTTCCATCAGATTGTCATCAAATCCCAAAGTTACTCAAATAATTGATATATTGGTGGCTGATATTCCTGAATTTTACGGCTTAGTTTTAAGCCAATACTGGTCTGAAAAACTTCATGGTTATTTTGCAAAAGATTGGTTGCATATGTGGATACCATATAATGGAAAGCCAAAACAAATTTGGGTAGACCATGAAAATTTCATGAAGCATACAGTCACTGATATTGAAGGAATAAATGAGCCAGCAGCATTCAATAACAATATTATTGGAAACTACTCAGCAGGGTCATTTTTGGGAAATTTCAATGCTAAAACATCACCTTTCTTTGATAATGCAGTTGTTTCTCAGATTGAGAATTTTTCCCAGCCAAATAATTCCAAATGTATAAATTTTATAGATAGAAAAGTAGTTAATTCTTTGTTTTGGACTCTTTATTTCGACGACTCTAAATCTGAAGATGGTGCAGGTGCAGGTTGTATTTTAATAAACCCAGAAGGAGAAAATACGATGTTAGCCTGCAGATTAGAATTTGATTGTACAAAAAATGTAGCTAAATACGGAGCATTAGTTCAAGGCTTGTACAAATCCATTGATCTTAATCTCAAATATCTAAAAGTTCTAGGAGATTCAGAAATCATAGTTAGACAGGTAATAGATACTATTCATTGTAATTCTGGACACTTAAAACATTACCAATCATTATTCCTAGAATTAACCACTCATTTCTTAGCCTTCAACATTTCTTCTATACCTAGAATGCAGAATGTTAGTGCAGATCTACTGGCTAATGTAGCGTCGAAATTAATCCCATCCCAAGAATTTAGTCCCGATAGATTTTCTACTGAATTGATTTTTAGACCATCTATTTCTGATAATATTACCAATTGGAGAGTATTCAATAATGATTCAGATATCATAGATTTTTTAACATCTGAAGGATCTTATGATAGTCAAATTTTGGATGAAAATGAATATGACATTTAGATTAAGAAAGAATAAGATGAAAATCCTATTCCTAAATCCGTTTTCAATTATAAGACCTATATGATCTAAAAGACAGGTTTAAAAGAGTGAATAACTCAAAAACACAAAGCTCTACCTTAAGATTTGAAATAGTAATTCCAGGAATTGATGAAAAACTTCAAAACGTCAATCTAAGTCTTGGTCTATCTTCTAAAGAAAGATTATCATTTATCAGATTGTTTAGAATGTACAAAAGTTTCTTTGCTTGGGATTATACTAATCTTAAAACATACGACACTTTTGTGATTCAACACACAATTCCTATGATCTCAGAAAAAAAATCCTATACAGCAGAAATTGAGTAAGATTCATCCAAATCTGGAAAATCAAATCAAAACAGAATTGAACAAACTCCTCAAGGAAAAAATCATCTTTCCAGTCAGGCATTCTAAATGGGTATCAAATTTGGTACCTGTGAGGAAGAAGAATGGTGATATTAGAATTTGTATTGATTTTAGGAATTTAAACAAATCTTTTCAGAAGGACAACTTTCCATTACCTACCATGGAACAAGTACGGCAGATAGTAGCTGGTTCTAAACTTATGTCCTTTCTAGATGGATTCTTGCGATATAAAAAAATTCGTGTACATCTAGATGGCAGATTGAAAACAACGTTCAGAACTAAGTGGGGAACTTATGCCTATCAAAAGATGCCTCTTGGATTAATTAATGCAGGTGCCACTTTTCAGAGATCTATGGACACAACTTTTAGGGGGCTCATAAATAAAACAGTGATTATTTATTTAGTTGACATTACATTCTTTGCTAAATAAGTAACCAATCATGTGAATGACCTAAAACAAGTCTTTGAGCAATGCAAAAGGTATGGCGTCTCATTGAATCCAAAGAAATCATTTTTTATGTTAGATGAAGGAAAACTTTTAGGATTCATTGTGTCAAAAAGAGGTATCTATATTGATCCTGAAAGAATTGAAGAGATTAAATGAATTCCTTTCCCTCTGTTAGGGTCCTATAATAATAGGATTCATAATTTTTGAATTGACTTTGATTCAGTCTTGTAAATATGTACATACCTTGCTTTCTGCAAGTTGTTTTCCCATATTTGAAAATAATAAAAAACGAAAAGAGGGTAAAAGTCCTAAAAGAAATATCAAAGGACTTAAAAGAAAAGGATCAAAAGAGAATAAAAAATGAACCCCAAAAGCAAAAATAGATAATAATAAGACATGAAAGTGATGCAAGTCAAAATGCCACTACTAGTTACTTTTACTACAAAAATAATGATTATGTGCAGCTTGTTCAAAATGCCATAATCTATGATGAGTTAAATAGTTTAATCTTAACTTTTTCATCTTTAAATTTCATGTTTATAGATAGAGAATAAATATTTGTCAAACAATTTAAACTTGACAAATCAAGTAGATAGTTAGAGAATAAATGAGGAGCTCAACAGTTTAATCTGAGCCCTCGGATGAAATAAGGTTAGATTTAGATATTTTATTCTTTAAAAGAAAAATGGATTCAGGGTTGCAAGCTCAAATGCACCCATGAAAATCATAAAAAAATGGTGGAAAAAATGATGGGTAGGTAGAAAGAATTTTTACAAGGCATGTAATAAAACATCATCTAGCAAAATTACTAATTTTCCTTCCCTCAAAATATTCCATTATTTAAAAAAAACTTCAGTTAAAAAGGCTCAGAGCATTTCTCTAACTTTTGTTGGGACCAGACCCAAAGCTTAATAACTGATTGGTAATAAGTATTGGATTCCCTTCATAAAAATCCGTTTCCTCCACTTAATCACCCTTTTCCTAAAATAAAATATCTTTTCCTAAGTTAAAACACCTTTTTGCTTAGGAAAAGTAAAACTCCACTTAACTAATCTCATTTCATGCAAAAACCTTCAAAAAACCCACCAAATGATATTTATCCTAAGTATAAGTGTAAAAAGGGGCCACCATTATGAAAAAATGTTAGGTCCCTATTTACTAGTATAGTCCCTTATTGTTGTTAGTGTAACCCCCTTATTGTTATTATTGTACCCTTGTAACCCCCATTTTGTTATTATTGTGCCCTTAAATTATTATTGTTAGGTCGGCTAGGATTACATTGTGGCCCACTAGGATTACATTATGGCCCCATGGACTCCTATATATAGAAAGGAGGTTTTGTAAATTGTATCATCCAAGAATTGTTCATTCATGTAATGTATTGGAGGTTGCCCCCTCGAAGTGGCTTATTTATAAGGCGTTGATATATCTTTTCTTCTATTTTTGGAGCTGGTTACACAACATTTGGTATCAGAGCTTTGGATTCTAGGGTTTCGCTGCTCGAAACAGGTAATCGTGGAATTTTCGCTATAACTTTTTTTTTTATGAAGTTTCAGAAGCTGAAATTTTTAGGGTGCGAAGCTGAAATCCTGAGAAAGATCATCTAAAAATTTCAGATCTTGGTTCACCATATTTTCGGAGATATGATCTGTGGAAGATAGGTCTTTTTTCAGGCTCCTAAACAGGTCATTGTGGCATTTGCGCTATAAATTTTTTTCTACGAAGGTTCAGAATCTGAAATTGTTAAGGTGCGAATTTGAAATCCTGAGGAAACTCGTCAAAAAATTTCAGAGCTTGGTTCACAACATTTTCGGAGATATGATCTGTGGAAGGTAGTGCTTTTTCAGGCTCCCGAATTTCATCTCAAAGAGGTGATCGTGGGAAAATATTCATAACTCTCTCTTTGAGCATCGGATTGGAGTTCCGTAAAAATTGGTCGCAAGCACATGGACTTTAGTTTCTTGGATATCAATTTTAGAGCTGAAGGACAAAACAGTGACACGTGGCAAGTCGTACAAGTTTTCTCTACTGAACCAGTCCATAATTAGATCATTGTGGGAGATTGGACACAACTTTGTCTTGGAGAATCCAAATTAGGTCAGACATGTGGCATTAGAAAGAGAATTCATAGGGCTACGTTGGTATAGAAATTAAAATATTGAAGTGCTGCAATCACAGAGATATTCCAATTTCAATATCGAGCTCCTCAAAAGCAAGAAAAAGGTGTGTATTTTTTTTTCCGAATTGCATAAGTCTTGTTTGAAGAATCAATTTGAATTGATTCCAAGGGCATATTGTAGAATAGATATCAGTATTGGGTTCTAAAAGATGCCTCGTAAAAATAATTCAACACCCATTAAGCCTTCAGAAGGGTCTACTATGACTCATGAAGATGAAGAATTGCAACATGATCTATCAAAATTACAAGAGCAAGTACAACAAATTTCACTCTCGCAAAGAGCAACAAAAAATGAAATGGAAGTTTTGAAGAAAGGTATGGAAGAAAATATGGACGGTTTGAAGAAAGGCGTGCAAGCTAAGATGGATGGCATGGAAGCGGACATGAAAGACAACATGGAAAACATGAAGAATGATCTAAAAGCAGACATTGAAGGTTTGACAAAGTTGATACAAGAAATGTTTCCTAATGGTGAAAAGATAGTAGAAGAACCTCATGATGAGAGAAAAATAAATGTTAATCGTGATTTCATAAATTCTAATGTTGGCGGGAAAAACCACCATATTCCAAAAATGGAGATGAGGAAGTTTGATGGAAAGGATCCGATAACATGGATACTACAGATGGAGCAATATTTTGATCTCCATAACATGTAAAACACACAAAAGGTATGCATTGCAACTTTACATTTAGAACAAAATACATTTGTATGGTATTGATGGCTTTGCTCCCGTAAAAAAAATTTCACTTGGTAAATTTTTACGGAGGAAATGATAGCACATTATGAGGATACAAAGAGCAACACCTTCTTTAGCCAATTGATAAATCTCAAACAAAAGGGTTTAGTGGGGCAGCATATTGAGGACTTCCAAAAATTGAATATAAGGGTAACTGATATTCCAGAGGAACACAAGATTGATCTCTTCATAGGTACTCTAAAGGATAACATCCAACATGAAGTTCGTGTGTTGGAACCTGATTCATTAGAGAAGGCATTCAGGTTGGCAAGAAAATTTGAATGTAAAATTATGGCGACAAGGAAGCCTACCACTCAATTCTATAAAGAAGGAAGTGTTGCTACGCCTAGATTTCCACAACCTACAAGGTTGACACCACAACAATTGGAAGAAAAAAGAGCAAAGGGGATTTGCTACAGTTGTGATAGAAAATACACTAAAGGTCATAAGTGTGCTGAGAAGAAATTATTTTACATAGATTGTGAAGAGGAAGAAGAAAATGAACAAGAGGATATACACCAGGAACCAGCCCTAGAAGAGGAAGAAATGAATCCGACCATATCATGTAATGCACTGGCAGGAATTACCACTCCTCAAACTCTCAAGATAGAAGGACAAATCAAGAAGAAAAAGGTAATAGTGTTGATTGATTCAGGTAGCACCTATAATTTTATTCATTGTAAGGTAGCCAAGGAATTAAATTGTTTCCTATACCCAGCACCAGAATGTCAAGTGATGGTTGCAAATGGAGGAACTATAAATTGCTCTGGAAAATGCGATAATATCAAGCTAACCATGGGGGAATATGTATTGACTAGTCCAATGCTTTCCATTCCTATGGGAGGTGCTGATGTTGTACTAGGAGTACAATGGTTACAATCTTTGGGGACGGTAGCTTTTAATTTCCAAGAACTTTTCTTGAAATTTTTTTCAGAAGGAAAGGAAGTCGAATTACGGGGTATTGAAGGGAAGCCGGGAAGGATAATAAGCTCTAATGTCATGACAAAGCTTCTAAAGAAAGAACAACGAGGCGTAATTGCACAATTGTGCTCACTAGAAGTTCCGACATCAAAATCATCTATTTCTGCAGATCTCCAACAAGTCTTGGACAATCATTCCAAGGTGTTTGAAACTCCCAAAGGACTCCCACCTATTAGTGATCATGATCATGCTATTCATTTGATTCCAGGAAGTGTTCCTCCAAACATCAGGCCTTATAGATATCCTTACTTCCAAAAGAGCGAAATTGAACGTATGATTGCAGAAATGTTAGAGGCGGGTATAATTCAACCCAGTGAAAGTTCTTTCTCTGCTCCTGTAGTATTGGTACACAAGAAGGATGGATCATGGCTAATGTGTCCGGATTATAGGGAGCTCAATAAGCTCACCATTAAAGATAAATTTCCCATTCTTATGATTGATGAATTATTGGATGAATTACATGGAGCAATTTATTTTACCAAGTTGGATCTTCGTTCAGGATATCATCAAATTAGAATGAAGACTGAAGATATTCCAAAAACAGCATTTCAAACTCATGAGGGTCATTATGAATTTTTGGTCATGCCTTTTTGCTTACCAATGCACCTTCTACATTTCAAGGGTTGATGAATTCCATTTTCAAACCCTTCCTTAGAAAATTTGTGCTAGTATTTTTTGATGATATACTAATCTACAGCAGGTCTTGGAAGTATCATGTTGAACATGTTGACAGGGTGCTCAAACTATTGCAGGAGAAACAATTATATGCAAAAAAGTCCAAATGTTTCTTTGGAGTACAAGAGGTGGAATATCTGGGTCATATTGTATCTCACGAGGGGGTTAAAGTGGACCCTAACAAAATTAAAGCCATTAAGGAATGGAAAGTTCCCACAACCATAAAGCGGTTGCGAGGATTTCTCGGGTTAACAGGGTATTATCGCAAGTTTGTTAAGAATTATGGGAGAATAGCAGCACCTCTAACAACATTATTGAAGGAAGATGCATTTTCATGGACTCCTGAAGCAACTAAGGCCTTTGAACATCTTAAAGAGGCAATGTGCCTAGCACCGGTCTTAGCTACGCTAGACTTCACAAAAACCTTTGTTGTGGAATGTGATGCCTCAAGAAATGGAATTGGTGCAGTTTTAATGCAGGAAGGAAGACCCATTGCTTTTGAAAGTCGTCCAATCAAAGGAAAGTATTTACAGAAACCTATTTATGAGAAGGAAATGTTAGCAATACTGCATGCACTAAATAAATAGCGAACTTACCTAATGTGAAGACACTTCAAGGTAAAAACTGATCATGATAGTCTTAAACACTTTTTGGAACAAAGACTATCTTCAGAAGAGTAGCAAAAATGGGTCACAAAGATGTTGGGTTATGACTTTGAAATAATCTACAAAAAGGAAAGCTTAATGTTGTTGCAGATGCACTCTCAAGAAAGAATGAAGAGGTGGAAGCATTGCTTTGTGCCATTTCTATTATCCAACAAGATTGGATAACCGAAGCAAGAGATGAATGGAAGAAGGACAAAGATGTATGGACACTCATTCAAAAGTTGCAGCAAGATCCTAGTACATCTGATACATTTAGTTGGAAAAAAGATTCCTTATGGTACAAAGATCGCTTATATCTTTGTAAAAATTCCCAACTAAAACAAAAGATTCTTCTGGAATTGCACACTTCTCCTTTAGGAGGACACTCGGGATTTTTAAAAACTTACCACAGGGTGAAGAAAGAATTTTTTTGGGATGGCCTTAAATCTGATATTCAAAATTTTGTGGCGGAATGTTTGGTTTCCCAGCAGAATAAAGTTGAGACAATTAAGACCCAAGGACTTCTACAACCTTTATCCATTCCATGTCAATGTTGGGAGTAGATTTCAATGGATTTTATCACAGGTTTACCTAAGTCCGAAGGAAAGAGTGTCATCATGGTGGTAGTTGATAGACTTACCAAGTATGCACACTTTTGTGCATTATCTCATCCATTTAAAGCAAGTACGGTTGCTACTACATTTATGGACATAATTCAAAATCTACATGGAAGCCCAAGGGTTATTGTGAGCGACAGAGATCCCATTTTTACTGGAAATTTTTGGACGGAGTTATTTTCTTGTTTGGGTACTCAATTAGCTCATAGCTCATCTTATCATCCTCAATATTATGGTCAAACTGAGATAGTAATTAAATTTTTGGGAGGATATCTTCGTTGTTTTGTATCTGATAAACAAACACAATGGGTCAAGTGGTTACCTCTCGCTGAATGGTGGTATAACACTTCCTTCCATACTGCAGCAAAAATGACCCCATTTATGGCACTTTATGGATATCATCCACCATCCATCACATCATCTTTAAGAAAAAATTTGAAGGTTCAAGCAGTGGAAGATCACATCGAGCATCAGCAAGAAGTTCTCCAACTCTTAAAGGATAACCTGAATTTGGCACAAAATCGAATGAAACAACAGGCAGATCAACATCGCAGTGAGAGAAGTTTTGATGTAGGAGATTGGGTATTTTTATGGCTACAACCATACAAACAAATGTCCCTGAAGCAAGCTAAGAAGGATAATAAATTATTGCCAAAGTACTATGGTCCTTACAAGTTGTTGCAAAAAATTGGTACTATGGCATACAAATTGGAGCTTCCTGCTTCTTCGCGAGTGCATCTAGTTTTCCATGTTTCATGCTTAAAGAAGGTTATAGGTGAAAATCTTCCAGTTCAAACAATACTGCCGGAACTTGATGAGGAAGGAAAAATCATATTGGAACCTGAAGCGGTCACGGAAACAAGAACTCGATAGCTACGGAATCGATCAATTTCAGAGTATCTCATCAAGTGGAAGAACTTACCCACTGAAGATTCTACATGGGAGGATGAGAATTTTATACAGAAGCACCCAGAGCTACTCAATCGTTTAGGACAACACTTTTTTGAAGGAGAGGAGCATGTTAGGTCCCTATATTACTAGTATAGTCCCTTATTGTTGTTAGTGTAACCCCCTTATTGTTATTATTGTACCCTTGTAACCCCCATTTTGTTATTATTGTGCCCTTAAATTATTATTGTTAGGTCGGCTAGGATTACATTGTGACCCACTAGGATTACATTATGGCCCCATGGACTCCTATATATAGAAAGGAGGTTTTGTAAATTGTATCATCCAAGAATTGTTCATTCATGTAATGTATTGGAGGTTGCCCCTTTTAAGTGGCTTATTTCTAAGGCGTTGATATCTCTTTTCTTCTATTTTTGGAGCTGGTTACACAACAAAAAATGCCAAAAACCACTCAAAACACACTTTATTTAGTGTTTATGTGTATTTCCGCTCATTTAATTTAATATATTAATTCCTTATAATATCCCTCCCCCCCCCCGTAGTTATATTAATTCATTTATTTAAATACCACGAAACCCACTTAATAATATTAACTTATGGTTTTAAAAACCCACGTGATATATACCCCACTCTTCCCCATAGGTTAAAACATATATTATATATAATATTATCCGCCCTTTTCTTTACACTTGCATATCCGTTATTTGTTGTGTAAATCCATATTACGCAAATCTCGTTAACACATTATTGTTTATTTTTAAACCATGTTTAAACGTAATAATTCAATCCCACCGCATATAATCTCCCAGGCCCCACAACCCATCTGCCGACCAACTTCATCGCCAGATCTCCACCGTCCACATCTCTTCAGTCAGATTCGAAGAACCACATCCAATATCACATTTTCAAAAGCGATGTCTATAATCCATTTCAGATTTGTGAAATGGGTGGTTTCATCTTCCTCTCTCTCCTCCACGCGACGCAAAACAATTGGATCGCATTCGATTGAGAAAAATCGCAAACCACTCTCTAGTGTTGCAATAACCTCCTAGCGGTATTCTACTCCCTGGCGCCAAACTGCCTCCCTTCTTATTTAACCTGCATTAACTGCACATAGTTTTAAACCTAAAATATATATAAAACTTCATATACGCAGAGTTTAAACCTTTTTCTGCATTCTCTACTCATTTAAACCATTTCTAAATGAAGAAAAGATGCCATTGCCCCTGTTTGCATGCTCAAATACCAAAAAATCCATAATAAATTGATGTTGTGATCGCCTAAAGCCTCTAGCCTACATCCAAAAACTTCAACAGCTTACAAAATCTCCCCGACGCCTCAGAATCCCTATTTCAAGTCAAAATACCTACAAAAATAGGTATTCCTCAAATAAAATACCTATTTCACATCTAAATGAGATATATCTATGAATTTGATCGCCAAAACCCTGTTTTCCCACAGAAAGACCTTTATTTGCCTTCAAAGAATGTTTTTTCTGTAGAAACCCTGATAAAATCATGGTTTTGATACTGTAACCTGTTTTTAAATCAAAATTGAAGATATTTCAAGCCTTTTGCAGACCTTAGAGAACCCCTGACTAATTCAAATCTTTTGCAAATACTCAGAACTCTTCTATGTTTGGATTAAATTGTTTTAGTCTTGTCTTACCCAAGAAATGAGCTTAAAACCCTTGTTAATCTTTTCCTGATTATGTAAGAAGATTTGAAGATTAATTTTGGAACTTAATTGAAGCATAGAAAACCAGATTTTACGTATTTTTGTTCAAAGAGACCTCTATCAAACCAAAAATACCTTTTGTAAATAGTTTAAGCTTACAGAAGAGTAAAAAAATCCTAAAAACAGAGTTTTAAACATTCAGAAGGTCAAAATTGTCAAGAATAGATCCAGTAATGGCTTCTAAAAGCACCATTGTTATAAATCCACTACAACCTCCTATTGTAGATGTTGAGCATACACCCTTAACTGATGTTGATTACAAAATAATTGATCCAATGATAGGATTCAATCTTCTAGATCTCCACTTCTGGAGTCTAGAAAAATCCTTACATCAAGGAGATGAAGTTCAGATTTGGGAGTCCAATTTACCCAAATATGTAGTTCCACATACTCATCAGTGTCCATAAGTCATTAGGTTGTGTCAAACCTACTATTCCCTTGACCAAAGAGCTATGGTTGATGCTAATAAAGAAGTATTATTCACTATTACTGCAAAGTCTATAAACCTAATGCTTCAGCTGAAACCAGATCTCAATGCAATCCTATTATCCATAGAAGCTCTTATAAATCTTTATATTGAGTTAGAATTTCCTAAGAGATTTAAAATCTTCCAAACCTTCATGCCTTCATATGCTGAAATCCCAAAGATTAACCTGCCCTATTCATCTTCCAAATTTCCTGAAGGATCAAGGCATGTCATTTCAATGTTATCCTTTATCCTTGGTTATTTTACTGATGATCACACTCATGAGTCAATACTTGTTTTTATATCTACTTTTGTGCCTAGTCAACCTCCTTCTATCATTTATAACTATGTTGAATACATAGCTGATAGTATACATGATCATCTTGTGAAATTTCCAACTAAAGGAGTTTTCAGATATTCATCCTTCCTCTTTCACATGTTCATTTACTTTTGAGCAGATACATTTCAAATAACCCTTCAGAAATTGGATGTAGAAGGTAATCCATTGTCAGTCATTTTCTGGACCTCTCTAATCAGAAAAGAATCAACAGAATTCACTTATGTGGATTTCATAGTTTGTTTTTTTCATCCATTGATAAACATGTTGACAAACAGTGTACAACCAAGGATAAGTAATGAAATAAAGAAAGTGTTACAGCTATCAGAGCAAAGCATAACTGGAGATTGGTACCTTTACCAAAATCACACAGAGATTAGGATCTATGGGTCAAACCTTTTCCCTATAAATTGCCAAAATACTTGCCAATGAGATTTTTTGCCTTAGAGTACATAAGACAAATTCTCAATTCAGATTCTATCAACTTCTTGGCTGTTAAAAAGAAGACTCAATTCAAATTGAAGAACCAGGTGGCTCCTTTCATTTGCAATCACAGGGAAGCAGGTGTAGAGGCAGCAAAACAATTGTTGGAATATAAATTTGAAGAAAGTTTCTTGTGGAATTATGTTCCTCATGGAATACTAAGTAAGATGAGGGTAAAATGCAAATTAACCGCTTATATTCATGAATAAATTCCTGAGATTGAACAGTTTTCCAATCAAACAGAATTGCTGGACAATACCTTGATGGAAACAATTAAACAGGGTGATACTAGTCACACCTTGAAAACTGTAAATCAAGAGGATAAAACCACAAAGAGAATCAGAGAAGAAGGCACCTATACAGCTGAAACAACAAAAGAAATGAGATTCAAAATTATATATAATAAGAAACCTAAACTCAATCTAGTGAAAAAAGAAAAAGAAACAATTGAGGTGCTAGATGAAGAAAACTCAGAGAAGAACACAGATGCTACTACATTTATTGAGAATGAGCAGGAAAATGATACTTCAAACACTCAGATGATTGAAAAATAGAAAAGCATGGAGGCATCCTCATCATAGCAAGCAGAGAATGCATACAGTGATATCAAAGAGAAACATAAAGAAATCAAGGGCAAGAATGAAAAGTTAAAAAATGAGATTTATTCATAGTATCTAAAGCAGACTCCAGGAAATCAAAACAGACTGCTCTCAACCTTTGACTACAACAACAAGAAATTTCTTATGACAGTCCTACAGCCAACAGTGCCTAATCCTACAACAGTAGCAGATTATAAGAAAGTTGACTTTGAAGTACCAAAAGAAAGCATTCATCCCTTAGATCAAATTGAGTTTCATAAGAAAAGCTCTAAAATGCTTTATTCTACTATGACTACAAAGGCAATGAGTGCCCAAAAACTTCAAAACACTATAACCAATTGGAGAGATCAAATTAGGATTGAAAAATCTTCCTCTTATGCTAAAGACACTAGAATTAAGTCTTTAGAAGAACTGGTGATTGAGGTAGGGTATGACCCTGCAAATGTAAAGGTTGCAGAAGAATTGGTGAAAAATAAAAATGTTGACATTGCAACACTTAGAAAGAAATTAAAACTACCTTCAACAAAAAATCCACAGGCAAAAGAAATTGTGCAGGAGGAAAATCAGAAAGATGAGATGATGAGTCTCATACTCCAAATGACAGCACAGATTAAGGAAATGGAGATAGAAATGGAAAAACTTTTCCAAGAGAAAGAAGTTACAAAAACTCAAAGTGTTCCTCCTACAGTCATCCCCATGGTAACTACAGCAGTTCCTTCAATTTTAGTAGAGGAGTTGGCACCAAAATTCCCATTGGCCACAGCTGTGCCAATGACTTCTTCTACTACTTTTACTACTGAATCATCTACTTCAGCAATGCAACAAACAGATGGGGCAAGCAAGCTCATTAAAGCTATGGAAGATATGTCAATTCAGAATAATGAGATCAATAGGTTGAAAGAGAAAATCAAGAACTTGGAAGATGACAAGAAATTAGCTCAAATCAATGCTAAAACAAAGGAACAGAAAGAAAAAAGGTTAAGTGAGCAACTTAAGAAGGTTGAAGTAGAGTTAACTTTGAAAGAACCATTGGCTTACATAAAAAATCATTTGTGGTCCAAGATCATTGAGTCAGTCAATGATGCTTGGCCTTCCATTTAGGTAATTTATGAACAAAAGGACTTGCTTAAAGTAGCAAAAGAAGAAATTGTGAAGGCAAAGGAAGAGCTTGGTGCCAAACCTGAAGAGGCCGAAGAAATAGTCAAGTTTATCAATGCCAAAAACAAATAAGAATTGGATGAGATAGGGATAACTGATAGAATTGAAACAATTCTTGAAGTGAGAAAGGTAATTACAAAGAAAAACTTGATGAAGCAGCTAGAAGAGAAGTGTCAAAACATGGATTTAGCCATAACTAGATTCATGGTTAAATTTGAGATATTCAAAAAGGCTTGCCAAACATTCTTGTTATAAATGATAAAATAATGAAGCAAGAGGATTACAACAAGAAGATCAGATATTTTGCCAAAGAACAAGTAAACAAGGCAGATTGGTAAGGATTACCTACAGGCAAAGTGTTGCACAAAAGAATTGAAGATTTGTTTTATTTACAACATGAAATAAAACATCTCTTTGTGGTCAAACCAACCTTTGTTATATACACAGAGGTTGATGAGAATTACAGAAAATTTACCAAGATCAAATTACCTAATGAATAATTTTGGCAAAAGCTTACTGAGTTACTGTGAAAAACATTTTACAGTGAAAGAGGATGAAAAACATATTGTTGTTTTTACATAGTGAAAACATAATTTTTCAGCAGTAGAACAGTCTTACAGCATATGAAAGAGTATCAGTGGTTAAAGTGTATCAGATAAACAGTATCATATGAGAGATAAAGCTTCAAAACATATTGAAGATCTTTTTGCCAGCGTTGAAGACAACACAATAGCCAGCTGCACCCAAATCCAAACAGCATTTCTATTAAATTTGAATAACTAGGACAACCTGCAAGTTGTTAAGCAGCTATCACTATATTTTTGAAATAGAAATTTTATTTTCCTTAGAAAATTCCTATGATTTTTCTAGGATTTTTTGTAACACTTTTTGTATAGATACTTCACTCTTTGAAGTATTATTGTGGAATAAATTGTTGAATATTTCTATAGTCAATATTTTTGTACCTAAAGGGCTTTTGTACCAAATTTCAAGTCAGCAGGCTGGATCAAATCAATAAAGCATCATGCTTCAAGATTCATGTGTTGGGCTACTCAAGTGAAGTAATTTCTACTATTATTTGTTAAATCTTCTTATGTCTTCCATTCATACATGCATGTGTTCTAAATTTTAATGTGAAATCAGGAAGTGATATATCAGAATTTGTTAAAAGCACTCTATTATACACTGGTTTTCATTTTGATGTTTTCTGCTGATTTCCAGAGTAGGGAACCCTTAATTTCTCCCTCTTTCGAATGACCTTTTCTTCTTCACTCCTTATCCGGATTAAAGAATCCTTGATTTCTCTTTATCCCGATTAAACCACTTCACCAACCATCCTCAAAGATCTTGATTAACTCTGCTATCTTGCCCTAAAAATATTTGACTTTAGACCTTGATCTTGACCTATCTACTTAACACATTGACTCCATTTTCCCAATGGAAAAATAGATCTATCACTATCCATCTCATTAAGTGATTTTTCCCACCAAACCAAACCAAATTGTCCTATATAACTAGCCTAAGATCATATATTAAAACAAAGTTAAATCTTATAGAGAGAGCCCTCTCTGAGCCTTAGGAAGGCTACATCCTAAAGCTTGAAAGTAGGTCTGTGGTTAACTCTAATGTTCTTAAAACTATAAACTAAAAATCTCACAAATTTGGGAATTATTAGAGTGATAACACCCTCATAACAAGAAATCTATGCAGTCGTTTCTTGGGAAAATTAATTTTGGTAAAAGGTTTGTCCCTGACTTTTCGCAAATTGTTTTACCATTACAGAACATGATTAAGAAAAATTATGTCTTTAAATGGGGACATAATGAAAGAGAAGCATTTGATTTGATTAAACAATCAATTGTAAATGCTCCATTCCTGACTACCCCCAATTAATTTAATCCTTTTACATTATACACCTTTTCATCAGATACATCATATGTTGTTGTTTTAACACAGTTGAATGACGAACAAATTGAAGCACCAATATCATTTTTCAGTTCCAATTTACAAGGTGCAGAACTAAATTACACATCTTTCGAAAAGAAAGAATTTGTTGTCTTTAAGGCTATAAATAATTTCAGGTCGTTTCTCCTAAAAACTCACACTAAAATCATGGTTCCATTCTCTACAATGAGACAACTCTTGATGCATAGAGAATTAGGAGAGAAAGGGGCTAACTGGGTTACCGCTTTACAAGAATATGATGTAGAAATTAGACCCTCTAAAATTGTTAGAGGACAATTTTTTTGTAGAATGGTTACAGGAGCATCACATATATCATCAGAGGAAGATTCAGGTAACAATGTGAAAATATCAGAGGTAAGCCTAAACGATTCAGTCTCAATGTGTTGATCTTATATTATATTTGAAGAATGGATATGCTCTGAATCAACTCAGTTACAAAACAAAACAAGCTTTAAGATTAAAGGCTAAACAATATGAATTAATCAATGATGTGTTATTTAAGAGAAATTTTGATTCTATACTTTTAAGATGCTTAGCAAAATCTAAAGCAGAGAAAGTCTTGCAGGAACTCCATGATGGACCAGCTGGAGGACATTTTGGAGGAAATATGACAGCATACAAAATCTTGCATGTAGGTTACTATTGGCCTACACTTTTCTTATATGCTCATGAATATGCAAGAAAATGCAAAGTGTGTCAAAGTGCATCTAGAAAACAAAGGAATCCAACATTGCCATTACAGCCAGTTAATATCGAAAAACCATTTGAACAATGGGGATTAGATATAGTTGGTGAGATTGTTCCTAACTCTTCCAAATAGCACAGATATATTCTCACAGCTACATATTACTTTACTAAATGGGTGGAAGAAATTCCATTAAAGGTAGCCAACTCTGAGAATATCATTCATTTCATCGATCAAAATATCATAACCAGGTTTGACTTACCTACCGCTTTAATGTTTGATAATGCATCTTACTTCTCGGAAAATGCTATGATGGAATTTTCAATTAAAAGAGGTTTTAAACTTAAGTATTCCACAAATTATTACCCGCAAGGAAATGGTTTAGCAGAATCTACAAATAATAACTTGATTAGAATAATCAAAAGAATTGTTGATCAAAACCAACGAAATTGGCACAAGTCATTAATATTTGCTCTTTGGGTAGATCGAATAACTCAAAAATCTTCTATTGGCACTTCCCCATTCAATCTTGTATATGGAAAATAAGTTGTACTTCCCACCAACGTAGTTATTCCCTCTCTTTCCTTAGTACAATTTATTGACGAATCTCCTGCTTCTTCTTTACAACTTAGACAATGTCAAATTCTTAAGTTAGAGGAAGAAAGAGAAAAGGCTAAACAGAATCATGCACACCATCAACAGATAGTAAAAGCCTCATTTGATTCAACTTCTGTTACTCCAAAAAAAATTCAAATTGGTGATCTGGTATTGAAATGGGACAAAGTGCATGAGGAAAAAGGTAAACACATGAAGTTTCAAGAACTCGGGCTAGGTCCATTTCAAATAATTGAAGAAATAGGCCCATCAACATTCTTATTGCAATATCTATCAGGAAAAAAGGATTCTTTGTCTATTAATGGGTAAATTTTGAAAAAATACTTTTCATAGGAAGTAACCCCTTCTCTTCCTTGTATACTAGTGTCTTTTTTTTTCCTTGGAAAAATTAAAAGTTGCTTAGTATAAATTTTTTGCTTTTCAAAATAAAATCTCAGATGATCCTTTTTTATTTATCACTTATAGAAATAAGAAGTATTAAGGAAACAATTGAAATATTTGAAAGATAAATAGATTTTATTTTCACTGAAAGATGTAATTTCACTAAAATTATTTATTCTCTGATGAACTCTCATCCTTATATTGCATGATTATTTTCTTATCAGTCAAGAAAAGAATCTTTAACATAATAAAGACTCTTTTACATAAAATAAATCTAAAACTCAACATTATCATCCAGAATCCTCAAAAGGACCAATGATTCGCCGCATCCGGGAAAACTTATAAATTTTTGAAAGAAATTCAAAAAAGATTATAACTATAAAAAATTAAAAGATAATAAGTCTCATAAAGAGCTTGCTTACCATGTTCATAGAGAAATAGTTGAACTGAAATTACCATTATTGCCTACCAGAACAGGGTAATGACTTGTGATTATATCAAGAGGACAAGGGGTCTCATCAAGAGCCAGCTTGATCAGTTTAATTACAACTAGTGAATGGCATTGTCATCATTTGGTTACCAAGCCAAGACAATGGCTTTTAAGTAAATAAAATATGATACAAAAAGAAAAGTTTTAAAAAATTAGAGTTTATTTTTGAAATTGTGAGAAACACTGGATGGGACAATGAATCATTGTTGGGTAAAAGGTAACCCTGCCAAAAGCTTAAATTGCCTATTGGAACAGAGGCTCTACCTATGATAAAAGAGTAATTTTTTATAAAGCTAATCTATAAGAGCCACATTCTTTATCTTTTTCAACTGAGTAAAGATTGATATAGATTTTCATACTTGTATCTTTAAAAGAGGGATTCTTATGAATTGTAAATAAGAGAAATTTCATTTCTTAGTAAGATATTATAGGTTTGAAATTCATTCCTGCAACTATTTTTATTTTTTAAAAATTTTTGTAAATTTCAAAAATTTAGTCAGAGATAGCTAGTTCTCCCAAGTGAATCGCCAATTGTTGTGTTATACAACACCCCCCACACACACCACCCCCCCCCCCCCGCTCCCCACATTTATTTTAATAAATGGGGACCCTTTAGAAATAAATAGGAAAATTATTTTTAGCTTTAAAAAACAAAAAACTTCGGAAATAAAATTTTTCTTTTGAGTTTTCCACTTTATTCCTTTAGCACATCGCAAACCGCATAGCTCAAAACTTAAAAAGGCTTAAAATCATCTAAGTTATGCAAGCTGAGAAATGCACTAAACTATTTTCCGAAGTTATGTTTAAAACTTGCAAACACTTCAATTTTCATTATACTTTATTTATCGCATCACACCTCATTTAAAACAAATCAACTTATAAATCAATTCGATATAAGTGCAATTTCGTGGATTCAATGAGCCAAAAAAACAATAAAAATATATCTCTAAATTCCTATTAAGTTCGGCCACTTGACTTTTTGAATGCGCAATTTGCATTTCGCATAACTTAACCGTAAACAAATTCATTATCGCATAAGAGTTGCGATGTGTGATTTGCGCAGATCACATTTTGTTGAACTTATGGGAAAACATCACAAATGGTAAGAGTTATATGTTGTGATGTGCAAACTAACAGCATTTAATTACTCAAGCATGGGAAATAAATTATGTCGTATCAAACCGAAATTCAAGATCTAACGGCTTAAAGTTGATTGATAGATATTTCGTGTGAAGGTGTAAGAGATCTCATTTCAAAATGATTATCGATGATCGATATCATACTTGATAGATTCATATTTATTTTTTTAAATTTTAAAATAAATTAATGACGGTTTTATCTCTTTGTTCCATACATTTCTAATGATTGTTCTGTATACTTGAAATTAGGAAAACAACTAACAGAATGAAGAAACTAGAGACGAACAAGAAAGGAAAAGATATTGCTCAAATATTTTCTACTGAAGATTCAGACATGGCCCCCTTATTTTCAAATACCACCTGCAACAAGGAATGTGGCAATTCATCAAGGGAAACAATGTATAAACTACTCGAAGACGAAAATCCAAAGGTAATAACCAAAGTATCAACAACAGGCACAACATCTACTTCAGACGCAACTTATTTCGATGTTTCATGTTCATTCGTCCACGAGGTAGCCGCAAGGATGAAAATTCTCCTTTACACAGACATGGTTAAGTGGGTAATTGACCACTTAAGCATAGATGATAGAAAATTCAAGGATTAAAAGGGAGAAAACATAGGGTCTTTCAGGGCAGAAGATTTACAAGCAATGTACGATCTACCCTCCCCGTAGCAAAAATATGACAAGGATTTTCTGCAAAGCTTTAGAGCAAAGCATCCAGATCTCATGAAATTTATCAAAGAATGGAAGGAAGACCAGGGCAAGTTGAAGCGAGATAAACTCGGTACGTACCCAATTTCCCAAATTCCTTCCCCTTATTGTTATGTTGCTAGTATGTTGTGTAGATTGTTTGCCAAACCTGATACCACTAGGTTTTCAGTAGACTGGGTTCCTTTGATTGACGCAATCATCAATTCCTCAATTCTGAATTGGGAAAATATCATATCTGATAGTTTATCCAAACACATCACAGAATATAGGAATAAAAGGAATGTTTCATCTAGAGAAATACCTCCCTTTTATATGTCTGCCTATATCATGGATGCAATCTTCTTTTCTTCTAGTTTCCCTACAATGGTATGGAAATGGACTACCCAAGACCCTACCCCAATCCACATCTACCACAGAGCCCCTAGGGTTTCTAAAGAGGCTAGTGCGGATATTCTTTCTGTGACTAGGTGGTTTGCAGAGGAGAATTTCACATATGTTAGAGTATTTGGGAGTTATGCTTCTCCCCACGTCCTACCATATTATGTTCCTGATAAGTTGCTTGCATGAGAGATATATTACTAGCATGTTAATGGTATCACTAAACAGCTGAAAGATGCTAAGAAGGTCGTTTGGCCTAATTTCCCCGTAGAGTGCGGCACTTTTGCACTTTTTGATATTGGCCATACCTACAAGGAGGTTTCTAGGATCAATATACTAAATTTGGCAGTAATGCCAAAGAGGTTGTATGATCCAAATGATGTAATTAAAATTATACTACATAGCTCAAAATGAAGCCTTTTGTAAAGGAAATAGATGGATTTGATGATCTCTTCCAAGGCATGGAAAATTTTTCAGATATAATCAAGTTTTCATCCAGCAAACTGAGCCAAGATGATTTGGAAGCATTCCAAATATATAGAAATAAGAGAGTGGAGAGATTTCCTCTCAACTTGTTAATTATTGAAGATGTCAACAGACCTACTCCAAGTATCAACTTGGATAATGAAGCAAAATACATGTCTGAGGATGAATCGGGCCAATCAGAGCATCAACCTCACAATTCGGACCATTATGAAAATGAATCCAAATCCAAAAAGGATAGCCTAGAAAATATAATTGATCAGGAAATCCAAGATATAGAGATGCAGGAGCAAAAATAAATTAATGAAACAGAGTCAACTTCTCAAGAATTTTAGCACAGTCATGACACAATTGATCAATCTAAAAAGTCACAAACAAATAATTTGAGTAATGAATGGGATGAGTTTTCTGAAGCAATAAAAACTCCTAAAGCTAATCCCAACACTGATCAAGTAACTAGTTTTCAAACACCTGAACATTCCCAGAAGATAGTGGAAATTGTTAATCCACTACAACAAGTTCCAGAGACTCATGATTGAGAGAACATACCAGCCTACCCTATAGAATAAATATTTTTACAAGCTGAAGAAATTCCTTCACTGGACATCTTCTACAATCCTATTTATAAGGTTTTAGTTAAGAGTAACATAAGGAGAATAACTGATGAAACTGTCTCAAACCTCACAGATGAATCCGTTGACATTTTATGGAAGGATTCCTTAGATGATCCTACAGAACATCTAACTAAAGTATCACAGTATGCAGGGGCATGTGCTACTGCCACTGTTGATAAAGCTATTGAGGTTAGAGTGTTGCTGAGGCAAAAGGAAGCCAAATTACAAGAACTAGAGAGGTTGTTAAATGAAGAAAAATCCAACTCCAGTGAGCAAATGAAAGCAAATATGGCCCAATTTCAAAAGGATTTTGAGAGTATTCAATTGCAGCATCAAGCAGAAATCAATGAGAAACAAGCACAACTAGAAGCATTAATGACCAAGTTACAGAGCCAACCACAATTAGACAAATTTATAAAAGAAGCATAGGATGTAAATGCTAAGTTAAAGAAACAACAAGAAGTATTTTTCCATCAAGCTTCTATTATTGACTCTTATTGTGACTCAAATAAAATACTGATCCAGCAAGTAGCTATCCAGAAACTTGAATGTGAAAGGCTTGAGAAGAAAATCAATGAACAAATTCAATGGTAAGCATCAGACTTAGGAAAGGAAACTAATCTACCTTAGGTAGATAAGTTTCATAAGGAGATCATGTTCAAATATTGGGAAGCACAATTCAAGAAGGCAGAGAAAGCAACAGCGAAGACATCAAAATTATGAAATGAAATTATTGAATATGTATGTGAACAGCTGCTGAAATAAAAACTTCTCAAGGAGTGCACGTCTGAAGTGTTCTCAGAAGTAAAATATCTGGAAACATAGTGGAAGCAAAAGGCAGACACATGGGATGAAGTAATTAAAAAGGTAAATAAGTTTGATCAAGAAAATTATTGGAATTTTCTAATCAAACCTTATCATCAGTATCAAATTCTGCAATCCTTAACAGATTCAAAAAAAAAGATCACAGCTAGTACTTTCAAACGTAGCATTCAAGGAACAGGTCAGATCGAGGATTTCGCAACTAGCTCAGCTCAAGCCTATGATAGATATTTGTCAACTTTGTGACCAAATCCAGAAGAAAGGGCAGAATTCATAAACCAAAATTGTTATTTTATTTTCTTATATTGTAGTTTAAGTTAGTCTTACGGGGATGGTTGTTTGAAACCTTCTCTATATTTTTGTAATAATCAATTTTTAGAAAATAGTTAGTTTTGTATTTAAACCTCTCTCATGCAGTTAGAGAAGGGTCCAGAAATTTGTCAAAAACACTTGCAAAGAATGCACTATTGTAAGTTTGTGAATGCTTTGATGAATTAATGGAACACATCTGTTATCTTTTGATAGTTAAATTTGTTTAATTGATGTTGCACTACTGTACTCTTTAAATTGCTTGAAAGTGAGAAGGAGAAGATCAATTACTGTCAGTTTACTTGAGTAGAACTTCATACATATGGTACTTTTATTCACCTGTATTAAGTCTTGATTTATAGTTTGACAGTCATATTTTTATTACATTATATATTTGAAACGTTATTATAGATGAATGTTACATGCACTTATTTTCTAATATTTGTCTATATTTTCTTATTGAATGTATAATCACACATATGAATGTGATATATTTTTCACAATTCTTCTAGTTAAACTATTTTTTTAGAAGAATCATCTTACATATTTTTCGTCTCTTTCAATTGTTAAATGATCTATATTACTAATAGTTGAAAGATATCTCTTTAGATTGCATAAAAGAAGAAACATCTCGGTTATATAGTAGAATAAATAGTTTAGATCGATGCATAAGATAGTTTAAAATAATTCTCCATTTGCATGCCATATAATCACAACACCCTCAAATTCATCTTTATTGGGAAACTAGTCCCATTATTCCCAGTTGAAGCCACTACCCCAAACGGAAAAGGAGCTGCTTTAAGGTCGAGACCGTGTGGTTTCCCCCATGTTGTGGCAACGGAATTCTGAGGCCTCAACAGAGGGCTAAGGTGTTTGAGGTTGAGCCATTGCCAAAAACCTACCATAGAGGTCACAGCCATGTGTTTTCTCCACACATAGTGGAAGGGGCCATGCCTTCTACATCAACAAATCAGGTGGACAAAGAAAAAGAAAATATGTTTGAGGAGGATGAACATGAAGCAGTCATTCATGATGGGGAGGACCTCCATGAAACTGGGCATGATTTTGAGCTTGTTGACCTAGATGAGGATGAAGATGATAAAATCACTAGTGCATCGATCAAGGGAAAAGATGCCAAGATTAAAGAGCTCTAGAGTAATCTTGAAAGGGCCAAGTTTGTCATAAACTTCCTTGAGACGGAGAAACTTCAGTTGAAAACAAAGCATACCATTGATGAGGTGAAATTCATCACTTCTAAAAGGGGGGTAGAAAAGGCCAAATTTATGCTAGAATGATCCAGGTGGATATCGGTGGCCTCCCACCTAATCCATTTGGACCCGTAGCATCAATTCTTTCGGTTTTTCAGCTTCAGCACAGCTTACTATTTTTAGCAGGTTTTCGGCTCCTGCACACCCGGAGCCGTTTTGGGGACTTAATGATCTAGGTGGATATTGGTGGCCACCCACTAAGTCCATTTGAACCCCCACCATCAGTTCTTTCAGTTTGTAATTTTTAGCACAACTTACTATTTTTAGCAATTTTTTGGGCCCTGAACTTCCGAAGCTGTTTTAAGGCCCTAAACGACATTTTTTGGGAAAACGGGGAGAAACATGGGTCATAGACCAATTTTTTCTCACTCAAAATTTGTAGTCCTCGGATAGATATTTCTAACGAGATATTGAACGCGTCAAACAGAGATTGGATGCCAAAGTTACGTCCTCGGGAAGTTGAAACACCAACTTACCCAAACGGGGCCCATAGTTTTGGCGCTTCATCTCCTAGGGTTAGTTTTTTGGACGTTTCGGATTCTACATTGTTTCTCAACAATAAATAAGCCCTCGAGCCTCATTGTAATATATTTTAGGGGGCTGGGAGCTGACACATCTCTTCTCATGTTGAAAATGCAGCAAGATGATGGAGCTTAGTGAAATGAAGTCGCCTTCACTAAGTGGGCCCGCAGGCAAATTCTGGCGCAAAGTCTATTTTTAGACTATGTCTATTTTTAGACATATGGAGCATGGTCCAGGGGTTGCAGTATGTTATTCTTGGAGTATTCGTCATGTTGGTAAAAATATATGGACCTATATTTTTTGACCTATAGGTTGATGTCTATTTTTACACTGCCTATCCTAAAAATAGGGAAGTCAAATATTATTTACCCTTAATAATATTTGGACTCTAAACTTCAGTTTACTCTCTTGGAGCACTTCAGTTCGAGCCTTGGAAGTGGCTCATGCATATGACAGAGGAATTACACTATTCCTAAGGGTTTGGTGAGCACATGCATGGTTGACTTCAGTTAGGACTTCAGTGGCAGAAGTTTGGTGGAGTTAATGAGACAACTAGTGGAGTTGTGTTCGGTTTAATTTAGTTGAACTAGTTGAGATTAGTTTAACTAGCTAATCAACTAGTTATGAGTGGAGTGAATTAAATATTATTTAATTCATTAATTAGTAACTCATTATTCAACTCAAGAACACATTAGTTCACTACGGTGCATGATCAGTTCAGTGGAGATCAGTGAAAGAGGTAGATGAAAGGGTGGAGTTAGCTATCAGTGGCGACATCAGTTGTGCATGAGATTTGCACCACACTCGGAGGAATTTCCCATGATGATTGCGCTGTCAAGCCAAGGAGATTCGAACCTTGGATCTCTATATAGACAGGCCTGGATTGCGCAATAGAGGCAAGGCAATTGGCGGTGAGTTTTGAACCAGTAACCTGTTCAAAACTGGGCTATTTTGTGTGTAACTTTATGAGAAATTACTGAGTACTTGTGAGGAGTATTGTACTGATTTTGTTACATTATTTCTCCATTATAATATACACAATAGCTGCGGGGTTTTCAGCTATAAGCTTTCCCCATACATACTGTGTTAATGTGTATGATGATTTGATGTGTTATCGCTTGATTTTATTTTCCGCATGTGTGATGATCTGAGTGGAAGAGATTATGTGTTGCATATAAATTCGAATTGTATGTGATCAGGATAGTCTCGGTGGATAATTAATCATTATTCAGCAAATTTCTACATGGTATCGGAGCTATTGAAGCAGAGATTGATCATCACGGTGATTACAAACTTATTTCGGTAGACAGAGTCTGCATGCGGGCCAGGTAGCCTCCGGATTCATCTTTCTTCGGAAAGTGAAAGGTCTGGTAAATGCCCCTTGCAGTCAATCTCTGTGCTAGAAATAATTTGTTCTCACAAATCTAGAGCGGTTGAGCTTTGAGGTGGAATTCGAATTTTGCAGCAGTTTTGTTTCTTGGTGCCAGTGTTGAAAATGTCTTTCAATGGTTTGCGACTCGAATATGCTCTTGAAGGCAGTTCGAATTATGTTGCATGGAAGGATCGCATGGAGGCAGTATTAGAAGATAATGGTCTGAAGGAGTTCATAGATACGGATGTCCAAAAGCCCACTGATCCTGCTGAAGTCGAAGTATGGAAAAAGAAGATGGCGAAATGTCGAAGGATCCTGTTGGAGGGCGTCAAGGATCATATTGTATCCAGCCTGCATGGAAAGGCTTCTCCATATTTAATGTGGAAAGTGTTGACAGATCTATTCCAGAGTAAGAGCGACCAAAGGAAGCTGGCGCTCAAAGATAAGCTCAGGAACATCAAGATGGAGAAAGGCGATAGTATCGCCAAATACCTCACGAAGTTCACTCAATGCAGAGTTGAGCTGGGAAGTGTGGTGGTGACTGTCGAAGACGAGGACATGGTCGACCTGGCTCTCCTTGGTCTTCTGAAGGCTTGGCACTCATATCAAGATAGTGTCAATGGTCGGGAGAAGCTGCCGGGATGGGAGCGCCTTTGGGCGGATCTCATGCAGGAGGAGATAAGGAGGACTACTCGAGATGGATCTTCCTCAAAGGGAGCTGATGAAGAAAACTGCGCTTTGGTTGCCAAAGCAAAGAAGGGGAAGGGTAAGAAAACCTCTCATTCTGGTGCAAAGGGCAAGAAGCAGGATATGGCGAAAGTGAAGTGTTTTCACTGCCATGATCACGGACATTATGCTACCAATTGTCAAAAGAAGAAGAAGAACAAGCAAGCGGGAAGATCTGCAGATGGAGAAGCTTTGGCTTCACAGTTCGAGCTTGACTTTTCACTGATCGCATGCTTGGTTTCAAGTGTGATGGGATCGGTGTGGTTCTTGGACAGTGGTATGTCATTTCATATGACGGGAGATTGGGAGTTGTTCTCAGATCTGGAGGACAAAGATTTGGGTGTGCACATTGAGATGGGCGATGATGGTAGATACAGTGCGACTGGTATCGGTACCATATCCTTTCAGAGGGAGTCTGGTAAACCCTTTGTATTGTGAGATGTCATGCATGTACCTGGATTGAAGAAGACCTTGATCTCTGTGGCGATGTTGGAGGATAAGGGGTATGATGTGGTCTTCAGCGAAGGAAAAGCCTTCCTGCATAGTAAGACTACTGGAGAGACCCGAAAGATAGGGGTTGGAACCAAGAACCTTTATCAGTTGCAGGTAGATGGATGCGCAGCTATGGCATGCAAGGCGGGAGAAGTGGTGAGCCGGGATGATGAGGGCGAACTATGGCATAGGAGATTGGGCCACCTTCACCATGGAGCTTTGAAGATTCTGCAGCAGATTTCTACTGGGCTTCCTAAGGGCACTCTTGTGCAGTCAGATCAGTGCAAGGGGTGTACTTTAGGGAAGTATGTGAAAGCCACCTTTCACGAGAAGGATAGTCGCGCCACGACGATCCTTGAGAGAGTTCACACAGACGTGTGTGGTCCTTTCTCGGTTGCTTCGACAGCAAAGCACAGGTATTATGTGATCTTTGTTGATGATTTCTCTCGAAAGTGCTGGATCTTCTTCATGCAGAAGAAGAGCGATACATTCGTGAAGTTCTGTGAGTTTAAAGCACTGGTCGAGAAGGAGTCGAGGAAGAAGGTGATTGCTCTAAGGAGTGATAATGGTGGTGAATTCATCTCGGCTGAATTCAAGGAGTTCTGTAGCACAGAAGGGATTCGGAGAGAGCTCATCGCACCCCATAACCCACAGCAGAATGGGGTGGCTGAGCGGAAGAACAGAACGATCGTGGGTGCTGCACGGGCGATGTTGCATGATCACGGCCTACCCCTTCACATGTGGGCTGAGGCATGCAATACAGCAGTGTATGTGCAGAACCGTTGTCCTCACAAGGTTCTTGGCATGAGTACACCAGAGGAGGCTTATTCTGGCAAGAGGCCTGATATTTCCCATTTGCGGATTTTCGGATCTTCTGTCTACATGCATGTGACGAAGGATGCAAGAAGGAAGCTGGATCCAACTGCTGAAGTTGGAATATTTGTGGGGTACACTGATACACCTCACAACTATCGGGTGTATGTGCCAGACAGTCGCAAGACTGTTGTGCGACGGGATATAAAATTTCGGGAGGAGAAAGCCATGCAGTGTTCGCTTGAGAGGGAGCTACACTTGCATGCAGATGAGGAGCTGTTAGTTCCTAAGGAGGAGCTTCCGGATGTGGATCAGCCACAAGAGGAAGTTCGGGAGGTGGAAGAAACCACCCATGCAGCGCCAACCATCAGAGGGCGCATGCGCACTACAGAAGCTGAGCGACTAGCTCGAGATGCAAAGAAGGTTGTAGGACCACCTACAGCACAGCGCAGACAGAGGCAGTCACCGGATCGGTACACTGGATACATGGCTCTTGTGAGTCAATGTGTTGTGACGGAGCCATCCTCTTTTGAGGAAGCTATGGAGGAACCTGGATGGGTTGATGCCATGATCGAAGAATATGATTCGATCGTCAGGAACAGTGCATGGGAAATTGTCCCAAGACCGGAGGGGAAATCAATGGTGGGTTCACGATGGATCTACAAAGTGAAGCAGGCGGCTGACGGGAGTGTGGAGAAGTACAAGGCGATATTTGTCGCCCGTGGCTTTTCACAGATCGAGGGGATCGATTATGAGGAGACTTTTTCACCTGTCGCAAGGTACTCTTCCATACGGACGATCCTTGCTCTCTCAGCGCAGATGGGGTGGCATATTCATCAGATGGATGTGAAGACTGCGTTCCTCAATGGAGTTATTGAGGAAGAGGTGTACATAGAGCAGCCTGAAGGTTTTGAGATCTTCAGCAGTGAGTCGCATGTGTGCCGACTCAAGAGAGCACTGTACGGGCTGAAGCAAGCACCTCGTGCTTGGTACACTCGGATAGACAACTACTTCACCGAGCTTGGATTCTCCAAGAGTGAGGCGGATCCAAACCTGTACCAGATTGTGGTGGAGGGGAAGCTGTTGATCATCGTACTGTATGTAGATGATCTGATTTTGACTGGCGACGAGCAGTTGATGCTTTCATGCAAGGAGGATCTTGCACGAGAGTTTGAGATGAAGGACCTGGGCATCCTTCATTATTTCCTGGGATTGGAGATTTGGCAGCGCAGTGGAGGACTGTTTGTTTCTCAGGGCAAGTATGCCCGGGAGATTCTGGAGAGGTTCAACATGCATGGCTGCAAGCCTGTTGACACTCCTCTTCCTAGTGGTTGGAGGAAGGAGGATGCTACTTCAGCGGAGGTAGTGGATGCCACTGTCTATCGACAGTTGGTGGGGTCGCTTATGTATCTGGTCAATACACGACCCGATATATGCTATGCAGTTAACCAGCTTTCGCAAGCTATGGTTAACCTACCAAGCTCTTTTGGAAGGCAGGAAAGCATGTATCGCGCTATATCAGAGGCACATCGGGATATGGTCTATGGTACAGACAGGAGGATGGAGCGAAGATTTCTGGCTTCACTGATGCAGATTGGGCAGGGAGCCCAACGGACCGGAAGAGCACATCTGGAGGAGTTTCGACGATGGGTCGACGACGGTTTCTACAGTACGGTAGGAAGTAAGTAAGTGGCACTCGATTCGAGCGGTAGGAGTACATGGCAGCTAGCTTGGCTGCATGCGAGGCTATTTGGATGAGGAAGATCCTCGTTGGATTGTTCAGGTTGCATTTGGAGCCTACGGTGATTTACTGTGATAACCAGAGTTGCATTAAACTCTCGGCTAATCCAGTATTTCATGATAGATCCAAACACATCGACATCAAGAACCATCATATCAGAGATTGTGTTCAGCGGAGAATCATGATGCTTTCATATGTTCCCACGGAGGATCAGGATGCCGACATCCTGACGAAGGCGCTCACCAGGAGCAAGGTCGAATCCCAGAGAGGTAGGATAGGGGTTGCAGATAATCCGTATCTTGCTGAGAACGAGAGTGTTGAAAATGTGTGACAAGATGATGGAGCTTAGTGAAATGAAGTCGCCTTCACTAAGTGGGCCCGCAGGCAAATTCTGGCGCAAAGTCTATTTTTAGACTATGTCTATTTTTAGACATATGGAGCATGGTCCAGGGGTTGCAGTATGTTATTCTTGGATTATTGGTCATGTTGGTAAAAGTATATGGACCTCTATTTTTGTGACCTATAGTTCGATAGGTCGATGTCTATTTTTAGACTGCCTATCCTAAAAATAGGGAAGTCAAATATTATTTACCCTTAATAATATTTGGACTCTAAACAGCAGTTTACTCTCTTGGAGCACTTCAGTTCGAGCCTTGGAATTGGCTCATGCATCTGACAGAGGAATTACGCTATTCCCAAGGGTTTGATGGCATCATGCATGGTTGACTTCAGTTAGGACTTCAGTGGCAGAAGTTTGGTGGAGTTAATGAGACAGCTAGTGGAGTTGTGTTCTGTTTATTTTAGTTGAACTAGTTGAGATTAGTTTAACTAGCTAATCAATTAGTTATGAGTGGAGTGAATTAAATGTTATTTAATTCATTAATTAGTAACTCATTATTCAACTCAAGAACACATCAGTTCACTACAGTGCATGATCAGTTCAGTGGAGACCAGTGAAAGAGGTAGATGAAAGGGTGGAGTTAGCTATCAGTGGCAACATTAGTTGTGCATGAGATTTTCACCACACTTGGAGGATTTGTCCATGACAATTGCGCAGTCAAGCCAAGGAGATTCGAACCTTGGATCTCTATCTAGACAGGCTTGGATTGCGCAATAGAGGCAAGGCAATGGGCGGTGAGTTTTGAACCAGTAACCTGTTCAAAACTGAGCTAGATTGTGAGTAACTGTATGAGAAAGTACTGAGTACTTGTGAGGAGTATTGTACTGAGTTTTTTACATGATTTATCCATTATAATATACATAATAGCTGCGGGGTTTTCAGCTATAAGCTTTCCCCATACATACTGTGTTAATGTGTATGATGATTTGATGTGTTATCGCTTGATTTTATTTCCGCATGTGTGATGATCTGAGTGGAAGAGATTATGTGTTGCATATAAATTGGAATTGTATGTGATCAGGATAGTCTCGGTGGATAATTAATCATTATTCAGAAAATTTCTACATCTCAGAGATAAGCGCTACCAATTCCCTAGCTCGCCACATCTCCATCATGTATGCATTGTAACACAGTTCAGGGGCTGGTAGCCGACACATCTCTTCTCAGAGATAAGCATTGCCAGCACCTTAGTTCATATATTTCCATTATGTCTGTAATAGGCCTATGAGCCTCAATGTAACACAGTTCAGAGGCCTGCGTACGCCACATCTTTTCTCAGAGATACATTGCCAGCGCCCTAGCTTGTTTCCATTATGTTTGTAAGCTTATTTCAGTCATTTTTTTTATTAATAAAATGAAGAATTATTTTCGTTGCATCTCTATATATATGGCTATATGTGTATTTTATTGCGTCCCTGCATAAAATCCAGATCAGTGGTATCAAAGCGGTCTGCTCTTTCTCTATTTTTCTTTTCATGTCCCCAACGCGACCAGGGTATAAGGAGTTCAACCTCGCAACCCCGATGACCCCCCATGGCGGAAGGAAAGAAAGACGAGGGAGCAGGAGATCCTATCAAAATCTTGCTCGAGGAGGCCCTCAAGAAATAGAGGAACGCGACGATGGATAAATTTTCCCAGATCCTTCAACGGTTTCCTAGCAGCAGCACATCTACATCTAGCACGTCCGCCAACAGGTCTGTGACATCCTAGACAAATCTAATACCAAGTTCAGCAAAATCCTCCCCCCCCCCATGGAGGGACTTAACGCAATGGAGACCATTTCTTCCTAAGGAGGGAGGAATGATCTAGGTGGAGATCGGTGGCCTCCCACCTAATCCATTTGGACCCACAGCATCAATTATTTTGGTTTTTCAACTTCAGCGCAGCTTACTATTTTTAGCAGTTTTTTGGGTCCTGCACACCCGGAGCTGTTTTGGGGACTTAATGATCTAGGTGGATATTGGTGGCTACCCATCGGGTCCATTTGAACCCCCACCATCAGTTCTTTCAGTTTGTAAGTTTCAGCACAACTTACTATTTTTAGCAGTTTTTTGGGTCCTGAACTTTCGAAGCCGTTTTGAGGCCCTAAACCACGTTTTTTGGGAAAACAGGAAGCAACATGGGTCGTAGACCGATGTTTCTCACTCAAAAGTTTTATTCCTCGGATAGATCTTTCTAACGAGCTATTGAGCGTGTCAAACAGAGATTGGATGCCAAAGTTACGTCCCCGAGAAGTTGAAACACCAACTTACCCAAATGGGGCCCATAGTTTTGGCGCTTCATCTCCTAGGGTTAGGTTTTTGGACGTTTTGGATTCTACATTGTTTCTCAACAATAAATAGGCCCTCGAGCCTCATTTTAATACAGTTCAGGGGGCTGGGAGCGACACATCTCTTCTCAGAGATAAGTGCTACCAGTTCCCTAGCTTTCCACATCTCCATCATGTCTGCATTGTAACATAGTTCAGGGGCTGGTAGCCGACACATCTCTTCTCAGAGATAAGCATTGCCAGTACCTTAGCTCATATATTTCCATTATGTCTGTAATCGGCCTGCGAGCCTCAATGTAACACAGTTCAGAGGCCTGCGTATGCCACATCTCTTCTTAGAGATACGCTTCCAATGCCCTAGCTTGTTTCCATTATGCTTGTAAGCTTATTTCAGTCATTTGTTTTACTAATAATAAAATGAAGCATTATTTCTGCTGCATCTCTGTATCTATGGCTATATATGTATTTTTTTGTGTTCCTGCATAAAATCTGGATCAATGAGACACTTGAAAAGTATGGGCTACTTGATGAACAAGATGAACAAGCACCAAGAGGCAGACCTAGAAATAGAGGGCTGAAAAGAGCTCTAGCTCTAGAAAGACAAAAAGAGGCTCAGATTGATGATCAGCTAACTCTAAATGAGCAACTTGCAATGGTGATCAATGAAAATAGGGAGCCATGGCTTGATAGAGCCAATCAGCATTTAGAGAATCTTTTTTCAAAGGCTAATAGAGACAATGATGTTTTGAGGAGGAAGGTCAAGGATCATCCTCAAAAGGAGAAAATATCAATGGCCAAGCACAAAAGGGCCAATGCAAGATTGAGGCTTTGTCCATGGTGGAGGAGAAAATAAAGTTAGATATACTTGCATAGGATTCACTCCAAGCCTAGCCACACCATCTTCAGTCACTTCACCAACTTTGAAACATTTTGAATCATTTTTTAAAATCTGACTTTTTTGTGTGTTCATGGACAGTTTTATATCATCAAATTGGTCACATGCGCAACGCCCTAGGCGATGCGCACTTTTTTGAGGTATCCAATGGCCAAATAGAGGCCACCATTATATTTATAATGATGAAGACATGCAGCTTGTCAATTTTCTAAGGTTTTTCAAACAAACTGGTCAGTGTAAAGGGCAAAAAAACACCCTAAAAATCATGTTTCTGCACTTATTTTGGCCTAGGTGTTGTGCACAGAGAAGTATTTGGAGAATGAAGTTTTGACATGGAAAATGACCTTCATTTTGAAAATTGAAGGCAGATCTGGAAACTATACTTGAAGGGCTTTCCAACAAGCTATCTTGGAGCGAATTTGGACACGATACAAGTCAGTCAAAATCAGCCTTGACACAGCGAGGGCGCACTTGAAACAGCGAGGGTGCACTTGACCATTTGTTGATTTCTTTTGAAATTTCATTGTAATTTTCACTTTATCTTAAGAATTGATGTTTCCACCTATGTAATTAAGGCTGGTAAGTTTAATTATTCTATGGATAAGTTACCTATGGGTAGATTCATCAAGTAAAAGTTGTCGTTAAGTCAAATGAATCAGTTTGAATGTATTTAGGGAAGAGTCACTTAGAGCTCCCTATAATCCAGCTTTTAGTTCAGAATTTTGTGGATATATTCCTCACCTCATTGATTTGACCCCTAAGGATGAGTGAATGTTGTTTTGATGTTTATTTATTCCCTTTCTTCACTCTTATTAAGGGTTGGAATCAGTTTGGATGCTAGATTAATGATTAAGGACTATTGTACTCAGTTTCGCCAGTTAATAAAGAAGAGTTGCAGCTATTTTTTGGGATACACGTGGTATGATGTTTATCATTGTTTTTCTTTCAGTTTCATATGTTATAATTTTTTTTCTTCATGTTCATTGCATATTTGTCATATGATCTCTTTCAAGTTGATAGGCAGAATACATGCTTGCTCATGCTCTTTTTAGGGAAAATTATCATAATTTGTTCATTATCCTCTGTTTAGGAAGAATAAATCTCCCATGCTCTTCCTAGCTTCTCATTAGTCTTAAAACCATCTCATCACAATCATCTTAAAGTGTTAAGCCTTATGCCTACCTTGCCCCATTGAATCTCTGCAACCCTATCTTATTTTCCCTGACCTAGCACCCTTGACCATACTTTCATCCAGCATCCTGACCAAAATCAATTATCAAAAGCCACGAACTAATACCTAGCCGAAAATCCTAATCCATTCTGCCTCCTAGGCTGTGTTTTATGGAGAGAGCCCTCTCTGACTTAGTAGGGCTAACTACCAAGTTAAAAATTTGGTTTGTGTTTACCTCTGTTGGGATTTCTTCCTAAGCCTTAGATGTTGGAAATATGATGCAGAGTGTTGTCATTGATGGAAACCCACTGAATGAAGATGAAGACATGTGACTATTGACATGTGTTGTCCTTGATGGCAATCCACCTGATGAAGTTATTCTTGACTTGATGGACTTGGTAAATGATGTAAATCTGATGTGATATGATGTTTGTTGACAATATGATGCTGAGTGTTGTCCCTGAAAGGCAACCCACTTAATGAAGATGATGAAAACTTACTTGGTGAAGTTGTGCTTGTTAGAATATGTTATTGATGAGCTAAATATGATGTATCTACAGTGTGTACAGAAGGCAATGAAGAAAGGAATTCAGAATGTGCTCAATCTATGATAAAAAGAGTATGTCTCAAGGCATACGCGGATATGTCTAGGGGAAGTCGCGTATGCACGCGGGAAAGAACGTGCCAAGTCGCGTATGGGCAAAAAGCGCCCAAAAAGTGCAAAACCAGGGGTAACCACCATGGTATTGACCCATTGTATTGGGTAATGATCCGCCTAATTGACCCCGTCCAGGAATACCATCGGAAGTAATGTAGTTTTGGGCTCATGGTATTGAAAGGGGTTCATGGTATTGAAAAAGGATAAACCTATATAAAGAGATGAAATTCATTGTGCAAATCATGAGTGGGTGCAAGATGTCTGAGCTTGAATGAATACTTCTCTCTGAAGTAGATCTGAATGGAAAGGGTTACACTTGAATGATAAATCCGAATGTATGATGCACCAATGATGAAGAAGGGGATCTAGATCTGAAATGTACTTGTATCTACTAGATCTACTTATGGAAGGCTTAGATCTGAATTGAGGCGAACATCTGTCTGAAGTAAAAGGGTAAATTTGAACAGAATTGTTGATCTGAAGAAGTATGTTGCTTTATAATGATTGAAGATCTATATGCTACTTAGCCACAGAGGAAGTGCGTATATACGCGGCTTCTATGAAGAAAAGCGTGTATGCGCAATGAAATTGACTCTGTAATTTGTACAGAGGTATACGCGAGTTTATGTGGACGGAAGCGCGTATATACGCGACATCAGTGAAAGGAAAGCGCGTATGCAAAACTAGGGTTTGCTGAAGTCTGTGGTAAGAAATGTCTGATCTAATCTGATGTGTTGCTGCTATCTGTATTCTACTGTTCTGAGTTTCCTGTATCAGTTTGGTTGTATGGTTGAGCTTGAAAGGATGAAAAGGGTCTAGTCTGAAAATATGGTGAAACGTGGCCTGCAAGTTGTGTTCTATTGAAGTTGTTGGATCCAGTGTGAAAATTGATGAAACGTGGTCCAAGGTGGTGCTGAGGGTTGTAGCCTTCAGTCAGGGGGTCGTAGCTCCCTTCCAGGTGAGGCTGGTAAACGAGATCGGGGGTCGTAGCTCCCTTCCAGGTGAGGCTGGTAAACGAGTCAGGGGGTTGGAGCTCCCTTCCAGGAGAGGCTGGTAAACGAGCGCAGGTGGGTGCCTGCGTGCTGGTCAAGTCTGCGCCAGCACATATGTTGTAAGATGTTTTCTCTATAATAAAATATTGAAGGCTGAGCAACTGCAGCGGTGGTTTTCTCCCGTCTTGGGTTTCCACCTAAAATCCCGGTGTTCATGGGTGATGCTTTGTGTGATGGTTTATTCTGTTCTTACTGCACATGTTTACTGTTTATAAAACATCTAATAAATGAATGATGGAATGATATAAGTGAAGAACTAATGGTATAATTAGATCTCTGGGTATACGCGAGTTGCATGAAGGATTTCCGCGTATATACGCTAGTTGGCTTCATCAAAGTAGTGTATGGGTTTTAGAGAGTGAAAAAGTAAAAAGTTTGAATATGCTGTAAATACTGATTCACCCCCCCTCTCAGTATTTTTCCCAACAATTGGTTTCAGAGCAGGTCCTTGTGCAGAAGCTTGATCGCTTAAAGGAGATCCGTCGCAATGGGAAGTCAAGAAGGAGTAATGTCTATAAAGCCACCTCTATTCAATGGAAGCAATCGGTAATGCAGTCAAGGCTATCAGCAAAAGAAATGGTATCAGAGGAGGTCCTTGTGCAGAAGCTTGATCGCTTAAAGGAGATCCGTCGCAATGGGAAGTCAAGAAGGAATAATGTCTATAAAGCCACCTATATTCAATGGAAGCAATCTGATATTCTGGAAGGTACGTACAAAAGCATATCTGCAAAGTCTTGGTGCAGATGTATGGGAAATCGTGGAAGAAGGTTATCAATACCCGGCAAGTATTCCTACCGATGCAGCAGAAAGGAAGAAGTATGAAACCAATGCCAAAGCAGTAAATGTCTTGCTAGGAAGCATGTCTGAATCAGAATTTGCTAAAGTGATGCAACTACATTCAGCAAAAGAAATATGGGACAAAATCATTCTAAGCTATGAAGGAGACACAAAGGTAAAAAGTGCAAAACTCCAAACTCTTAGAATTGAATATGAAAATTTGAAGATGCATAGTGATGAGAGTGTTGCCACTTTCTTTCTTCGTCTGGATGATATTGTAAATCGAATGAGAAATTTGGGTGAAACCATAGCTGATACTACTCTGGTGGAAAAGGTCTTAAGATCATTGACTTCAAAATTTGACTCTAAAGTTTCAGCTATTGAAGAAAGGCAAGATCTGCAATCGCTTACTATTGTTCAATTACATGGTACTCTGACTGCTTTTGAAATGAGACAAGGAGGCCCTTCTCAAGTAAGAGAAGCTGCTTTTAAGGCATCTACAAAAGGAAAGGAAAAGGAAGTTGTCAAAGAATCCAGCTATGTATCCGATGAAGAAGAAGCAAATTTCGTGAGAAAGCTCCAACTAGGTACTGGAAGATTCAAAAGTAAGCTTCCCTTCAAATGTTTTGAGTGTGGAAAAGTTGGTCATTATGCTGCAAAATGTCCTTATAAAAGAAAAGAAGTAGTAAGAAGGAATAAGAACCGATCTAGCTCTAAGAAAAGTTACTATACTAATGAAGATAGTGATGGGTCATCTAATAGTGAGGAGGAATGTGAAGAAGATCTTAGACTTCTCATGGCATTTGAACAAAAAGAAGAAAAGGATACTTTTATGGATGCTCTAGAGGAAAACGATTTTCTTGAAGAAAATAATCAACTCAAACTACACTTAGAAGATTACAAAATTCTCTTAGAATAACAAAAGATAATCAGAGAGACCATTGAAAAGCAGCTTGAAGAAGCAAAGAAACATATTGAAAAACTAGAATGTGAAGTGGTAAGTCAAAGAAAAGAAGTTGAGAAAGCAAAAACCTTGAATCTTATATTTGCTAAAGGATCTGAAACCTTAGATGAGATCATCAAGGTACAACGTTCTCCTCTTATAAAGACAGGTCTTGGATATACCGGAGAATCTTCTCAAACTTCAGCACCAAACTATCTAAAAGCAGTTACAGGTGGTTTACATCATTCAGCCACTCAGCAAGGGAATAAAGGATCTCTACAGGGAAAGCAGGACCATCTCAATTCAAGGAACACCAACAGGGATAGCTTTCAAAGACACTACAACCAATAGGTAAATTCAAATAGAATATTCCATGATCGCATAAATTTCTACTTCAATGGGCAATGTTTCACTTGTCACAATTTTGGTCATAAAGCTATTCAATGTGTTGCATATAAAACCATCATGACAAGAGAAGCAAGGAAGAAAAGGTTGGATACTGAACCAAAGAAGAATACCTATAACAATTTTTCTCCTCTTCAAAGTGAAGTTGAATGTACTTATTGTAATAACTTTGGCCATGAAGAATCTGAATGCAGGAACAAGATCCAGCCAAAAGAACATGTTCCCTCAAGCTCTAAAATGTGGAAAAAGAAAGAACCACCAGTTGAAAATTGTGGGATAACATTATTTGCGGAAGGTGAAGAAAATCAATGGTACATCGATAGTGGGTGCTCAAGACACATGACAGGTGACAAAAGCAAACTTCATACTTATAATGCTCTAGAAAAGGAAAAGAAAGTTACATTTGGAAATGATACTCCCGCTGTAATTAAAGGAAAAGGGTCAGTATTTCTAAAAGAAAAAGTGAAGGCTAAAGATGTCATGTATGTGGATGGATTAAGGCATAACCTGTTAAGTGTTAGTCAAATGTGTGATCAAGGAGCAGAAGTGGTCTTCAGCTCCAAAGAATGTGTGGTTCGTGATCTTGATACAGGTAAAATCATTATAAAAGGAAAAAGAAATCCAAGCAACCTGTATGTACTAAACGACATAGATCAATGCTACTTGAGCAAGTCTTCAGAAAATTGGCTATGGCATAGAAGGCTGGGGCATATGAGCTTCTCTCAAATCAACAAAGCAAGCAGACTTCAAGCTGTTCGTGGTCTTCCCAATATTACTCTACCAGAGAGTATCATATGCAAATCTTGCCAATTCGGTAAGCAGACCAGAGTACAATTTAATGCCAAAGAAGGATCATCAAGTAAGCCTCTTGAACTCATTCATACTGACATATGTGGACCTATGAGGAAAAGGTCACCACGTGGGGAAGAATACTATATCTTATTTATTGATGATTACTCTAGAATGTGTTGGATCGGGTTGATTAAACACAAAGATGAAGCATTTGAAAATTTTCAGATCTTCAAAGCATTGGTAGAAAATGAATTAGATCTAAAAATCAAGTGTCTTAGATTTGATCGAGGAGGAGAATATTCATCAAATGAATTCTTTGAATTTTGTGAACAACATGGCATAAAAAGACAGTTCTCTGTAGCAGGCACTCCACAACAAAATGGTGTAGCAGAAAGAATGAATAGAACAATTGTTCAAATGGCTAGAGCTATGCTTGTTGATTCTGATATTCCTGACATGTTCTGGAGTGAAGCAGCACATACAGCAGTTAACATTCTCAACAAGGCTCATGTTTGGGTAAATAGTGACAAAACTCCATATGAACTCTGGTATGGCAATTCTCCCACTGTGAAGCATTTTAAGGTTTTTGGAAGTAAATGCTTTATCAAAAATAATGATGAAAAGCTTGGCAAGTTTTAACCTAGATCAGATGAAGGGATATTTCTTGGTTACTCATCGTCAAGCAAAGCTTTCACATGTTACAATAAAAGGCTTCGAAAGGTTGTTGAATGTATTGATGTTGTTATTGATGAGTCTCTTGCAGCTCCTAAAGAAGAAAAACAAACAACAAAAGAAGATGATAGCGACATATGGCCTTCTACATCAGATAGCAATGATATAGACAGTGGATCCAATGAAGAACCTGAAGATGATCTATCTGAAAAAGCTCCATCCAGATATGTTCAAAAGAATCATCCCGAATCTCAAATTTTGGGTGACAAGGAATCTGGTGTACGAACAAGGAGAACTCTTGTAGGATCTTCTAATCATTTGGCACTCATATCCACAATTGAACCACACAATGTCAATGAAGCTAGCAAATATGAATGTTGGAGGCAAGCCATGGATGAAGAACTTGTTCAAATTGAAAAGAATGACACTTGGGATTTGGTTCCAAGACCTCATGATAAAAATGCCATTGGAACTAAATGGATTTTCAAGAACAAGTTAAATGAGAATGGGGATGTTGTAAGAAACAAAGCTAGACTGGTTTGCAAAGGGTATACTCAACAAGAAGGTATAGACTTTGAAGAAACTTTTTCTCATGTAGCTAGACTTGAAGCCATAAGAATGTTTCTTGCTTTTTCAAGTTATCAACAAATCAAAGTTTATCAAATGGATGTTAAATCTGCTTTTCTTAATGGTAATCTAGAAGAAGAAGTATATATAGAACAACCGGAAGGATTCATTTTGGGAAATGATGGAAATCTTGTTTGTAGACTTAAAAAGGCTCTATATGGTCTCAAACAAGCTCCAAGGGCATGGTATTATCGTCTTGACAAATATCTTCATCAACAAGGATTTTCAAAGGGGTCTGCTGATAGCAACTTATACAAAAAAATTGAAAATGATAAACTATTGATTGTGGTTGTATATGTTGATGATATCATTTTTGGGAGCAACGAAGAATCTTTGAGTCAAAAATTTGCTTCTGTCATGCAGCAAGAATTTGAAATGTCTTTACTTGGGGAACTAACATTCTTTCTTGGCTTGCAAGTGCACCAAACGGCAAATGGTATTTTTTTATCTCAAGCAAAATATCTTAAGCAAATTCTGAAGAATTATGGCATGGAAGAATGCAAACCTATAAGTACACCAATGATAACCGGATGCAGTCTCAGTTCTAATGATGATTCTCCCACAGTGAATCAACCAGAGTATAGATCGATGATAGGAAGTTTACTTTATCTCACTGGGACTAGACCTGACATTATGCATGCTGTTGGGATTGTTGGACGATTCCAAGCTAATCCAAAAGAGTCTCATCTTCAGGCTGTTAAAAGAATATTAAAATATCTTCAAGGAACTCAAGACTTTGGTCTATGGTATCCAAAGAATGCCGATCTTACTCTTCATGCTTACACTGATGCAGATTGGGCTGGAAGTGTTGATGATCGGAAAAGCACTAGTGGTGGTGCATTCTATATGGGACCCCGGTTAGTATCTTGGTTCAGCAAGAAGCAAAATTCTATTGCCTTATCTACAGCAGAAGCAGAATATGTGGCCGCCGCATCTTGTTGCACTCAACTCCTTTGGATGATGCAAACCTTACAAGATTTTCAAATCAAATGTACACCTCCTGTCCCCATTAAGTGTGACAATACAAGTGCCATCAGTATTTCAAAGAATCCTGTTATGCATTCGAAGACCAAGCACATTCCCATCAAGTATCACTTTTTACGTGAACAAGTGCTTGAACAAAAGGTGAAGTTGGAGTATGTTCCCTCCAAAGAACAAGTTGCTGATATTTTTACCAAACCTCTGCCCAGGGAAGCGTTCGAGTATCTAAGACAGAAGCTGGGAGTATTCTCTGCCAGTCAAAAGAACAAATCTGCATAAATTTAGAAAATGGCTTGGGATACGCGGGTTTCCTGAAACACAGTCGCGTATATACGCTAGTTCCTGCAAATAAAACCACGTATGTCTGATTGCTGACAATTTTTGGTTGAGCCGCCTCTTCTTCAAAGACAACCGGCAGCGTCGTTTGGTATCTCCGATACCGTTCCAGTTCTCATAATTCTTTTTCTAATGATTTAATGAAGATGCCTTGATGATTTTTTGATGAAATTGTTCAGGATTCACAAACTAAGGGGGAGCCTTAGTCCTACAAAAGGAATGCTTGGATGCACAGATTCAGGGGGAGCATTAGCGTTGCTGAGTATAATGCATTGTTGGCATTATGATTGTTCTGAAATATGTTCTCATTCTTGAGGACTTTCTGGTGTTGGTCTTAATGTCATATATGTAATTTGATGAAAAGGTCATGTTGAGACCCATGATGTAAATCTTGTAATATTCAGTCATGTAAGGACTTGTCAAATTTGTAAACCCACTTGGTTGGGTAGCTGAGTCAAATTTTGTAAACCCACTTGGTTGGGTAGCTGAGTCAAATTTGTAAACCCACTTGGTTGGGTAGTTGAGTCTCATGTATAAATCCACTTAGATGGATAATTGATGTAAGTATGAGTCTTTGGTGATAGGAAGTTCATAGAGTCATGTACTTCTTTGAAAAATATGTTTGAAGATTCAGCATGAACTCAGGGGGAGCTTGGCCACTTCAGTAGATATCAGATCTGCAGAACGCTTCTTCCACATGAGGAGAAAAGGGGAAGAGTATGTTGGTTTTTGATCCGCCCTTTGCCCTTGATGTCAAAGGGGGAGAGTGACATGGTGTTTGAATGAAGAGAAAGAATGGTGTCAAATATTTGGGAGAGTGACATGGTGTCTTAATGTATCTATCTGTTGTGGTAACCAAACACCATCGTGGTTGCCATCAAGTCCAAAGGGGGAGATTGTTGGAAATATGATGCAGAGTGTTGTCCTTGATGGCAACCCACTGAATGAAGATGAAGACATGCGACTGTTAACATGTGTTGTCCTTGATGGCAATCCACCTGATGAAGTTATGCTTGACTTGATGGACTTGGTAAATGATGTAAATCTGATGTGATATGATGTTTGTTAGCAATATGGTGGTGAGTGTTGTCCTTAAATGGCAACCCATTTGATGAAGATGATGACAACTTACTTGATGAAGTTGTGCTTGCTAGAATATGTTCTTGATGAAGAAAATATGATGTATCTACAGTGTGTACAGAAGGCAATGAAGAAAGGAATTCAGAATGTGCTCAAAGTATGATGAAAAGAGTATGTCTCTATGTATACGCGGATCTGTCTAAGGGAAGTCGCGTATGCACGCGGAAAGGAACGTTCCAAGTCGCGTATGGGAAAAAGCGCTCAAAAAGTGCAAAACCAGGGGTAACCACCATAGTATTGACCCATTGTATTGGGTAATGATCCGCCTAATTGACCCCGTCCAGGTAGTTTTGGGCTTATGGTATTGTTTTGGTCCATGGTATTGAAAAAGGGGCTCATGGTATTGAAAAAGGATAAACCTATATAAGGAGAAGAAATTCATTGTGCAAAACATGAGTGTGGGAGCAAGATGTCTGAGCTTGAATGAATACTTCTCTGTGAAGTATATCTGTATGGAAAGGGTAAAGGTTTGATGATAGATCTGAATCTATGAAGCACTTATGAAGAAAAGATGAAGCGGGATCTTTAGATCTGAAATGTACTTGTATTTGCTAGATCTGTTTATGGAGTGATTAGATCCGTGATGAGGCGAACATCTGTCTGAAGTAAAGAGTTGAATCTGAACTGAATATCTGATCTGATGAAGTATGCTGCTCCGTAATGATTGAAGATCTATACGCTACTTCGCCTCGGAGGAAGCGCGTATATACGCGGCTTCAGCGAAGAGAAATCGCGTATGCGCAATAAATTATACACTGAGGTATACGCTGGTTTGTGTGGATGGAAGCGCGTATATACGCGACATCAGTAAAGGGAAAGCGCGTATGCAAACTAGGGTTTGCTAAAGCAAGGGGTATGAAATATCTGATCTGTTCTGCTGTGTTTCTGCTATCTGATCTGTGTTGATAAGTATCTGTTGGTGATGTATGTTTGTGCTTAAAAGTATGGAAAGGGTCCAGTTTGAAAATATGATGAAATGTGGCCTGCAAGTGGTGTTCTATTGAAGTTGTTGGATCCAGTGTGGAAATTGATGAAACGTGGTCCAAGGTGGTGCTGAGGGTTGTAGCCTTCAGTCAGGGGGTTGTAGCTCCCTTCCAGGTGAGGCTGGTAAACGAGAGCAGGGGGTCGTAGCTCTCTTCCAGGAGAGGCTGGTAAACGAGTCAGGGGGTTGGAGCTCCCTTCCAGGAGAGGCTGGTAAACGAGCGCAGGTGGGTGCCTGCGTGCTGGTCAAGTCTGCGCCAGCACATATGTTGTAAGATGTTTTCTCTATAATAAAATATTGAAGGCTGAGCAACTGCAGCGGTGGTTTTCTCCCGACTTGGGTTTCCACCCAAAAATCCTGGTGTTCATGTGTGATGCTTTGTGTGATGGTTTATTCTGTTCTTACTGCACATGTTTACTGTTTATAGAACATCTAATGAATGAATGATGGAATGATATAAGTGAAGAACTAAAGGCATAATTAGATCTCTGTGTATACACGAGTTTTATGAAGGATATCCGCGTGTATACGCTACTTGGCTTCATCAAAGTAGCGTATGGGTTTTAAGGAATGAAAAAGTAAAAAGTTTTGAATATGCAGTAAATACTGATTCACCCCCCCCTCTCAGTATTTTTCCCAACAATTGGTATCAGAGCAGGTCCTTGTGCAGAAGCTTGATCGCTTAAAGGAGATCCGTCGCAATGGGAAGTCAAGAAGGAGTAATGTCTATAAAGCCACCTCAATTCAATGGAAGCAATCTGATATTCTGGAAGGTACGAACAAAAGCATATCTGCAAAGTCTTGGTGCAGATGTATGGGCAATCGCAAGAAGGAGTAATGTATATCAAGCCACCTTTATTCAATGGAAGCAATCTGATATTCTGGAAGGTACGAACAAAAGCATATCTGCAAAGTCTTGGTGCAAATGTATGGGCAATCGTGGAAGAAGGTTATCAATACCCGGCAAGTATTCCTACTGATGCAGCAGAAAGGAAGAAGTATGAAATCAATGCTAAAGCAGTGAATGTCTTATTAGGAAGCATGTATGAATCAGAATTTGCTAAAGTAATGCAGCTACATTCAGCAAAAGAAATTTGGGACAAGATCATTCTGAGCTATGAAGGAGACACAAAGGTAAAAAGTGAAAAACTCCAAACTCTTAGAATTGAATATGAAAATTTGAAGATACATAGTGATGAGAGTATTGCTCAATTCTTCTTACGTCTGGATGATATTGTAAATCAAATGAGAAATTTGGGTGAAACCATAACTGATACTACTCTGGTGGAAAAAGTCTTAAGATCTTTGACTTCAAGATTTGACTCTAAAGTTTCAGCTATTGAAGAAAGGCAAGATCTGCAAACTCTTACTATTGTTCAATTACATGGTATTCTGACTGCTTTTGAAATGAGACAAGGAGGTCCATCTCAAATCAAAGAAGCTGCTTTTAAGGTATCTGCAAGAGGAAAAAAAAAGGAAGATGTCAAAGAATCCAGCTATATATCTGAAGAAGAAGAAGCGAATTTTGTGAGAAAGCTTCAACTAGGTACTGGAAGATTCAAAGGTAAGCTTCCCTTCAAATGTTTTGAGTGTGGAAAAGTTGGTCACTATGCTGCTAAATGTCCTTATAGAGAAAAACGTGGTAAAGGGAAACAATTTGAAAAGAGGAAGATTTATTATGCAAATGAAGATGATGATGAAGTGTCTAGTGAAGATGAAGAAGATTCTGACCATGATATTAAACTGCTCATGGCAAAAGAATCTAGAGAAGAAAAAGATACTTTTATGGATGCTCTGGAAGACAATGATTTTCTTGAAGAAAACAATCAACTCAAAGTAAGCCTAGAAGAAAAGAACATAATCATAGAGACTCTTGAAAACCAGCTTGGAGCAAAGGAAAAACACATTGAGGAATTGGAGTGTGAAGTAGTAAATCTAAGGAAAGATAATGAGAAAGGAAAAACTCTCAATCTTAGATTTGCTAAAGGTTCAGAAACCTTAGATGAAATTATCAATGCTCAACGTTCTCCTCTCATAAAAACAGGTCTTGGATATATTGGAGAATCCTCTCAGGCTTCAGCACCAAACTATCTAAAGGCAACAACTACTGGTTTACAATATTCTGCCTCTCAACAAGGAAGCAAGGATTCTTTACAGGTAAAGCAGGATCATCGCACTTCAAGGAACACTGACAGGAATAACTTTCAAAGGAGATCCAACCAGCAGGTAAATCCAAATAGAAGATTTCGTGATTACAAAAATGTCTATTTCAATGGACAATGTTTTACATGTCACAATTTTGGTCACAAAGCTGCTCAATGTGTTGCTTACAAAACCATCATGACACGAGAAGCAAGAAAGAAAAGGTTGGATACATAACCAAAGAAGAATACCTATAACAACTTTTCTCCTCTTCAAAGTGAAGTTGAATGTGCTTATTGCAATAACTTTGGCCATGAAGAATCTGAATGCAGGAGCAAGATCCAGCCAAAAGAACATGTTCCCTCAAGCTCTAAAGTGTGGAAAAAGAAAGAACCGCCTGTTGAAAATTGTGGGATAGCGTTATTTGCAGAAGGTGAAGAAAATCAATGGTACATTGATAGTGGGTGCTCAAGACACATGACAGGTGACAAAAGCAAACTCCTTACATATAATTCTCTAGAAAAGGAAAATAAAGTTACATTTGGAAATGATACTCCTGCTGTAATTAAAGGAAAAAGGTCAGTATTTCTAAAAGAAAAGGTGAAAGCTAAAGATGTCATGTATGTGGATGGATTAAGGCATAACCTATTAAGTGTAAGTCAAATGTGTGATCAAGGAATAGAAGTTTTTTTTAGTTCAAAAGAATGTGTGGTTCGTGATCTTGATACAGGTAAAATTATCATAAAAGGGAAAAGAAATCCAAGCAACCTGTATGTACTGAAAAACTACAAAGATCAGTGTTACTTGAGCAAATATTCAGAAAATTGGCTATGGCATAGAAGGCTGGGGCATCTGAGCTTCTCACAAATCAACAAAGCAAACAGACTTCAAGCTGTTCGTGATCTTCCCAATATTAATCCACCAGAAAATATCATATGCGAATCTTGTCAAATCGGTAAGCAGACCAGAGTACGATTTAATGCCAAAGAAGGATCATCAAGTAAGCCTCTTGAACTCATTCATACTGACTTATGTGGACCTATGAGGAAAAAGTCACTACGAGGGGAAGAATACTATATCTTATTTATTGATGATTACTCTAGAATGTGTTGGATCGGGTTCATGAAATACAAAGATGAAGCATTTGAAAATTTTCAGAACTTCAAAGCACTGGTTGAAAATGAATTGGATCTAAAAATCAAGTGTCTTAGATTTGATCGAGGTGGAGAATATACATCAAATGAATTCCTTGAATTTTGTGAACAACATGGCATAAAAAGACAGTTCTCTGTAGCTGGCACTCCACAACAAAATGGCATAGCAGAGAGAATGAATAGAACAATTCAACAAATGGCTAGAGCTATGCTTAATGACACTGGAGCACCTGACACTTTCTGGGCAGAAGCAACTCATACAACAGCGAACATTCACAAAAAAGCACATGTTCGGGTAAACAGTGATAAAACTCCATATGAACTCTGGTATGGCAAATCTCCCACTGTAAAGAATTTTAGATTTTTTGGAAGCAAATGTTTTATCAAAAATAATGATGAAAAGCTTGGCAAGTTTGAACCTAGATCAGATAAAGGAATATTTCTTGGTTATCCATCTTCAAGCAAAGCATACAGATGTTATAATGAAAGGCTTCGAAAGATTGTTGAATGTATTGATGTTGTTAATGATGAGTCTCCTGCAGCCCCTAAAGAAGAAAATCAAACAACAAAAGAAGATGATGGTGACTTATTCCCTTCTACAGTAAATAGAAATGATATAGACAGTGAATCCAATGAAGAACCTGAAAATGATCTATCTGAAAAAGCTCCATCCAGATACGTTCAAAATAATCATCCTGAATCTCAAATTTGGGAGACAAGGAATCAGGTGTACGAACAAGGAGAACTCTTGTGGGATCTTCTAGTCATCTGGCACTTCTATCCACAATTGAACCACTTAATGTCAATCAAGCTAGCAAAGATGAAAGTTGGAACCAAGCCATGAATGAAGAACTTGATCAAATTGAAAAGAATGACACTTGGGATTTGGTACCAAGACCACATGATAAAAATGTCATTGGAACTAAATGGATTTTCAAGAACAAGTTAAATGAGAATGGGGATGTTGTAAGAAACAAAGCTAGACTGGTTTTCAAAGGGTATACTCAACAAGAATGTATAGACTTTGAAGAAACTTTTGCTCTTGTAGCTCGACTTGAAGCCATAAGAATGTTTCTTGCTTTCTCAAGCTATCAACAAATCAAAGTTTATCAAATGGATGTTGAATCTGCTTTTCTTAATGGTGATCTAGAAGAAGAAGTATATATAGAACAACCGGAAGGATTCATTTTGGGAAATGATGAAAATCTTGTTTGTAAACTTAAAAAGGCTCTGTATGGTCTCAAACAAGCTCCAAGGGCATGGTATTATCGTCTTGACAAATATCTTCATCAACAAGGATTCACAAAGGGATCTGCTGATAGCAACTTATACACAAAAGTTGAAAATGATAAACTATTGATTGTAGTTGTATATGTTGATGATATCATTTTTGGGAGTAACGAAGAATCTATGAGTCAAAATTTGCTTCTGTCATGCAGCAAGAATTTGAAATGTCTTTACTTGGGGAACTAACATTCTTTCTTGGCTTGCAAGTGCATCAATCTGCAGATGGTATATTCCTGTCACAAGCAAAATATCTCAAGCAAATTCTAAAGAAGTATGGCATGGAAGAATGCAAACCTGTAAGTACACCAATGATAACCGGATGCAATCTCAGTTCTCATGATGATTCTCCTCCAGTGAATCAACCAGATTACAGATCAATGATAGGAAGTCTACTTTATCTCACTGGGACTAGACCAGACATTATGCGTGCTGTTGGGATTTTTGGACGATTCCAAGCTAATCCAAAAGAGTCTCACCTTCAGGCTGTTAAAAGAATATTCAAATATCTACAAGCAACTCAAGACTTTGGTCTATGGTATCCAAAGAATGTTGATCTTACTCTTCATGCCTACACTGATGCAGATTGGGCTGGAAGTGTTGATGATCGGAAAAGCACTAGTGGTGGTGCATTCTATATGGGACCCCGGTTAGTATCTTGGTTCAGCAAGAAGCAAAATTCTATTGCCTTATCTACAGCAGAAGCAGAATATGTGGCTGCCGCATCTTGTTGCACTCAACTCCTTTGGATGATGTAAACCTTACAAGATTTTCAAATCAAATGTACTCCTCCTGTCCCCATTAAATGTGACAATACAAGTGCCATCAGTATTTCAAAGAATCCTGTTATGCATTCAAATACCAAGCACATTCCCATCAAGTATCACTTCTTACGTGAACAAGTGCTTGAGCAAACCGTGAAGTTGGAGTATGTTGAGCAAAAGGTGAAGTTGGAGTATGTTCCCTCCAAAGAACAAGTTGCTGATATCTTTACCAAACCTCTGCCGAGGGAAGCATTCGAGTATCTAAGACAGAAGCTGGGAGTGTTCTCTGCCAGTCAAAAGAATAAATCTGCATAAATATAGAAGATTTTATTGGATACGCGGGTTTCCTGAAACACAGTCGCGTATATACGCGAGTTCATGCACAGAAAACTGCGTATGTCTGATTGCTAACATTTTTCTGTTGGGAGTCAGCTCTCTTCAGCACAGCTACAGTGCTGCTTGGTATCTCGGATACTGTTTGGTATCTCTGGTGGTGTTCCAGTTCTCATAATTCTATTTCTAATGATTTGATAAATATGCCTTGATGATTTGTTGGTGAAAGTGTTCAGGATGCACAAACTAAGGGGGAGCCTTAGTCATATGAAAAGGATGCTTGGATGCACAGATTCAGGGGGAGCACTAGCATTGCTGAGTATAATGCATTGTTGGCATTATGTTGGTTCTGAAATATGTTCTCTTTCTTGAGGATTTTCTGGTGTTGGTTATGAAAAGGCATATTTGTCTTTTGATGAAAAGGTCATGTTGAGACCCATGATGTAAAATTTTCATTTTCAGTCATGAAAGGACTTGTCAAATTTTTGTAAACCCACTTGGTTGGGTAGCTGAGTCAAATTTTGTAAACTCACTTGGTTGAGTAGCTGAGTCAAATTTGTAAACCCACTTGTTTGGGTACTTGAGTCTCATATGTAAATCCACTTGGATGGATATTTGATGTAAGTATGAGTCATTGGTGATAGGAAAGTCATAGAGTCATGTACTTCATTGGAAAACATGTTTTGAAGATTCAGCATGAACACAGGGGGAGCATGGTCACTTCTGTATATATCAGATCTGCAGAACGCTTCTTCCACATGAGGAGAAAAGGGGAAGAGTATGTTGATTTTGATCCACCCTTTGCCCTTGATGTCAAAGGGGGAGAGTGATATGGTGTTTGAATGAAGAGAAAGAATGGTATGGTGTTTGAATGAAGAGAAAGAATGGTGTCAAAAATGGGGAGTGTGACATGGTATCATTGTATTCTTAATGTACCTATCTGCTGTGGTGATCAAACACCATCGTGGTTTCCATCAAGTCCAAAGGGGGAGATTGTTGGCAATATGTTGCAGAGTGTTGTCCTTGATGGCAACCCACTGAATGAAGATGAAGACATGCGACTGTTGACATGTGTTGTCCTTGATGGCAAACCACCTGATGAAGTTATTATTGACTTGTTGGACTTGGTAGATGATGTAAATATGATATGAAATGATGTTTGTTAAGCAATCTGATGCTGAGTGTTGTCCTTGAATGGCAACCCACTTGATGAAGTTGTGCTTGATAGATTATGTCTTGATGAACTAAAAATGATGTATCTACAATGTGTACAGAAGGCAATAAAGAAAGGAATTCAGCATGTGCTATTTCTATAATGAAAAAGAGTATGTCTCTAGGCATACACGGATCTGCCTAGGGGAAGTAGCGTATGCACGCGGTAAAGTACGTGCCAAGTCGCGTATGGGAAAAAGCGCTCAAAAAGTGCAAAACCAGGGGTAACCACCATGGTATTGACCCATTGTATTAGGTAATGTTTCGTCTAAATGACCCCGTCCGGGAATACCATCGGAAGTAATGTAGTTTTGGGCTCATGGTATTGTTTTGGCTCATGGTATTGAAAAAGGGTAAACCTATATAAAGAGAAGAAATTCATTATGAAAAGGAGGGGGTGTGGGTGCAAGATGTCTGATCTTTAATGAATACTTCTCTCTGGAGTATATCTGAATGGAAAGGGTTACAGTTGAATGAAAGATCTGAATGTATGATGCACCGATGAAGGAGTGATGAAGAAGGGGATCTAGATCTGAAATACACTTGTATGTGCTAGATTTTTTTATGGAAGGCTTAGATCTGAGATGAGGCGAATATCTGTCTGAAGTAAAAGGGTAAATCTGAACTGAATATATGATCTGAAGAAGTATGCTGCTCTATAATGGTTGAAGATATATATGCTAGTTCAATGCATAGGAAGCGCGTATATACGCGGCTTCGCTGAATAGAAAGCGCGTATGCGCAATGAAATTGGCTCTATAATTTGTACTGAAGTATACGCTGGTTTATGTGGATGGAAGCGCGTATATACGCGACATCAGTGAAAGGAAAGCGCGTATGCAAAATAGGGTTTGCTGAAGTCTGTGGTAAGAAATGTCTGATCTGTTATGCTGGTTTACTGATATCTGTCAGTGAGTTATATGTATCTGTTTTATGGTTGTCTGTGCTTAAAAGTATGGAAAGGGTCCAGTCTGAAAATATGATGAAATGTGGCATGCAAGTGGTGTCCTAGTGGAAGCTTTGGATCCAGTGTGAAAATTGATGAAACGTGGTCCATAGAGGTGCTGAGGGTTGTAGCTTTCAGTCAGGGGGTCGCAGCTCCCTTCCAGGTGAGGCTGGTAAACGAGATCAGGGGGTCGTAGCTCCCTTCCAGGAGAGGCTGGTAAACGAGTCAGGGGGTTGGAGCTCCCTTCCAGGAGAGGCTGGTAAACGAGCGCAGGTGGGTGCCTGCGTGCTGGTCAAGTCTGCGCCAGCACACATGTTGTAAGATGTTTTCTCTATAATAAAATATTGAAGGCTGAGCAACTGCAGCGGTGGTTTTCTCCCGACTTGGGTTTCCACCTAAAAATCCTGGTGTTCATGTGTGATGTTTTGTGTGATGGTTTATTCTGTTCTTACTGCACATGTTTACTATTTATAGAACATCTAATGAATGAATGATGGAATGATATAAGTGAAGAACTAATGGCATAATTAGATCTCTGTGTATACGCGAGTTTTATGAAGGATATTCGCGTGTATACGCTAGTTGGCTTCATCAAAGTAGCGTATGGGTTTTAGAGAGTGAAAAAGTAAAAAGTTTGAATATGCTATAAATACTGATTCACCACCCCCCCCCCCCCCCCCCCCTCTCAGTATTTTTCCTAACATCATGTCCATATGGGGTAAAGTCGTGCATCTAAATTTCAAGTCCCTCATTTATTAAATCAGAAAAAATGCTGAGTATGGCTCTTTGGAAGGTTGCCGGGGCATTGCATAGTCCGAATGGTAATACCCTATAGGAAAATGTACCCCATGGGCAGGTAAAGGTTTTTTTATCCTGGTCTTCGAAGGCTATCTGGATTTGATTGTAACCACTGAACCCATCAAGAAAGGAAAATAACCTCTTCCCTGCCAATTTATCAAGGACTTGGTCAATAAAATGAAGGGGGAATTGGTTCTTCTATGTTGCCTTATTCGGTTCTTTTTAATACACACATATTCTCCCTTTCCCATTTTTCTTAGGAACAACTACTAGAGGAGAGACCCATTTTATATCTTAGATAGGATAAATGAAGTTTACATCCAGTAGCTTCTACAATTCATCTTTTACAATGTCTTTCAAATGTGGGTTTAGCCTTCGTTGAGGTTTCTCAATAGGTCGAGCCTCCTTGTCAGTATAGATGTGATGAATGCATAACTGAGGGTCTATACCCTTCATGTCTAGGTAGTCCCAAGAAAATGCTCCCTGATACTTCTGTAGAACCTTTATGAGCCTTTTCTTTTGATTAATATCTAGATTGCCATTGATATTTAAAATTTTCCCTGGCTCAATTTCAATGGGTATACTGTTGCGCATAGCGGTTGTGGGTATGTGTTGATCATAAAGGTTTGCCAAGGGATCTTCTTGTGGTTCATCATCAAGAACTGTTTTTAACATTTGGCATTCTAAGTTTTCAGGCATAGATGGCTGATTCATGAAGTTATTGATTACATCTTCTTAAGTTTGATCCTTAAATTCAAGAGCTTCAACTACGGTGAGTGGGGAACAGATATTTTGTTCCCAGTATGTATGTGGATGTCTATGAATATTTATTGTGGGTAGACTTGGTTTGGCAGGTGGGTAAATAATAATATTTTTTATGGAATATCCTCTAGATATGGTCATGATGCTTGTCTGGCAACCTATGAAAGCATTGGCTATTGCCAACCAAGGCTGACCAAGTATCAAGGGGTGTCCATCCATCCTACTCTTTGGGTTAATAACTAAAAAGTTAGCTAGATACTCCCATGAGTCCACATAAACAAGGATGTGTTGTAATATTCCTTCTTGTCTGATAACATATCTATCAGCAAGTTCCAACAAAGTAGTTATGGGTTCTAAAGCTGATATGCCTAGATTTTCACAGGTCCCTGTAGTTAAGATGTTAATGGCCGCCCCTAATTCAACCAATGTGTTTGGAAATGAGTGGCTAGATATTTTCACAGTTATTATGGGGTTCCTTGGATCCACATATTTCACGGGTGATTCCTTACCCAATAGTAAGTCAGATAGTGCCCCTACCACATGACCAGTGGGCACGGTTTTTTCTTTCCTCACCTGCTTCTTTCCACATAGTTCTTTAATTGTGTTGGCATAGATGGTAATGTATTGAATAGCCTGCAAGAGAGGAATTTTAATGAAAAGGTTTCTTAATTCTCCTAGGATATTGAAATTTGGAGAGACTATAGGTCTAGGTAGCATTAATATTTCAGGGAATGGAGGGGGAGAAATCCTAAGGTTTTCAGGCTTCCCCTGATTAACCGTTTCCTTTCCCTGTTCTACTTCTGTTTTAGTCATATTTGTTTGTATAGGCTCTATTCAAGTTCCAGATTCAAGTTGTGGCAGGGTCATATCTTCTGCTAGTGAAATAATATGTCCCAATCTCAACCTTAGTTCATTACATTGTTGTTGTTCAGTTTCTGGGTTTGAGTTTTATACAAACTGAATTAGCTGAACCAACCTATTGTTGGGGTTAGGATTGGGTTGAGCCGATAATTTAGGCCGTATGATAGGCTGAGGGTTGTGCTGGAATGGGTATGGAGCTGGTAGTGTAGGTTGATTTTTAATTCCTATCCCCATCGATAGGTTGGTCATTCCCAGGGGTTACTTCTAGTTCTGAGGCTAGTTTGTGTTTTGCGAAGGGGAGGCTGGCCACTGGGTTTGATAGATAGTGTTTTTCCAATAAGGGGAAGAACAAGGAAAACCTGGCCAATTATTCCCCAAAGAGGGTTGTGTTGGCCAAGGTGACATCGGAAATGATTGAGATGGCCAATTAGAGAAAGGTGGTTGATTCTGCCAAGATGTTGCAGGGTTTTGCTGGTTAAACGGTTGGGAAGAAAAGAACTAAGGCAGGTCTTGTGGCATACCTGGTCGTGCTTGCCACTGGCGACGCTGGTTCATGAGATAGAATAATTCTGTCTCTTCTTCTACTTCTTTAAAAAATGCCTTCAATGCTAGAATCGAAGGAAAATGGTCCGTAGCATGGTCCTTGGTGCAAATGGTGCATGTCTGAACTAAGTCTAATGGACATTCCCTTTGGTTGTGCTTCTTCTAATAGCATGGGAAAAATACGACCAAGTTTTGTTATGCTATAGCTTGATTCTGTTTGGCTTGCAGGACATCTAGTTGTGTTGTCAAAGTGCCTAAGATGTCAGTTTTGAAATATTCTAAAATATTACCAAATTCTACTCTGGTTACATTTCCACCAGACTGCTTAGGCTCCCTTTAAGTTGAGTCTCGTCTGATTGGCCTATTTCGCGTACTACCCCGAGAGCACCTGATACACAGTGAAATAATATCATCATATTATTCTTGGTAGATTTCCCTTTTTCCCATTATGTTAAGTGTTTCAACTCATTCTTCTTTCATTCCCTTAATCATTGTTTCTTTTAAGATGTCTTCGGATAGTGTAGTATATGGAGACCTTTGTAAATTATATTGAAATATTTAAATTTAATCTTCTAATGTCTCATTGTCTTTTGCAGACATATTGAATATTTCATCTTTTAATTCTTGATTCCGGTAATAATCTTGATATTTATTGAGGAAAGTGTTCTTCATATGGTCCCATTTATTGATGGTTCCTCCACCAAGCCCCATGAAACAACGTAATGCGGTCCCTTTCAAGATAGAGGGAAATAATTTCAGTTTCTAAGGGTTAGTGGTGTAGTCATATCCCCCACATAAGACATCGAACTCAAATAAAAACACATCAGGAACTTCTGAGGTCGGCCCATGGAATGTGGGGATGTTTTGTAAGGGAATGGCTTTCATAGGGGAATTTTCAGCATGATCAACAATGGGATATTCCAATTTTGATGTCTGCCTGTGATTCTAGTTCTGATTGTTTTCCATTTGATCAAAGATATGCCAATAATCTTTGGGGATTTCATGCCCTGTCGGCATAATATTAGTGGAATTAGGGGGTGGATGTGGAGGAAGCCTTACAACACTTCCCCGATATGGGATACCAAGTGTCTCTGTCTCAACCACTCTCTAAGGGGATCCAGGCTCTAGAGTTCTTACATGTATTGCACTGTTGGTTTCTCCTTCCCCTTCCTATAAATTACAATAACCTCCCTCTCTCGAAGGATCATTACTTACGTGATTAGCAGTCTGAATGCTTTGTTCAAATCCTTTTGTTTTAGTGTGAATCTCAGCGTGGGCTATAGATGGTGAGGCTGCTGCCTGAGGGAGTGCAGTAGGAATTTGAATAGGAATGGTTTTGGGTCCTATGGATGCCTGGTATTCGACCTTCTTAATGATTTCATCTATATATGTTGTTCTACCAAGGATCATTGGTCCCTTGGTTTTCGTATACTTAAGTGGATGATTTTGATTTGTTTCTATCTTTTTCTTCCTAGTCATAAAACAAGAGCACCTATTCTAATAGCCTCTTCATAATTACTAAGAAGGGGCCTAGAGAGCAAGCGTTTTGCTTGCCGGTACGCAGGCTATTACCTCTTATTTTTAATACTCAATTCTTCACAACAAAAGAGAAGAAGAAATGAAGGACATCACTTTTAAACACTCTCCCCAGCAATGACACCAAAAATTTTGGGACATAAAGGTGACTGTTACAGGAAACTTCAATGCTTCTCATTCAATTTTCAACCCAGGGAAAGTCTTATTATTTCAAGAGTGTGAGCACACTATATGCAAGTGATATCAAATAAAAACTACTCTATATTATCATAAAGAGGACTTATCTAATTCCCGAAGTTCAATCAATTCAAAGGGAAATGGAATTATAAAACACCGTTTAACTATTCTCTCTAAGTAAGAGTAGAAAAGAGCAATCTACGATTGAAAAACACTCTGATGAATTGAAAAAAAATCCTACTAAATTGAACAATAGCTTCAATAAATTGAACAACAATTGTTTATCTAGTTTTGCAATGGAATACTCTTTTAAATTAAGTAGATGACATCATTCTGAATCAATTAACAACTAGACACCTTTCCGTAATGATGAAAGGATCTAAGTTTTGCTATATACAGAATTGAACAGCAGTCATGCTAAAACCAATGAAACACACATAAAGCATTAGGAAATGATGGAAGCATCTAAATAATTATGAAATTATTGACTGTAAGAAAAAAGGCATGAATGACGAACTATATAATGAAAGAGAAAGTTGAAGCATATTATGTTCACAATTCGACCAATTAAATGATATCTCACGAAATGTATTAGACGACTGAAACATAAATTCTTTAATTGAATGCATAGCACAGAGATTAGCACAGAAAATCCCAAGGCTAGACCCAAACCACCAGAAGTCTACCGCTACGAAAAACTCATAAATTGACTATAAAAAATGCCAAGACCTTTATTAAGCTAAAATTTAATACATTGATATAACTAGACAATTCTGTCCCGATATGTCTATTACAATAGAAATTCCCTATTTTGATCTATCTGTCTTGTTCGTTTTTGGCCTTTTAAAGGCGATTTCAACAATGGTAATGGTCTTTCCCATACGCGATCATGTTGCTTGTGGATGTCATTTGAGTTCTTCAGATGTGGAGGTGCCTTTCCGTCTTCCGCCAGCCCATGGGATTCATCATGATCCCATTAGTCTCTGTCTATCAGCTGTCTTCTGGATATCATCGATTTAGCTGCTCTATTTCCCTGTAAATAAAGATACAACAAGTCAATTTCCCGTTGTTAAACATCCCTTTTACCGTTAATTCATTTTGTCCTCATTTCACATTAATCTTCCTTTCCTTTACTGTTAAGATGAGGAAAATAATCATAAAGGTGCATAACAATTCATGGTAAAGGTAGGGTGAAAACGTACCTTATTATCGACCCAACACACATATTGGATATATATGTTCTAGAGTGCAATTAACTGAAAGTAGATTTTATATGTGCATTGATGAAAATGTTTCACGTACTGGACATATATGTTCTATAATGAAATTAACTAAAAGTAGCTTTTCTATTTGCATTGATGAAAAATGTTGCAATTCTAGAATGAAATTAACTGAAAGTAGATTTTCTATTTCCAATGATGAAAAATGTTGCACGCGTTGGATATATATGTTCTAGAATGCAATTAACTGAAAGTATATTTTCTATTTGCAATGATGATAAATGTTACAAGTACTGGATATATATTTTGTAGAATGCAATTAAATGAAAGTATCTTTTATATGTGCATTGATGAAAAATGTTGCATGTACTAGATATATATGTTCTAGAATGAAATTAAATGAAATTACGTTTTCTATGTGCATTGATGAAAAATGTTTCACGTATTGGATATATATGTTCCAGAATGCAATTAACTGAAAGTAGATTTTCTATTATCATTGAAGAAAAATCTTGCAAGTACTGGATATATATGTTCTAGAATGAAATTAACTGAAAGTATATTTTCTATGTGCATTGATGAAAAATGTTGCACATATTGGATATATATGTTCTAGAATGCAATTAACTGAAAGTAGATTTTCTATGTGCATTGATGAAAAATTTTGCACGTACTAGATATATATTTTGTAAATGCAATTAACTGGAAGTAGTTTTTCTATGTGCATTGATGAAAAATGTTGCACGTACTAGACATATATATATATTATAGAATGCAATTTTAAAATTTTATGGTTGTTCGACACATCTAACAAGACCTAGCCTTACAATGAAAAGACCCTCTAGTGGATGTTTTTGAGGAACCCCTTATAAAAATACCCCATACATTTGTTTCTAGCGCAGGTTACTAGAAGAGGCTGGAGGGCGGAGGGTTTTATGGATGTTTTCCGCTCGGTTCGCTTATCATTCAACATCGCACCAGTGCTCATTATAAGAGAAAGCACCGGTGCACACAAAAAATTGGCACACTAGACACCGTGCGCTCCTTATACACCTGCCTGGTGCATCGTATTACTGTAGAGCACCGGTGCTTCACAACTCTTCTGCATTGATGCATCATAAAACACCATGCCGAAACTGAAAACACTTGGTGCGGTATTAAGAACCCGCACTAGTGCATCATAAAACAACGTGCCAAAACACAAACTTACCAATGCATTCATAAGAAACAACACCGATGCACCTATAACACACACGCACCAGAAAAGGGTTAAAAAAATAATGGAAAAAAAACTGGATTTTTCACTTTTTTCAGTGCTATAGAGCTCTCAATTACTGGTGCACTCTACAAGAAAAGGCACCGGTGAGAAAAAAATATTTCGTGTTGGTGCATCAAAAAACAGCACGCCAAAACAAAAGCGGACCAGTGCGTTCATATGAAACATCACCGCTCTACCTATAAAACACGCGCACTGAAAAAGGGTTAAATAAAAAAAAAATACGGCCAGAAAACCACATTTTCACCTTTTTGCTCTCAGTCACCGGTGCACTCTACAAGAGAAAGAAATAGTCTTACAAAACATTGGCACATCGAACACCATGTGCTCCATATGCCCGGTGCATCCTATTACTGTAAAACACTGGTGCTTCACAACTATTCCGCCCCGGTGCGTCATAAATCTCCACGCCAAAACTGAAACAGCCTAGTGTGGTGTTAAGTAACCACCCCAATGCATCATAAAAGAACGCACCAAATCTGAAACTGCCTAGTGCATTCTTAAGAAACCATACCGGTGTGCCTATAAAACCCCGTGCACTGGAACAGGTTAAATAAAAAAAAATATTATGGAAAAAAAACTACATTTTTCACTTTTCTTAGTACTCTAGATCTCTCAAGCACCGGTGCAATTTCTCCTTCTCTGAGCCGCCCTAACATCGGTGCTCCCATTGCACCCATTTCACGCTTTGCTATTGTGAATTGGCCACTAATATCAAGCTTGCATTTTGTAAAACGGTGGGAACATTTTCTTTTGCAAATTCTACAGCCAATATGCCTCCTTGATGGAAAAATGTACAATTATTTTTCTATTTTTACCATAATTAAGCTTTCTAGCATATCAGAATTTGAAATAACCTTCAAATTAACCATTAAAAAAGAAAAAAAAATAGTGCCACATGAGCCGTTCAGCTCGCATCGGTAAGAAGTGTTGCCTATAAAATTTACAGGCCACATCGCAATCGGTAGTACCGAAAGGCACCCCACATTATTTTAAAATTTAAAAAAAAAATGAGGTGCGGTCATTTAACTGGGTGCACTGTTGACCATGGGAATAGAAATGCAAAGCATTGATGGATATATCCATCCCGATTTCTGTTAGCGCACTGCATTCAACATTCTGACATGGTCAATAGTGCGGCCGGGTAAAAGACCACACAGTTGACTATATAATTTGTCAGGAAGTCGATGCGCTGACATGAATATATGTGCCAGGGCATATATTTTACTCAGCGCACCACTCTTCTGACACCATATATAGTCAACGGGGCTTGAAACGTTTTCAGGTGCACCACATATGGTTCGTTTTATGTCATATGGGGCACCGCTTCTAGTGCTCTACAAAAAACAGACGCACCAGAACCGGTGCATGACTGTTTTTATGGCGCACCGACTGGTCTGTTTTTTTTTCCCAAAAAAATAATATATATGTATATTCCTAAATACATGTCTGATTTAATAATTTTTTTTATTTAATATGTCAATGATTAAAAGAGAAGAGGAGGAACAATAGGAACAACAAGCCGAGAAGTATGACATGCTTCACCAGTGGGAGGCACGAGAGAGGGAGAGAGATGTTTACCCTCGCCCTGTTACAGTAGACGCCCAGGGGCTCCTAAGGCAGGTAGGCCTCCTCAAGTTCTATGAGGAGGCTACTTCCATAAAGGCCCATAGTGTCTTTTTGAGACATCTTATTCGCAGGTGGAATGCCCACCAACAGGCTTTCCAGGTTGGTCCTAACCAGTGGTACACACCCACTGAGGATGATATTTATTTCATTACAGGGCTATCGAGGATAGGGGTGGATTTTCCCTCATTCCCAGAGGTTCCAGATGGTTGTGTAGTAGGGAGTCAGTTAGTTTACTCCTAGAGATACATTGGAGCAGATGTATTGTCTCCTTCAGAGTTTCAGGTCCCTGGAGGTTAGCTACATATTGGTGCATTTGGTAGACAGGATGTGCAGTGCCTCTCACTTCTCATTACGACCATTTCACAAAATACCAGTGATGGGAAACTCATTATTTTCCCGCTTCTATATTATGTTGATTATTTAGTACAGGAGCCACGACTTGTCAGGTGGCCTACCATTTTTTTGTGATAGTTTTGTATGGCCTTAGATAGATTTCATGCTCATGTAGAAGGGAGGGTCAACTTCCCTTTTTATTCAGAGATTTTTTGTTTATTTTTTGAGAGGTTTGCAGAGATGAGGCCTGATTTTGTTCGGTAGCCTCGTATGCCAATGTTGGAGGCCTGGAAGCACATGTGGGGGAAGATGATACCCAAGAGGGGAGAGACTATGTTTCCAGCCGGGATATCGCATGATGCACTGGACTTACTAGATAGTGTTGACGAGGTGCATCCCTTCATTATGGTCCCCTGTCCTTATGTTGGATTGGATTGGTGAGGGTGTGCCAACATCTTCTTCATATATGATGAGCCACTAGATGATAGAGGTAATATTACTGTTTTATTTATATTTATTCTAACATGTTCTTTAACTTTTTTTTATTAAATTGTGTAATGAAATTGTCTAATTATTGTTGTGTACTTGTATATATTTTGCAGAAATTGGCTCTTTTGATGGCAAGGAGATGCCAGAACCACAATATGATCCACGTGTGGATCTTGATGACGATCAGGACATGGAAGAGGATGAGGATCATGATCAGGAGGTCGGTGGAGAGAGACATGCTCCTCATGCTGGTGCGCTGGTACTACCTTTTGCTAAGCACGGTCGACCTGATACTCAATACAGGATGGAGTTGGGTGACGAAATCAGTGCATTGATTATTGAGGTGGGCATCAGGTCCACTCATTATAGATACACATAGGCTAATGATAGGCTGATACGGATGTGGAGAGGCATGCTGCGTGACATGTACATCCTGATGTGACATGTCGTAGGAGCTAAAATAGTTGTTACGTGACGGAGGAGGACTGTTACATGTTATAGGTGTGGTCGAGTCGCAGCACGTGATGGAAAGTCCGCGAGCAGTGACTCATCTCATGACCATTCACCTCACACTGCACCTGATGAGCATGAGGCTCCACTAGCATCTAGTAGTCATCATGGAGATGAGGCTGGACCATTGGCCATGTCCAGTCATCAGTAGCATGCAGCATCCATCAGTACTAGTCATTATCATGAGAAGGCTGGACCATCAAGCGTCGAGGCTGCACCATTGACTGAGCATGTCTCCACTAGTACTGCTTATATTGATGTTGTACTACCACCAGCTGATCCATCCATCAGTACTAGTCATGATCATGAACAAGCTTGACCATTGATCGTCGAAGCTACACCATTGACTGAGTAGGCCTCCACTAGTACTGCTATTGATGTTGTACTACCACCAGCTAATCCATGATGTTTATATTACAGTTGTATACTTTTAAAATTATTCAGTTATATATATATATATATATATATATATATATATATATATATATATATATATATATATATATATATATATATGGTCCATGTATTTTATGTTCATGTTGCAGTTGTATTTAATTTACATGTTGGTGATCATCATGATGTGTATATTGTTAGGTCATGTTAGATATTCTCATTTATTGTTTAGCTTGCAGATAGATGTGTATGATTTATTTGACATAAGATGTATATTTGATGTTTTTGTTGTGATGATGTTAATATATAATGTTAATTTGATTTTTGAATGTGTTTTTTAGTCAAATATGATGTCTGTACGATGGTTATCATGATCGTGATGTTTATTAATTAATTTAATAATAAATGACCATGATATTTATTAAATATTATGTCGTGATTGTAATTTTAATTGTATGTAAAATTGTAAAATTGTATTTGTATATGTAATTGTAATTTTAACTTTAATTTTATGTAAAATATTTAATGTAAAATTTTAATTGTAATGGTAATATTTAATTTATTGTGAAATGATTGTAATTGTAATTGTATATATGACAAATTGTAAAATTGTAATTGTAATTCTAATTTTATGTAAAATTCTAAAATTGTAATTCTCTGTAAAATATTTGTAAAATTGTAATTCTAATTCTAATTCTTATTGTATATTGTAAAATATTTGTAAAATTTTAATTGTATTAAGGTGAAATGATTGTAATTGTAAATGTGATTGTATGTAAAATTAAAATTGTAATTGTAATTCAAATCGTAATTGTATGTGAAATTGTAAAATTGTAATTGTAATTGTAATTCTAATTCTAATTTTAACTGTAATTGTATGTAAAATATTCAATATAAAATTTTAATTGTAATTGTAATATTTAATTTATTGTGAAATGATTGTAATTGTCATTTTAATTGTAATTGTGTATATGAAAAATTGTAAAATTATAATTGTAATTCTAATTGTATGTAAAATTCTAAATGTAATTGTATGTAAAATTAAAATTCTAATTCTAATTCTAATCGTAATTGTATGTGAAATTGTAAAATTTTAATTCTAATTCTAATTCTAATTCTAATTTTAACTGTAATTGTATGTAAAATATTTGTCAAATTTTAATTGTATTAATGTGAAATGATTTTATTAAAATATTTAAATTTGTAAATTTGTAAATAATTTTAAAATAATAAATCTAGAATAATATGAATTCTTTTAACATAATAAAGTTTAGAAAATAATGCAAATAAATTCATGTACTTTATAATTATCATTATTTTATTATGATCTTACATACAAAAAAAATAACTTTATACAGTCTGGTGTGCTTATCATCATAACATGCACTGGTGCGTCTTATTACTTCGACGCACTGGTGCATCATAAAACATCGTGCCAAAACAAAAACCTCGATCTTACAAACCGCCCCAGTGCGCCTATAAAACATAGCGCACCAGAACAAGGTTATTTTGTAAAGTGTAGTATTGGAGCAGCGAAAGGTTCGAATCGTGGGCAAGAATTTTCTGAGGAGATGAGGGTTCGAAAATATGAGAGTTCGAATTTTGGCTGAGAAGTTTATAGCAGAGAAAATGAGTGATTCAAATAGAAATACAAACAAAGATTCTTATAGGGATGTAGATGTCTACAAAGCTCGATCAAGTAAAAAAGGAGTACAAGTTGAGACCGGCAGAGAACATTTGGTTGAGGCCGACGATATGGTTAAGAGGTCCCATGATGGAGAAATGGAGGGCAGAGTTGATGGAAGAGAAATATCAATCAAGCCAGTTGATAAAGACAAGAGTCACTATGAAGGGAAGGATTCTCATTCCCTCAATGAAAAAAGAGAAAGATCAATTGACGTTGTTGATCGGGCTAGTAGGTCCCATGAAGGGAAAGATTCTCCAGAATGCATTTAAAAGAAGCTGGGAGTATTGTCTGAGCTTTGGTTGGCTTACATAAACTTTTACCGGCAAAGCTGACGTCGCATAAAATCACATCTTCAGCTTTCAATGGAACCTGAATGGCATCTCTAACTTGTCTGAGTTGTGGTCCTATGGATGCAACTAGTAAAAAGTCTTCTTGTATTATAAATGGAGATCCAGTGACCATTTCTGTGGGAAGAAAAACATAGATACATGCAGCTACCATATTTCCACCTGCAAATCGGTTTCCCATTGGAAAAAATAATGTAATAGCCTATTTTGCAATGTATTTCCTCTGCTCAACCCTATACTCATTTTCTATGGGAAACCATTGCCTCCGCATGTAATAACTACATCATCTAGTCGAAAATCAGTATCCTTCTGCTAACAAATGCAAAATCAAGGACTCATTGAGATTGCTCCCAAAACATTATCCTTCTACAGATTATATGTACTAATTGCTGGCAGGCCATCTGTCTATCTTCAGATTATATTCTAAAACATATTGGTTGCAAATAGTTAAGTGCTAATTATAACAGGTTCACATGCCACAATTGCCCACTTGGGCCCTTTAGTATTGCATCTTCACACGGCCCAAATTTCATTCTCTCCACATAATCAGTGGGGACCTCCTACAATAAACAAATACATTGGAAGAATAGTTATTTCCATCAAGAATTTATCCAATTCCAATTCTCAATTTTAATTATAATTCTCTTTCTCAAGAATAAAGAAAATTATAATTCTCAATTTCTATGGTTGGAGTTCACTAAATTTTGGTGTAAACACCTAAAATTATTTTCAGTGCCTTATCTGCAAATCAGTGCTAATGTACATATAACCGCACCGGTGTCGGTGTTACAAAAAGACGCACCGGTGCGGTGGTATTAAGTGATGCACCCGTGACGAATAAACACAAATAAAAGAAACACAATCCTATTTTCTTTAAGTGAAAAAAAGAAACAAATTGAAAAATCGGCTGCAAAATATTTTCGAAAATCTAATTTCATAAAATAATTCTTTAAATACTAAAAGCTTTTCATTATTTCACTATTTTTGCTAAAATGTTCAGCCAAATATTTACAGGAGACATACCTAGAGCAAGAGATCATGAGGGCACTATGGAGCAACGAAATATGTTCGAACATAAGTATTCAGACAATTAGAAATCAAAACTATGGTGATTCAAACCCCGTATCATAGAATTCCAATCCATCTCATGATTAAATTTGAATATTTTTTTTACTTTTTTTGCAGTTTTTATACTTTTTTTGCAGTTTTATCCATTTTTACCCTAAACCCCTCATTTTTTTATTTTTTCCCTTTCTTCTCCATGTTTCTGTGATTTCAGAATTAAGGCTTTTCATTTTATATTGAAATCCAATGCACGAGATGACTTGCATAGTTGGATCCCAATCCATTCCGCCATTGGGTGAATTTTTGGAAAAAATGGAGTTTTTTTTTTTATCACTGTGCCCTCCATAACCTAGTGCACTGGTGTGCTTTATTATAAAGCACAACGTGCAAGTACTGTGTAATAAAAAAAATTGAAAACACTTTTTTTTTAAATCAGTGCGCCATATCTGAAACAGGGCATCGGTGCTCGATGCTACAAGGATAACATCGTACGGTATATTACACTATTTGTGCAGTGTTTTTATAATACCCCACACATCTTATGGTCTATTATACTACTTTGTGATGTGTTGGTAATGCCCCCACGCACTGGCGGCGGTGCGTACACCAGTGTCTTGAGATTTTTTTTTACCTGAAAAGTTAACAATTTATTTATAAATATATCAATGAATGATATGGTACAAGTTTCAGATTGTTAAAGAAATGACTGACAAGAGATCAAGTAATAAAAATACTGATAACACATAAAGAAAAGAAAAAAAGGCAAGTTCATTATAAATTCTTTATAAAAAATATTATTTTTTAACTATACGTAAGTTTAACTAATATGTATTATTTACTGTGTATCATATAGAGCCACAAAATGACGAAAATCGATAAGATTATTTTTGATCTAGGACCAGAAGAGGGTAAAAGCTTGATGGAAAAATTGCAAAAGGATGAATCAGGTGAATGAAAAAATACTATCGATCCAATATGAGTTTCTTTTTTCAATTATCATTAATAATATACTTAAAATTTTTAGATAACATGTGTCAAACAATCTATTAATTCACATCTGTTTAATTTTCTACAGGGACCAACAACTCAAAAAAGGAATGATGTTCTAATAAAAGAAAAAAATAGAACATGCAAATGAAAATGAATTGCTCCTTAGCTCATCTGGAGTGGTGCTGGAAGTTAACAAAAGGGGGAAATTTTTTTACAAAAGTTTGAGGGATCTAGTGGAGTGACTGTATAGACGTTATTTCCACTTTAATACAAAAATCAATCCAATGATTCCAAGAACTAAATTTTATCTAAAATATAGGAAGAGTTTCTAGAGAATTGGTCAATGAGACATGTGAGACTTTAATATAAAAAATGTACAACAACAAAAAAGAAGGAATGAAAAATTAATATTCCTTTAAATGTTTGTCTAGAATTATTTATAAATATCACTTTTGTTATATTTACTTTTCAGATATCAATATAAAAATTAAATATTTTGTTTTCATGTTACATTTCATATAAGATTATGAAAATCTCAAAAGATGAAAGAGTTGATATCAGAAATATGCCAGTAGGAATGTCCAAAAAGGTGTACAAGGATATGGTTAAAGAAATGGACAAAATTGCATTGCAGGAGGGGCCATCTCAATGACAACGTGCTTCAAATGTAATATTTAATCATTGAATTTTTCGATAATTAGGTAAAATAAATAAACAATTTAGCATTAAATGTTAATTCTCAAGAATTTTCTTTCACAAAAGAAAAGAAAATGGAGCCCATTCAGCACATAAAACAAGACGACAAGGAAGAAAAGGGTTGATATCTAAGTTTGTGAGTAATTGTTACTTCCTTATAACAACTTAAATAGATTTCGTTTTTGTATTTTTTAAGTTGTTCTACAAAAATAATCATTGAATGTCTTGAAACAGGTGCTAACATACAAAGAAGAACCATCATACGAATTGATTGAAATTGGGTTAAATATGGGTTGTGAGTATATGTTGGCATATCAGAAATTAATTGTGGAATATGTAAGCATCTATCGATCTTGTTTTACTTAGCTCCATCTATAATTAGTAGAACAAAAAAATATTTTATATTAAATATATGATTTGTTATGGGGTATAAAATTTGCAGGAAACAAAATATGGAACTGCGCCAACAGATGAAATTTTGAAAGATGGCATGGTACATGGTTTTGAAAGAATGTGTATATTTTATGAGTCAATTGTTGCTATGGTACGTCATTTTTCTTTTTGATTTACATTGATGTATAGTATTTAAAATTGCAATTTTCATTATTCTCACCAATGTATATACACTCATTTCAGTTTATTTTTATTTTTGTAGATGGAAGGTGAATAAGAAGAAAACAATCAACACCGTGAACAAAACATTCCTCAAAATAACACAAGTCATGGAAGTAGCTCTAGCAGTGATAGCAGTTCAAGCAAAGAATGATGATCACTATGTTTGGATATCAAATCAAGGCGTTGTATTTTTTGAAATATGTCTGTGTAATCAGACATTTTTTTTAATGTAATGGACATAGTGTCCCAATTTAAAGACAAAGGGATACCAATAACTGTCCCATTTTGTATGATAAAGACTGTCTTATTCATATATATTATATATCATAAAATATGTTTTAATTTATTCTATTGCGTTCTCCATTGTCATTCTCAAATGCACTAATAAAAATTTAATTCATATGAATATTGTTATAATATGTGTCGAAATTTGATGAATAATGAATTTAAAACAATCACAATAATTGCACTGTCACAGGTTGATGTTTCTAAAAAATACAAAATGAAAACCGGTATGTGTCGGCAACTGTACACTGATGCGTGTGTATTAAGAAGCGTGCCGATGTGTTTCTACGACCTATGAGCACTAAAAATCACCAAAACCAATTAAAAATATTAGTGCGTTTGTGAGGTACGATGCACCGATGTGTTTATGTGTCTATATGCATCAGCGCCATTGTATGATCTATGGGCACCGCATGAATACTGATACCAATTATAAATCTCAGTGCATTTGTGTGATACTGTGCACCAGGGCATTTATGTGTTTATAAGCACTGGTGCATTTGTATGACCTATGGGCACCACACGAATACCAATACCAATTATAAATCTCAGTGCCTTTCTTTGATACTGCGCATTGGTATGTTTTTATACATCTACACACCAGTGTGTTGATACGACCTATGGGCACCACACAAATCCCAAGACCAATTAGAATGGCTCCATGCGTTATACCACCAACACTATGCACGGTGTGGTTTTATACCTTAACGACCCGGTGCATTTTCCTTCGACTGCCCCAAGGTGCCTTCTATATGTATGCACCAGTGCGTTCAAGCCAGAGTAGCGCACCGATGAAAAAAACATCCGTAATAACCTCTATCCGCCCATTTTTTTTTATTTGTGTTGAATTTCTGTTAAAAGCTCCGCCAAAACCTCCGTAACCATAAACGGATGTTGTAGCAAATGCTTTTTTGACAATTTTGGCCAATTTTATAACACTAAAAACCTCCTTTATAACCTCCACTAGAGGGTCTTTTCTTTGTAGTGTAGAATCTTATGATTGTTTATATATATATGTATGTATTGTACTTCAGTCGTTTTAACATATATATTCAAACATGTACTTAAATAATTTCTATGTACATATATTCATGTGGACTTTCTTTTGTTTGGAAAACGACAACTTGAATTTTAAAAACAAAACATTATATCATAATCACATGCCAAATGTAGTTTAACCGTCCAAAACTTGAGTTTTAAAAACAAAAAATTATATCACAACATTACTTCACATGTCAAATGTAGTTCAACTATCCAATAAAAACAAAACATTATATCATGCAATCACATACCAAATGTAGTTCAAACATCCAAAACTTGAGTTTTTAAAACAAAAAATATTATAACACAACATTACTTCACATGCCAAATGTAGTTCAACCATCCAAAACTTGAGTTTTAAAAAAAGCATTATATCACAACATTACTAAACATGCCAAATGTAGTTCAGCTATCCGATAAAAAAAAAACATTAAATATCACAATCACATGCCAAATGTAGTTAAACCATCCAAAACTTGAGTTTTAAAAACAAAACAAATTATATCACAACATTACTTCACATGCCGAATGTAGTTCAACTACCCAATAAAAACAAAACATTATATCATGCAATCACATGCCAAATGTACTTCAACCATCCAAAACTTGAGTTTTAAAAACAAAACAAATTATAACACAACATTACTTCACATGCCAAAGGTAGTTCAACCATCCAAAACTTGAGTTAAAAAAAAAAAAACATCATATATCACAACATTACTTCACATTCCAAATGTAGTTCAACTATCCAATAAAAAACAAAACATTATATCACAATCACATGTACCAAATTTAGTTCACATAAAATATGTCCAAAATTTGTATCTCACAAGTATCAAGTATCAAGTATCAAGTTATATATGACTACATCTAGATAATGCTATATATAAAATAGTAAATTTAAGACTAAATATATTGAAAATATAATGTTGCACGTGCATGTGAATCATCTATCAAATAGTGCATGTGCATCATCCATCAAATACATATGGATGTAGTGTCTCTCCCAACAAAGTCAAAATCCTCAAGCTATCTTGAGAAGCATGGGGAACCTGTACACAATGTGTACAAACATTAAAATTTAATGTTTTAAAATTGAATGAGAATATATAGAACTTCATGTAAAAAAAATCATGCATAATGTCCATTTTTCAACCATATTTAGTGGGGTTTTTCTATCCCTAAAAAAACAAATTCAATAAAATATATTAAATTAACATTTATTACAAATGCATGGGAGAAATGACACATGCGCATGAGATAAATGACATGTGCATGGTTTACCTTAAAGTTTGACTTAAATGGTATAATTCACATCTAGAAATGAGATGCCCAAAAGATTGCACTGATTAGAGTTTAAGGGAGATTTATGACATGTACATGGTTTGTGCATGGTTTGCCTTAAAGTTTATGGAAAAAATCACATCTAGAAATGACATGCCTTAAATTTTTCCTTGCCTAGAGTTAAAGGGAGAACTGACATGTACATGGTTCGTGCATGGTTTTCCTTAAAGTTTATGGGAGAAATCACATCTAGAAATGACATGCCTTAAATATTGGCTTGCCTACATTTTAAGGGTGAAATGACATGTACATGGTTCCATGAGTTTAGTGGATATGTCACCTTTAAGAAATAATGGGATCCAGAGGCTACCTGGCTCTTTACAGATTCCTTTAGAACTTGTAGAAGTTAAGACTCAAAAAACAAACTAAAATCCTATGGAAGTTCAGCCACTTTAGGTTCAGTTTTTAGGCCTTAAAGTTTTCCTTGAATTAATGGGAGAAAGCCTTGATTTTGGGGGATCCTATCTTATGGAAGTTTAGCTACTTTAGTTTCATTTTTTAGGCCTTAACGTTTTCCTTGAGTTTATGGGAGAAATACTTGAGTTTGGGGGATCCTATACTATGGAAGTTCAACTAATTTAGGTTCTCTTTTAGGCCTTAAAGTTTGCCTTGAATTAATGGTAGAAATCCTTGAGAAATGACACATGCTTTAAAGTTAATGGGAGAAATCCTTGACAAATGACACATGCTTTAAATTTTTCCAAAGATTTTATTGGAGAAATGACACATGTATGGGAGAAATTACACATGTACATGGTTTTCCTTAAAGTGGCAGTGGTTTATGAATATTAAAAGAAATAAATTCTATTTAGATATGTTCCAGAGATTGACTATAGGGGCATTTACTGGATATGTCACCTTTTAGAAAAGATGATATCTAGAGGCTACTTGGCCCTTTCCAGACTCTGCCTTTAGAACTTTTAGAACTTAACACTCAACAGACAGACTAAAATCCTATGGAAGTTCAAATAAACTAAAATCCTATGGAAGTTCAACCACTTTAGGTTCAGTTTTTAGGCCTTAAATTTTTCCTTGAATTAATGGGAAAAATCCTCGAGTTTGGGGGATCCTATCCTATGGAAGTTCAACTACTTTAGGTTCAATTTTTAGGCCTTAAATTTTTCCTTGAATTAATGGGAGAAAGCCTTGAGAAATGACACATGCTTTAAAGTTAGTGGGAGAAAGCCTTGAGAAATGACACATGCTTTAAAGTTAATGGGAGAAAACCTTAAGAAATGACACATGCTTTAAATTTTTCCTAAGAGTTTATGGGAGAAATGACACATGTATGGGGAAATGACACATGTACATGGTTTTCCTTAAAGTGGTAGTGGTTTATGGATATTAAAATGAAGAAATTCTATTAAGAACTGTTCCAGAGATTGACTATAGGGACATTTACTGGATATGTCACCTTCAAGAAAATATGAGATCCAGAGGCTACCTAGCCCTTTACAGGCTTTGCCTTTAGAACTTATAGAAGTTAACACTCAACAGACAGACTAAAATCCTATGGAAGTTAAAACAAACTAAAATCCTATGGAAGTTCAACCACTTTAGGTTCAGTTTTTAGGCCTTGAAGTCTTCCTTCAATTAATGGGAGAAACGCTTGAGTTTGGGGGATCCTATCCTATGGAAGTTCAACTAATTTAGGTTCATTTTTTAGACCTTGAATTTTGCCTTGAATTAATGGGAGAAGGCCTTGAGAAATGATACATTCTTTAAATTTTTCCTAAGTGTTTATGGGAGAAATGGCACATGTATGGGAGAAATGCCAAATTTACATAGTTTGCCTTAAAGTGATAGTGGTTTATGGATATTAAAATGAATAACTTCTATTTAGATCTGGTAGTGGTTTATGGATATTAAAATGAAGAACTTCTATTTAGATATGTTCTAGAGATTGACTGTAGGGGAATTTAATGGATATGCCACCTTTCAGAAAATATGATATCTAGAGGCTACCTGGCCCTTTACAGACTCTGCCTTTAGAACTTGTAGAAGTTAACACTCAACAGACAGACTAAAATCCTATGGAAGTTCGGCCACTTTAAGTTCAGTTTTTAGGCTTTAAAGTTTGCCTTGAATTTATGGGAAAAATCCTTTAGTTTGTGGGAAAAATGGCATGTCCATGGTTTTCCTTAAAGTTTATGGGAGAAATCAGATCTAGAAATGGAATGCCTTAAATTTTTCCTTGCCTAGAGTATAAGATAGAAATGGCATGCCTTAAATTTTGCCTTGTCTAGAGTTTAAGATAGAAATTACATGTACATAGTTTGCCTTAAAGTTTGCCTTATAGTATATGGGAGAAATGACATTGCCTTATAGTTTATGGGATAAATGACATAGAAATGATAGAGAATGACATAGAAATGACACATGTCAAAAGTTAGACCTTTATGAGTTTTTGGGAGAAATGACATGTACAGGGTTTTCCTTAGAATTTAGTTTTCCATTTAGTTTGCCTTGAAGTTTATGGGAGAAATCACATCTAGAAACCTTTAATTTGACATCTATAAATAGGCTAAGAACATTAATAAAAAAATTTCAACTTACAAATTAGTTATGTCCTTAATAAGAAGTATGATTAGCACCTATCAAATTGTTTAATAATTTATAATAATTTCATTTTGGCTTATACTATCATTCATCCTTGATATGTACAGTAATTTTACATCTTGAAAATCAACCTACACTATCATCATATCACTGTAGTCATGTCAATCTATATTATTTATATCCATTACATCATAAAGCACTCCACTTTTAACATTTTACAAGATTATAAGCATCATGGAAGTTGTAAATTTAGCTACATTAATAAAATACAACCATGTCAATCTAGATTATTAAGATCCATTACATCGTAAAACACTCCACTTTTAACATTTTAAAGATTAGAAGCATCATGGAAGGTGTAAATTTAGGTACATTAATAAAATACAACCATGTCAATCTAGATTATTAATATCCATTACATCATAAAACATTCCACCTTTAACATTTTACAAGATTAGAAGCATCATGGAAGGTGTAAATTTAGGTACATTAATAAAATACAACCATGTCAATATATATTATTTATATCTATTACATCATAAAACAATCCAATTTTAACAAAAACTCCACTTTTAACATTTTACAAGATTAGAAGCATCATGGAAGGTATAAATTTAGGTAAATTAATAAAATATAGCCATGTCAATCGAGATTATTTATATCCATTACATCATAAAACACTCCAATTTTAACAAACACCCCACTTCTAACATTTTACAAGATTATAAGCATCATGGAAGGTGTAAATTTAGGTATATTAATAAAATACAACCATGTTAAATGTTGGAGCGACAGAACTAAAAATGAATGTACCATGTGGCTTATACTACGAAGGATGACAAAGCTAATGTATGTTTCTTGGAGAAAACTTTAACAGCATATACATCTAGACATCTATAGACTGCCTCTCAGATAATCTGTATAAGTACTATGCTTGAAAATGATGATTACTCTTCTTGATAAGGTTGTAGTGAGCTAAGCTGACCTGTAGTAACATTGTAACCATGCTCATTGTATAGAAAGCTTCTTAACTTAATTATGTAAATACCATCACACTAGTTTAACAGTGAAACCTATTAATTTCACTTCTATTAATTTCATTTTATTTTTATTCTAGGACATTAATCTCCAAAAAGATATGAGGATAAGATTTAATAGGGAAAAAATAAGAGGAAAGATGGAGAATAAAGATATACTAACAGTATATGGCCCCAATAAACCCTTTGATGCTGCTACAAGTATTGTTATTATGATGATAGTATTTAGTTTACTAGGATTTTAGAGTGATATAGTGAATATGAAACATCCGGGTAACATCTGAATTTGAAACATTCATTCTATATTCCTTATTGAGACTTCACCAGAAACCACATAGGACTCTGTATGTGGAGCCATGTAGCACATATGGTTAGGAAGTAACCTTTAGTGGCCAAATGGTTGAGAAATCCAATTAAGTTATATAGTATATTAACGAATCTTCAAGTTTTATGTAAAGGTGGATATATATAATTTTGTTGACACTTTCAGGTCATTTTTATTTACACTTGACTGCATTTTTACAGGAGATTGTGATATGGAAACAAACGTTTTATGTGATGACTCTATTTTGTACTAGTTTTCAGCACATTAGATCTTGGTTAGGATGATTCAACATGATGCAATAATTTTAAGGTTCATCAGCTAGTTAAATTATATTTGAGGGTTTTCTAATTAATTAGAAACAATTTGGAGACAAAATCAAAAAAATAGACGGGAAAAAATAAGATTTAAAGAAATTTACCCTGAATACAATCAACACCCACACTTTTTGAGCCCACAGCAAATTGAAAATTTGAAAAATATTTTAAAATTGAGATAGATGACCTAAAAAACAATTGAAATATATTTTAAAAATGAGACAGATGACCTCAAAAAAAATTGAAAAATATTTTTAAAATGAGACAGATGACGTTAAAAACAATAGAATTATTTTTTCAAGGAATCAAATTCCATAAGGTATTTTTGAAATTTACAATCTGAGTTAAGTTCAACCTGCAATTTAAATACAATTTCAAATTTTTAAGAAATAATATTTTAGAATCAGATAAAAAAAATAAAATACTCAAACTAACAATCCAGTTGAGCAGACCATATAAAGGAGGTTTCATCTTATATATTATAACCGAGTTGTACTATATAAAGGAGGGTGCCACATCTGTTGATGCATGTGAAGTCATGATGTATGGAGAGGGCTTGCAACAATAACGATAGTAATTCTTGTGTTTTAGGAGCCTTAGGAATTTCCCCTAATATTTCGCTATACATATATTCATGACTATCATTAGACATAGGCTTAGCAGTAGCAGAGGGAAAAGTTTCTGCAAAGCTACCTTTAAACATAGTTTGAACAGCGAGAGAGGGAGCCTTAAGCTTTACCCCAAAGCATTTGACTTTATTATATTCATCAGTAACAAAGGTAAGCTATGTCTCGACATCATTTTCTAGAAATTTCCATCCTCAGCTTCAAAATTCCACCCAATAAGAAGATTTGAGTGAAGATATGTGTCTGAGTAGATTAATGGGATTAAAATGAAGCTACGTGGGTTGAGGAATTGCAAGGACATAGGTGGGATGAAATGTAATCGAATAAGTTTTTCGATGAGAGTTGAAGAGAGAGGTAATCGATCGAAAAACATTATCCATGTCTCTAAGGGTATCTAGAGCTTGCATGTGTTGAGTTTGTGAGTTTTAATCTAGCCTCTTTTTTAGGTTTCCGATTGAATTGGTTGGAAGATGGAAGTGGTTATACTATGTTTATGAGTTCCCAATTAAGCTAGCATTAAGATATTACGTATATAATACAACTATTTTGATTGGATGCAATTTAGAAACAATTTTGTACGTGGCTCAAACTTGGAATTCATAAAATTACATTTAAACTATAATTTGCCAATTCGGAGACATAGGAACCTAGAAATTCGAAGACGTCGAGGCCACAATGAGAAGAAGATGTCGAGGTCGCAATGAAAAGAAGACTTCGAGCCCGCAATGAGAAGACAAGCAGGGGGCTGAGGACGTCATGGATTACAAATTACCTACAAAACAAAAAAAAAACAATTATAAAATTAAAATAGAAAAAAGGCAGAACAACAATGAAAAAAATTCACAACAAAAACAAACCAGAAATCGAACAAATTTCTCACCTATGCCTGTGACCCTGCAATTGTGAACCTGCAACAACAAAAAACAATAATATGACAACAACAATAAGCCCAAAATAGTAATACAACAACAATAAGCCTGAAACCTATTCATGATTCAAGGCTGGTGTATTTATAAACTAAATTTCAGCCGAATGATTTTAAGAGTTCCGTCGAAACGTGTTAGGCCGGCCAAACTTTGGTTGTCGGTTTTCTCATCTCTGGGCAAAAAAAAAATTTCCCACACTGTCAATACATCGTAAATGTAAACAACACAACAATTTTGGCCAAACTATTGGGAAAATGAATTCTCTGCCCCCGATTCTCACAAAAATGTAACCCACCTTCACGGTTTTACCCAAATATTAGATAAAAAGTTTCAAAAAATCTATTAATTCACATATTTTTAATTTTCTACAAGGACCATCAACTCAGAAAAGGAATGTTGTTCTAAGAAAATAAGAAAATAGAACATGCAAATGAAAATGAATTGCTCCTTAGCTCATCTGGAGTGGTGATGGAGGTTAACGAAAAGAGGAAAAAATTTTACAAAACTTTGAGGGATCTAGTGGAACAAATTTATAGATGTTCTTTCCAATTACAATACAAAAATAAATCCAATGATTCGAAGAACCAAATTTTATCTAAACTACAGTGTAATATTCCCAAATGGGAAAAGCAGGAATATAGAACAAAATGATGGAAATAACAGTGTAAACATCACATAAAAATATGATACCAATATTGAGCCTTTCAATTAATCATTTCAACAACAAAAATGTATAAAATAATGGGCCACAAACCATACAACAAGATACAACAAGCCTCCAATAAAGAAATCCCTCAAGAAAGAGGTGTTGCTACTATATCAAAATGTCGGAGACACTGCTACAACGCAGTCATAAGAGAACTACTACAGAAAATGGGTGCACAAAAAATAAAGGGCTTTTATATGCCTCAAAATATATAACAAATGAATATCAAGGCTCTTTACAACCTCCAACAAAGAACCCAAGAGGGTCTCCATGAAAAACACCCAATAATACAGTATGATTTGCAACCCTAGGGCTGAAAGTATGCTGCAAAAAGTAACTGAAGAGTTATGGTTGAAGTTGATATGAAAATAAGTATGCTCTTCTCCAATGGATCCTTCAGATGAAAGGTTGGCCCCTTCACTGAGGAAATCACTCCCCAAATCACCCACTGCAACCGCCCCTGCAACACCTCCCTAAAATAACGCAAATCCAGACTAATACTACTCTGTAGGGGATAAAAACATTGTGTCATGCTGCCAAATATATCAATGATGCTCAAGGGACTTCCTTACTAGCCTCCAAATAGAAATAAACCTCCCTCCAATGAGATCTAGCTAAGAAATCACCCAAATCATCCCAACACAACTTCTTCCCCGTAACACAACACAACCTAAATAGGAACTATGTCGTACCATAAGATTGAAACTTGGCATGATGCCTGAATGTGGAAATATAGTGAAATAATATTCTTGAGTGGACACTAGAAGTTCACCAAGGATAGAGGTGGGATTCCTGCTCGGGAACACCCTGTGCTAAACAACACTGCAATCTTAGCTAAACAATTGAAGAGAGAAACAAGTCTAAACATACCATAAATCTAAAATATCATAACATAACAAAACGATCTATGGCTTCCATTCTCTTCCTTATATAAGTGGTGAGCTTCCTCACCCTTGGACCCACTCATTAAAGCCACTATCTCCATGCATGAGATCTCCATCCAAAACTACGTTGTCCCTCAATAAATGTCCACTCCTCCATAACAGTGTTGTTGATTTGGTCGAAGTTGATTCAGTATTCATGCTCCAGCCCCTTTTCACACATAAGGGTGCTTTATCAAGCCACTAAGGTGATCTCATTTCACATTAGTAGTGATTTTATTCCTACTAAGGATATTTATGGGTCTCCATACCCTCTTATTCAACAAATTAAGAAGAAAAAACAAAAATTAATATTCCAACTAGCTCATGGATAATTAGGAATATTACTTTCCTCCCCTCCCAAATGTTGCTTGTCCTCAAGAAACTATAAAAGGTGAGTGTTGCAACTATTCTCCTCCTCGCTTGGTGACACCTCCATGTGATAAGCTCTCCTCATATACCAAGTGTCTCCCAATCAATCCCACCATGAATTTCTCCTTGCAAGTTCTCATGAGATGAAAATGACTCATCCCACAAGGAAGTAAAAGACCCAATGAGGCAATCATGGTTCTCCCAAAGCTCTCCTTGAAACATGAAGCATAAGAAACATGGAGAGTCTCTCTCCCAAATGGCATTCTCAATCCTCCCATTCTTCCTCCATTCATTCCCATAATAAGAATAAGAACATCATCAATCTATGGGATCAAAACCAAGTACACATAGGCTACCATATGCAATAATGGAAGTGGATCATAGTCCCACATGTGGAACTAGCGCAATATATCTCCTAACTGCATCAAATAATGATATGGTAAGTGGTTTCCCCACCACTTACTTACTGCCATAGTCTCCTCAAAATTTTTGAGAAGGTGAGAAATGTTTGGTGCCTTTGGAGTCCACCCTGAATGATATATCACCTCTCTATATCCTCCTAGGGAGTGGCCATGCTCAACATATTTTATGGCCCAAAGTTGACCATGAAGTTTATAAGGAAGAATGCTCCTACCTGGAGAAATGGCCTACACATGTATGGTGAAGGAATGCAAATAATCATCAAATAAATCATTATGCATATAAACATGATCCTTACCATAAAATTCCATCATACTAATGGAGTGGCGCATAGATAGATCCCCTCGCATTCCCATAGAGGAAATATGTGGCTATGATAACTCCTTAAAAATATTTATGTGTCTCCTCTATCTCCACATGGTCCATGCATCTCCTCGAATGCTAATATATCTCCTCTTCAAAGCCTTCCCAAGTATATCCCTCCATGATAGTGTGGTATGCTCTCATGGAATAAGTATGGTTGAAGAGAAAATATTCATGTGATGCATGTAGTAACTTCTCCTTGAGCTTGGAAGCTCTACATAAGAATATTCTACCATGACAATAGATGACCTCATCTCTGACTGAATATCCATCCTCTAGTAGCTGGTCATCAAGTATCATGCAACTAAGAAGATCCTTGGAATAATCCACCAAAAGTTGTGATTTCCAATATAGATCTATCCTCCAAAGTGACAATGCTGATGATATATCATGTAAAAAATCTTTCATGTGTCTTCCCTCCTCTTTGACATTTCCCATGCCAAAGTCACATACTTGGATGTTGCTATCCCCTCTCTATTTTTCCTCTTGTAGTTTCTCATGCTCAAGTAAAGGTTGAAGCTTTTGGAGGTTATTTTTCCATGGGAAGCTATCACCTATCCAAAACTTCCTAAGTTTGGCCAAAGCATGCATGAGTGGCCACCAGCCTCTACCATGCGTGGAATATTTTTCCCCAAGTGAGAACATCTTCTGAGATTCCAAAGTCAAGGAATAGTCTCCTTGTACCATGATAGTGCCATCCTCCATCCCTGTAGTGTCCTCTCTCAGTGCAAGATGTGGTGTGAGAGTGGATAATGATGATAGTGGGAGAATGTCTCCCTCCTCCTTGAGTCTACCCAAGACTCTATGCGCTGTATCATAACCTCCCAATGCTTCCACTCCTCCTAGATCTATGAGTGGTGCAACATGTTGTGAGACATTTCTCATCATCTCCTGATCAAGTGGCCTCCCAGGTGGTTCACCACAAAACAGTAATGTCTCATGGTCCAATCTCATATGCATAATAGATGGTACTACCATGTCCTTTCTTCCACTGGACAAATCCAACTCTATTTTTTGTGTGGAATTTTTCTTATATTTGGGAAAAAATCTCAATGATGCAAGAGTCCTTTCAATTGGAACAATTGTTCCATTCTCACCTCCTGGTGGTGGTGGATCATCTCCTGCTATTCCAGCATTGTGACCTCCTTTTGGTTCTTCTTCTCCTTCCTCCTCATCATCTGAGAAGACCTCTATATAGTGTTCCTTTCCTGCTACACATCTATTTATGGGTTCCTATTATTATTTGCATGTGAAGCAAAGCTTCCTTCTCCTCAAATATCTTCGAACATCATCACTAAGAGGTTCTTTACCTTGGCTCTCTTTTGGAAAAGGAGCCTTCTCATCTTTTCCCTTTGATGTAAAAGTGGGCTTTTGCTGAAATGTTGCCTTTTCTTTTGGCAAGGAATCTTGTACATATCTATCCCTTTCAATGGAATCTTGAAGAGTAGTGGGTTTGGTATATTTAACCAATCCATGAAGAGGTTCTGCTAACCCATCAATAAAAATATAGATCCTTCTTGTTGCAAATAAATCAGGAACCATAACAGAAAGTTTTAGAAAATCAGAAATGTAAGTTTCTTGATTACCTAATTGTTTGAGCTTTTATAGCCCCATGAAAGGTGCCTTTGGGTCTCTCTAATCAAACCTCTCCACCAACCTCCTTGTGAAATCTGAATATGCAGTCACATTGGCATGACCCAATGTAGACAAGGCATGAAACCACCAATCATGTGCTTCACCTTCAAGGTGAAGCACTGATATTTTGATGGCCTCCATCTCTGGTACTTGGTTGAGTTGGAAGTAGATTTCTACCTTCTCTACCCATTATTTGGCAGTGCATTTTGATGACCCATCAAAGTTGGGTAAGAAAAATCTTCCCATAGTTCGGTGTAGATCATGATTTTTTATGAATCCTCCACCTCTGTTGTGATGTCGGAGTCTCCTATTGTCCTTGATCTAACTGAATTCTTGAAAACTAAAATGATCCTTGAATCTTTGAGATTAAGACTCATACTCCATGAAATAGTCTTCAAGAGTTTCTTGTTCTTGAAAGCCTCCATTTCCTACTGCTAAAAATGTAGGCATTGTAGAGTGTTGGGAAGCTTGTTGCTTCACTAGTTGATCACTACAGTGATGAGAAATGATAGAGACTTTACCATGTAAAAACCCTTTAGGGGATTCCTTGTGTCAATCCATCCTCATCTCCTTTATTTCTCTTGCAATGTCTTGCATAGTTTGAAGAAGAATCTTATGGAACTCCTTCTCCTCATCTCCTTCTGATAAAGGGGTCTTATCATTTTCTTCCTTATCATCTGTGTAGTCATACTTCCGGTTTCTTCTTCTGAGATACCTCTTCTCTCTATCTATGAGAGGATCTCATTCTTCTGATGAAATATTTGCTTAAGATGCACAGGTTGAGCCAAGATTATGTTTTTATACCACTATAATATTCCCAAATGGGAAAAGCATGAATATAGAACAAAATGATGGAAATAATAGTTTAAAAATCACATCAAAATATGAGATGAATATGGGGCCTTTCCATTAATCATAGCAGCATAAAACATGTATAAAATAATGGGCCACAAACCATACAACAAGATACAACAAGCCTCCAAGAAATAAATCCCTCAAGAAAGAGGTGCTGCTATTATATCAAAAAGCCGGATACACTGCTACAATGCAGTCATAAGAGAACCACTACAGAAAATGAGTACACAAAAAATAAAGGGCTGATATATGCCTCAAAAGATATAACATATGAAGATCAAAGCTATTTACAACCTCCAACAAATAACCCAATATGGTCTCCGGGAAAAACACCCAATAATACAGTATGAGCTACAGCCCTAGGGCTAAAAGTATGCTGCAAAATAGTAGCTGAAGAGTTATGGCTGAACCTGATATGAAAATAAGTATGCTCTCCTCTAATGTATCCTTCGGATGAAAGCCTAGCACCTTCACTGAAAAAATCACTCCCCAAATCACCCACTGCAACCACCCCTGCAACTCCTCCCTAAAATAATGTAGATACATACTGATAATGCCATGTAGAGCATAAAAATATTGTGGCCTGGTGAAAAATATATCGATGATGCTCAAGGGCCCTCCTTACTAGCCCCCCAATAGAAATAAACCTTCCTCCAATGAGATATAGCTCAGAAATCACCCAAATCAACCCTCTACAACTTCTTCCCTGCAACACAACACAACCTAAATAGGAACTAGCTGTACCATAAGACTAAAGCTTGGCCTGATGCCTAAATGTGGAAATATAGTGCAATACTCTTCCTGAGTAGACACTAGAAGTTCCCCAAGGATAGAGGTGGGATTCCCACTCGGGAACACTTATGCTAAACAACAATTCAATCTTAGCTAAACAACTGAAGAGAGAAACGAGTCTAAATAGACCATAAATCTAAAATATCATAACATAACATAATGATCTATGGCTCCCATCCTCTTCCTTATATAAGTGGTGTGCCTCCTCACCCTTGGCTCCACTCATTAAAGCCACTATCTCCATGCATGAGATATCCCTCCAAAACTATGTTGTCCCTTAATAAATGTCCACTCCTCCATAACAACGCTATTGATTTGGTCAAAGTTGACCCAGTCTTCATGCTCTAGCCCCTTTTCACACGTAAGGGTGCTTTATCAAGCCAATAAGGTGATCTCCTTTCACATTAGTAGTGATTTTATTCCTACTAAGGAGATTTATGGGTCTCCATACCCTCTTATTCAGGAAATTAAGAAGAAAAAAAAAAATTTAATATTCCAACTAGCTCATGGCTAATTGGTAACATTACATACAGGTTGAGTTTCCATAGAATCAGTCAATGAGATATGTCAGAATTTTAATAGAAAAACCGTACAACAAAAAAAAATGAGGAATGAAAAAGTAATATTCCTTTAAATGTTTTGCTAGAATTATATATATATATATATATATATATATATATATATATATATATATATATATATATATATATATATATATATTACGGAAAATAAATCATTTATAAATATCACTTTTTTTATATTTACTTTTCATATATCAATATAAAAATTAAATAGTTTATTTTAATGTTACATTTTCATGAAGATTATGAAAATCTTAAAGGATGAATGAGCTTATATCAAAAACATGCTAGTAGGAATGTCAAAAAAGGTGTACAAGGAGATGGTCAAATAAGTGGACACAATTGCATCGCATGAGGAGCCATCTCAACAACAATGTGATTCAAATGTAATATGTAATCATTAAATTTTTCGATTAGGTAAAATAAATAAACAATTTAGAATGAAATATTGATTTTCAAATATTTTTTTGCAGAAAAGAAAAGAAAATGGAACCCATTCAACATTTAAAATTGGACGACAAGGAAGAAAGGGGTCGATATCTAAGTTTGTGAGTAATTGTTACTTCCTTATAACAACTTAAGTAGATTTATTTTTTGTATATTTTAAGTTGTTTTACAACAATCATAATTGAGTGTCTTCAAACATGTGCTAACATACAAAGAAGAACCATCAGACAAATTGATTGAAATTGGGTTAAATATGGGTTTTCAGTATATGTTGGCATATCAAAATTTAATTGTGGAATTTGTAAGCATCTATCGATCTTGTTTTACTTAGCCCTGTCTATAATTAATAGAACAAAAACTATTTTATATTAAATATATGATTTTTTATGTGTTATAAAACTTGCAGGAAACAAAGAATGGAATTGCACAACAAATGAAATGTTGAAAGATGGCATGAAATTTGGTTTTGAAAGAATTTGTATAGTTCATGATTTAGTTCTTGCTATGGTATGTCATTTTTTTTTTTTTTACATTGATGTATATTATCTAATATTGCAATTTTCATTATTCTCACAAATGTATATACACATTAAAGTTTATTTTTATGTTTGTAGATGGAAGGTGAAGAAGAAGAAAACAATCAAAATCGTGAATAAAACATTCCTCAAAATAAACCAAGTCATGGAAGTAGCTCGAGTAGTGACAACAGTTCAACTGAAGAATTATGATCATTATGTTTAGATATCAAAGCAAGGCGTTGTATTTTTTGAAATATATGTCTACGAAATCAGACCTTTTTTTAATGTAATGGACGTAGTGTCCCAATTTAAAGACGTATAGATACCAATAACTATCCCATTTAGTATGACAAGGACTGTCTTATATATATATATATATATATATATATATATATATATATATATATATATATATATATATATATATATATATATATATATATATATATATATATATAATGTGTTTTAATTTATTCTATTGTGTTCTCCATTGTCGCTATGAAATGTAACACCATTGATTAAATATTATAATGAAGAGATGTGAAATCTGATGATATGATATAACAAATTAATCCAAACATCACATTAAAATGCACTAATAAAAAATTAATTGATATGAATAATGCTATAAGATATGTGTCTACTTTTGATGAATAATGAACTTTAAAAAATCAGAATAATTATAATATAATATAACAAATTAATCCAAACATCACATTTAAATGCACTAATAAAAAGTTAATTGATATGAATACTATTATAGGATATGTGTTGACTTTTGATGAATAATGAATTTTAAAAAATCAAAATAACTGCAATGTCATAGGTCGATGTTTCTAAAAAATACAAAATGAACACCGGTGAGTGTTAGTTATTGTGCACTGGTGCATTTTTATTCTAAGGTGCACTGGTGTGTTTCAAATAATGGGCACCGCACAAATAGCAATACCAATTAGAAATCTTGGTGCATTTGTGTGATACTACGCATTAGTGCGTTTATGTAAGACTGCTCACCAGTGCATTTCTACGAACTATGGGCACTACACAAATAACAATACCAATTAGAACACTCCATGCGTTTGTGTGATATTGCGTGTCAGTACGTTTGTATAATACTACAGACCAGTACATTGATACGACCTATGGGCACCACACAAATACCAATACCAATTAGAATGGCCCGATGCAGTTTTAGACCTTAATGTCCCGGTGCATGCACCTTTGACCTCTTTGGGGTGTCTGTCTAGTTGACATGCACCAGGAATTTTCTAAACGCCTTAGGGCATCCTAATTTTTTTTTTGTACCGATGCTTGGTAGGTTTAAAATAATGGTGCATTCACTATAAAATGCACAGGTGCATTGACACCTAATCAGTGCATCGATGAGAAAAACATTCGTAACAACCTCCGACCACCCATTTTTTTCAGTTTTGTATAAATTCCATTAGAAGCTCCGCCAAAACCTTCGTTACCGAAAACGGATATCATAGCAAATGTTTTTTGGACAATTTTGGCCAATTTTATAACACTAAAAACCTCTATTATAACCTCCGCTAGAGTGTCTTTTCCTTGTAGTGTTTGCATCCAATATTTTCCCAAAATGGGGGGTACAATCAAGTTACTACTTCAATTGTAGAATGTGAGTGTTGAAGTCGAAAAAAAATAAGCGTCGATTGTCTAGAAAATGCTTCCGAAAATTCCATGTGAGGTCAATGTATGTATTAAAATATGATGGGCCAAAAGGCATCATAACTGAGTTCAATGGTGTAAAAGGAATACTGGGAACTACCCAAGGTTGGAGCTATAATGCATGGTGGAAGTCAAAATAAAACTATAAATGGTAGGCCGCTAGAGTCGAGAGGACGTCTAGGGGAGGTGTATGATTTTTTTTATTGTCATGGTAGATGGGTGGAAACTAATGATCTAGTGGGAATTATCTAGATATGATAGAATAATGTTGGTGGAGTATAATATGAGATCCAACCAAGGGAAACCAGGGGATATCGCCAGGTATTTGACACAAAAATATGAGTGAGGTCCATTTTATGAAAGATTATTTGTACACTTTCCAAAATAATTTAAAAGGGTTATTAGATGTAAAAACATAGATATGGGTTCCCCAATGATATTGTGGCTTGCATGATGGTGCAGGTGGGTAACTATAAAGGGTGGGAGCCCCATGGGTTGGTCTCAGTGTGACATGGGTGAAATAAATGGGTAAAAATAGATGGTTTAATGCAGAATGGGGGGATGGTTGGAAAAATGTGGAAAGTGGTGGTCCATTCATGATAATCTGAAAATAATTATGGTTGGAGATGGGGTACGAAGAAAGAATATAAAGAAAGCAAATGTGACAGAGCTTCATAATCATCCAAACGAATGGATTCCAAGCCATAAAAATATGGTTATTGATATTAATAGTATGAAGGGAACTACTTAATGTAGGTGAAGACCCTATCGACCAATGTGAACATTTACCAAGTTCAAGTGGAAGGTGGAGGTAAACATGGGCAAGATGATGAAACCTACGGTTCACTAAAAAAATGACGTCAAGGTATGCAATGTTTTAGAGGAAACCTATCATGCGAGTGTATAATGAAACATAAAATTTCCATTTGTGTGCAAGGTCCCAATTTTTCTTTGAATTTGAAAATGACCTACAGATTTGAAACTAAATCTACATTGATTGAAAGGGTCATCATAAAATATATATGGTAAACTATAGAAAAATGGTCCAAAATGAAAGAAAGGTGCATCTGATGAATACTCTGAGTGTGAAACAAGCTCACAATGAAAAAAACTGGCACTCTAAATGGACAGAACCATGGTCAATAGAGAAATTCCCTAATCCCAACACTACTAGTGGCTTGAAAAACAGAGTTCGTGGGCTCCCAGACATGTGTTTGGAAAACAAAAAAAATGGAATATATAATGTAATATCCCTATTTTTTAGCTTTTATAGATAGTTAATAAACCTAATGGTCATATGGATCTAAGTAAAAACTATGCGTGGACATATTAATTTCGAAATTAATAAATGAATGTGAATTTTTATTATTGCGTAAAGACTAGAGTAAATTTGAGACCAAGAATTCAAATCCATGAGGATGGAATAGAATCTTAAGACTTTCCCAAAATTCTACATAAATCCATGGAGAAAAATAAAACAAAATTAAAATTATTAGATGGGAGAAAAAGATATAATAAAAGCCTCATTAAAGTTGAAAGTTACTGAGAAGATGTAAGAATAAGACTAGAAAGATGTAATATTCCCAAATGGGAAAAGAAGGAATATAGTGAAAAATTCTTGAATAATAGTGTAAAACATCACATAAAAGTGTGAGACCAATATGGATACCTTCCATTCATCATAACAACAGCATATATGTATAAAATAATGGGCCAAAAAGCATATAACAATATAAAATAAGCCTCCAAAGAAGAAAACAATAAAAAATGATGTGTTGCTACTATATCAAAATGCCAAAAGACTGCTACAACATAGTCATAAGGTGCACTGCTACAAAAAATGAACATACAAAAATGAGGGGTTGATATATGCATGAAATATAATTTACAATGAATATTAAGGCTCTAAACAACCTCTAGAAAATAACCCAAAAAGGGTTTTCAAAAATACACCACTATACAAGATGGGAATCAAAGCCCTAGGGCTCAAGATTCACTGCAACATATAAACTGAAAAGGTGTGGCTGATCCGATATGCCAAAGAATGTAGCCTCCTCCAATAGAATCTCTAGATGAAAGGCTGATCCCTTCTCTAGAAAACATCCTCCCCAAATGGTGTATTGAAACCACACTGCAACTCCTCCGTGAAAATAATGCAGTCCAAGAAAAAAACTGCGATGTAGGGGAAAATAAATAAGTGGCTTGATGCCAAATGCTGCAATAAGGCTCAAGAATATTCCTTACAAACCTCCCAATGGAAAGGAACCAAAATTCTCCACTAAAAATAAGCATCGAAGTGACCCAAATGTGTTCTCCACTGTTGGAACTTGCAACACAACACAACCCTCGATACGATCTACGTTGTAGATGAAATATGGAGCTTGGCCAAATGCCTAAATGTGGAAGTATAGAACAATGCTCTTCCTAGAGGATTCTCAAGGAAAGAGTTTGGATTCCTGATAAGGAAGACCCTGTGCTAAACAACATTGCAATCTTAGCTAAAAAAATGAGGAAATATATATGTTTAAACAGACCATATAATCAAAATATCATAACCAAAACATTCCCCCTCAATATGGCTTCCATCCTCTTCCTTATATAACTGATGAGCTTCCTCACTCTAGGCCCAACTCATTAAAGGCACTACTTCCATGCATGGAGTCTCCACCCAAAACTGCATTGTCCCATAATGAATGCTACTCCTCCATGACAACGTTGTTGATTTGGTCAAAGTTGAGCCAGTCTATGTGTTCCAGCCCCTTTTTACACTCAAGGGTGCTTAAACAAGCTATTAAGAAGTATTCCTTTCAAATTTTTAGTGATATTATTCATATAAGTAGATTTATGGGTCTCCATACCCTCTTATTCATCAAAAAAGGAAGCAAAAACAAAAATTAATATTCCAACTAGCTGTGTGCTAATTTAGGAATATTACAATCCTCCCCTCCCAAGTGTTGCTTGTCCCCAAGCAGCTGCAAGGACGAAACTGAAAATGTGGTGAACCCTCATTCCCATATGGAGCTCCAATCTCCAAGCTATTATCCATACAAAATGAATCACCCTCCAGATTGGTAATTCATATAAAAACTCCTCCCATCTACTCATGAGAGGCACCTTCCAAGTGCTCAAGTTACCCAAATGGCTCATCCTAGAAGGAAACAAGAGACCCAATGTAGGAATCATGGATGGTCCAATGTTCTCCCAGAAATATGAAACATAAGAACCATGGAGTATATTTCTCACAGAGGGCACATCCAATCCCTCCACCCTCCCTCAAATCACTCCCATAAAAATAATGAGGACATCATCAATATATGGGAACAAAATTAGTGATACATAAACAACCAAATGCAATAGTGGAGGTGGATCATAGTTCCACATGTGGAACTGGTGCAGTATATCTCCTGACTGTATCAGATAATGATATGGTAACTGGTTTCCCCGTCACTTACTTGCTTCCATATTGTTCTCACATGCCTTGAGAAGGTGAGTTATGTTTGGTGCTTTTGGTGCACACCCAAAATGATATATCATCTCCCTATATCCTCCTAGGGAGTGGTCATGCTCAACGATTTTTATGGCCCAAAGTTGGCCATGAAATTTATAGGGAAGAATGCTCCTTCTTGGAGAAATGGCCTGCACATGTATGGTAAAGGAATGATAATATTCATCATATAAATTATTATGCATAAAAACAAGATATTTACCATATACTATGCTCATACAAATGGAGTGGCTCATAGATAGATTCCCTCTCATTCCCATAGAGGAAATATGTGGTTGTGATAACTCCTTCATAGAGTTATGTGTCTCCTCCATATCCACATGGTCCATGCATCTCCTCAAATGCTGATATATCTCCTCTTCAAAGCCTTCCCAAGTAAAACCCTCCATGATAGTGTGGTATGAGCTTATGGAATAAATGTGGCTGAAGAAAAAATACTCATGTGCTGCATGTAGTAACTTCTCCTTGAGCTTGGAAGCTATAGATAAGAATATTCTACCATGATAGTAGATGACCTCATCTTTGACTGAATATCCCTAATGTTGTAGTTGGTCACCAAGTATCATGCAAGTAAAAAGATCCTTGGAATAATCCACCAACAACTGGGATTTCCAATATGGATCTACTCTCCAAAGTGATAGTGCTAATGACCTATAATATAAAACATTTGTCATGTGGCTGCTCCCTTCTTTGACATTTCCTATGCCAAAGTCACATACTGGAAGGATGTTATCCTCCCTCTGCTGCTCCTTTCTCAGCACAAGATCTAAGATGAGAGTCTGTAATGATGATGTTGGGAGAATGTCTCCCTCCTCCTTGAGTCTACCCAAGACTCTCAGTGCTGTACCATGGCCTCCCAATGCTCCCACTCCTCCCGGATCTATGAGTGGTGCAACATGTTGAGAGAAATCTTTTATCATCTTCCAATCAGGGGGTCTCCCTCATGGAATGCCTCCATGCAATAGAACATCAAGGCATAGAGCAGGTTTTATATGTGACTGGAATGATTTTTCCCTTCCCTCACTGCGAAAATCATCCTCCTGTCTTTGTGCATAAACCTTCTGAAAAGGATGGGTGTGTATGTTCCCAATCACTTGATGTTGGCCCTCCTTCTCATATTCTCCTAACTTTTGCAAGATCTCACAGTATAAGGTGTCTTCTTCAAATGTAATCAATCCAGGTACACCCAACGTCTTATTGGTGTCAAAAATCTTGGTCACAAGGGAATGATATATCATAGTGTGTGTCTCCAAGACTGTATTCAATGTTGGAACACACTTACTACATTTTTTTTGTCTCATTTCCCATCAACATAGACACATTCTACTGTTGATATCCATATGTAAGATCCTTTGTAACTTCTTGCAAAGATACAAGAGATCCTCTATTTGAAGAAATTGCTTCATCTCCATATCCAAATAGTGTTGTATCTCCTTCTTCTCTTACATCGCTAGAGGCTCTTTCCATCTCTTCCTCTTCCTTCTCCTCAACCTTGGAGAATACCTCATCATTAAGATATCCTTTGGTTTGATCTCCTCTTGAAGGAGGAATCCTTATGACTTCTTCTTGAGAAGAAGGTTCTTGCAAAAGTGGGACTTTTGCCCTTGGCAAAATATGTTGACGATCTTCAGTCCCCTCAACAATGTTCTAAAATGGAATCGGTTTCACAGATCCTTCCAACTCATGCAAAGGTTATAATTTCTTAGGCTTGGTTAGCTCACCCAAGGAAGTCTTAGAATGTCTTAGATCAAATATTTTCACTAACCTCTTAGAGAGCTTTGCATAAGTATATATATTTAAATTTTTTAATGAAGAAGATTCATAAAACCACCAGGCATAAGCCTTACCGTTAAGATGTAACGCTGCTACTCTAATTGCCTCCTCTTCTGAAACTTGATGTAGCTAAAAATATGTGTCTATCTTCTTTACCCAAGCCTTGGTTGTGCTCTTTGGGGACCCATCAAAACTACGTAGAAAGAATCTACCCAAAGTGTGTTGCATGCACCCTCTTCTTCTATCGTGGTTGCTGGGTCTTCTATCTTCTTTGATTTGACAAAACCCTTGGAAGTTTAAATGCTATTTTAATCTACTAGAATGAGATTCATATTCTTGGAGATAGTCACCAAGAATCTCTTCCTTCGGTGTTTCTCCTCCCCCTTCTTCTCTTGCCAAGAACGTAGGCATGGTACTACGTTGTAGATCTGATGGTGTAGCTGATGCTCACACCCACAAGGTGACAAACTGGAGCTTTCTTTATGTAAAATCTCTTTTGGAGAATCTCTATATCTCCCCATCCTCATCTCTATGATGTCTTTGTTAATGCCCTGAATAGTTTGGAAAATAATTCTAGAGAACTCCTTCCCTTTCATTCCTCTTGATAATGGGGTTTTACCCTTGTTTTATTTATCATTTGTATAGTCATACTCCCAGTTTCTTCTTATTTTGAGATACCTCTTCTCTCTATCCATGAGAGTATCTCCTTCTTTTGATGACATATTGGCTTAATATGCACAAGCTAAGCCAAGATTATGCTCTGATATCACTGTAATATTTCCAAATGGGAAAAGAAGGAATATAGAGAAAAATGCTTGAATAACACTGAAAAAATCACATAAAAGTGTGATACTAAGATGTATACCTTCCATTCATCATAAAAAAAGCATATATGTATAAAATAAGGGGCCACAAAGCATATAACAAGATACAATAAGCCTCCAATGAATAAAACCCTCAAGAATGAGGTGCTGCTACTATATCAAAATGCTGAAAGACTACTACAATGCAGTCATAAGGTGAACTACTACAAAAAATGAACATAAAAAAATGAGGGATTGATATATGCCTCAAAGATAATTTATAATGAAGATTAAGGCACTAAAAAACCTCCAAAAAAGAACCCAAAAAGTGTTTTCAGAAATACATCACTATATAAGATGGGAATCAAAGCCCTAGGGCTGACGATTCAATGAAACATATAAAATGGAAAGGTGTGGATGATCTGATATGTACAAGAATGTAGCCTCCTCCAATAGAATCTCTAGATGAAAGGCTGATCCCTTCTCTAGAAAACATCCTCCCCAAATGGTGTACTGAAACCACGCTACAACTCCTCCATGAAAATAATGCAGTTCAAGATAGAAACTGCTTTGTAGGGGCAAATAAATAAGTGGCCTGATGCAAAATTCTACAATAAGGTTGAAGGTCCTTCCTTACAAACCTCCCAATGGAAAGGAACCAACCTTCTCCACCAAAAATAATCACCGAAGTGACCCAAATGTGTTCTCCACTGCTGCAACAAAACACAACCCTCAACAGGATCTGCGTTGTAGATGAAAGATGGAGCTTGGCCAAATTCCTAAATGTGGAAGTATAGTACAATGCTCTTCCTAGAGGTTTCTCAAGGAAAGAGGTGGGATTCCTGATCAGTAACACCCTGTGCTAAACAACACTGCAGTCTTAGCTAAACAACTGAGGATAGTTAAATGTCTAAACAAACCATATAATGAAAATATCATAACCAAAACATTCCCCCTCAATATGGTTTCCATCCTCTTCCTTATATAAGTGATGAGCTTCCTTACCTTAGGCCCCACTCATTAAAGGCACTACTTCCATACATGGAGTCTCCACCCAAAACTGCGTTGTCCCATAATAAATGCCACTCTTCCATGACAACATTGTTGATTTGGTCAAATTTGACCCAGTCTATGTGTTCTAACCCCCTTTAACACACAAGGGTGCTTAAACAAGTTGTTAAGAAGTCCTCCTTTCACATTTGCAGTGATTTTATTCATATTAATGAGATGTATGGGTCTCCACACCCTCTTATTCATAAAAAAGGAAAGAAAAAACAAAAATTAATATACCAACTAGCTGTGTGCTAATTTCGGAATATTACAATCCTCCCCTCCCAAGTGTTGCTTGTCCCCAAGCAACTGCAACGACAAAACTGAAAATGTGGCAAAAATTCATTCCCATATGGAGCTCCAATCTCCAAGCTATCATCCATACAAAATGAATCACCCTCCAAAGTGGTAATTCATAAAAAAAATCCTCCCATCTACTCATGAAAGGCACCTCCCATGTGCTTAAGTTACCCAAATGGCTCATCCCATAAGGAAACAAGAGACCCAATGTAGGAATCATGGATGGTCCAATGTTCTCCTAGAAATATGAAACATAAGAACCATGGAGAATATTTCTCACAAAGGGCACATACAATCCCTCCATCCTCTCTCAAATCACTCCCATAAAAATAATAAGTACATCATGAATATATGGGAACAAAGCTAGTTATACATAAACAACCAAATGCAATAGTGGAGGTGGATCATATTCCCACATGTGGAACTAGTGCAATATATCTCCTGAATGCATAAGATAATGATATGGTAAGTGGTTTCCCCACCACTTACTTGCTGCCATATTATTCTCACATGCCTTGAGAAGGTGAGTTATGTTTGGTGCCTTTTGTGCACACCCAGAATGATATATCGTCTCCCTATATCATCCTAGGGAGTGGTCATGCTCAAAAATTTTTATGGCCCAAAGTTGGCCATGAAGTTTATAGGGAAGAATGCTCCTTCTTGGAGCAATGGCCTGCACATGTATCGTAAAAGAATGAAAATATTCATCATATAAATCATTATGCATAAAAACAAGATCTTTACCATATACTCTGCTCATACAAATGGAGTGGCTCATAGATAGATTCCCTCTCATTCCTACAGAGGAAAGAGGTGGATGTGATAACTCCTTCAGAGAGTTATGTGTCTCCTCCATCTCCACATGGTCCATGCATCTCCTTAAATGCTGATATATATCCTATTCAAAGCCTTCCCAAGTAAATTCCTCCATGATAGTGTGGTATGACCTTATGGAATAAGTGTGGTTGAAGAGAAAATACTCATGTGTTGCGTGTAGTAACTTCTCCTTGAGCTTGGAAGCTCTAGATAAGAATATTATACCATGATAGTAGATGACCTCATATTTAACTGAATATCCCTCCTCTTCTAGCTGGTCATCAAGTATCATGCAAGTAAAAAGATCCTTGGAATAATCCACCAAAAGCTGGGATTTCCAATATGGATCTACTCTCCAAAGTGACAACGTTTATGACCTATAATATAAAAAAAAATTCATGTGGCTGCTCTATTCTTTGACATCTCCTATGCCAAAGTCAGATACTGGAAGGATTCTATCCTCCCTCTGCTGCTCCTTTCTCAATGCAAGATCTGAGATGAGAGTGGCTAATGATGACGTTGGGAGAATGTCTCCCTCCTCCTTGATTCTACCCAAGACTCTCACCCCTATACCATGGCCTCCCAATACTCCCACTCCTCCTGGATCTATGAGTGGTGCAACATGTTGAGAGAACTCTTTGATCATCTTCCAATCAGGGGGTCTACTTCATGGAATGCATCCATGTAATGGAACATCAAGGCCTAGATCAGGTTGTATATGTGAGTGGACTAGTTTGTCCCTGCCCTCACTGCACAAATCATCCTCCTCCCTTTGTGCATAAACCTCCTAAAAAGGATGGGTGCGTATGTTCCCAATCACTTGATGTTGGCCCTCCTTCTCATCTTCTCATACCTTTGGTGAGATCTCACAGTTTAAGGTGTCTTCTTCAAATGTAATCAATCCAGGTACACCCAACATCTTATTGGTGTGAGAAGTCTTGATCACAAGGGAATGATATATCATAGTGTGTATCCCCAAGATTGTATTCAATGTTGGAACACATTTCCTCCATTTTTTTGTCTCATTTCCCATCAACATGGACACATGATTCTCCTGATCTCCATATGTAAGATCCTTTGGAACTTCTTGAAAATATACAATAGATCCTCTAGTTGAATCAATTGCTTCATCTCCATCTCCAAATAGTGTTGGATCTCCTCCTGCTCTTACAGCGCTGGAGGTTATTTCCATCTCTTCCTCTTCTTTCTCTTCATCATTGCAGAATACCTCATCATTAAGAGATCCTTTGGCTTGATCTATTCTTGAAGGAGGAATCCTCATGTATTCTTCTTGAGAAGAAGGTTCTTTCCAAAGTGGGGCTTTTTCCCTTGGAAAAATATGTTGCAGATCTTTATCCCCCTCAAAAATGTTCTGAAATGGAGTTGGTTTCATGGATCCTTCCAACTGATGCAAAGGTTCTAATTTCTTGGGCTTTCTTAGTTCACCCAATGAAGTCTTAGAATGTCTTATATCAAATATTTTCACTAACCTCCTAGTTAGCTTTGCATAAGTATATATATTTACATTTTTTAATGAAGAGGATTCATAAAACCACTAGGCATAAGACTTACCTTTAAGACGGAGCGCTACTACTTTAATGGCCTCCTCTTTTGAAACTTGATGTAGCTGAAAATATGTGTATAGCTTCTTTACCTCGGCCTTGGTTGTGCTCTTGGGTGACCCATCAAAAGTAGGTAGAAAAAATCTAGCCAAAGTGTGCTGCATGCACCCTCTTCTTCTATCGTGGTTGTTGGGTCTTCTAGATTCTTTGAATTGACAAAACCATTGGATGTTTTGGTTCTCTTTGAATCTACAAGACTGAGATTCATATTCCTAGAGATAGTCACCAAGAATCTCCTCATTTGGTGTTTCTCCTCCCCCTTATTATCTTGCCAAGAATGTAGGCATGGTACCACGTTGTAGATCTGAAGGTGTATCTGATGCTCACACCCACAAGGTGAAAAAATGAGGCTTTCTTTATGTAAAAGCTCTTTTGGATAATCTCTATATCTCTCCGTCCTCATTTCTATGATGTCTTTGTTAATGCCCTGCATAGTTTGGAAAAGAAGTCTAGAGAACTCCTTCCCATTCATTCCTCCTGATAATGGGGTTTTACCCTTGTTTTCTTTATCATCTGCATAATCATACTCCTAGTTTCTTCTTCTTCTGAGATACCTCTTCTCTCTGTCTATGAGAGGATCTCCTTATTCCGATGAAATATTGGCTTAAGATGCACAAGCTGAGCCAAGATTATGCTTCAATACCACTGTAATATTCCCAAATGGGAAAAGAAGGAATATAGTGGAAAATGCTTGAATAACAATGTAAAACATCACATAAAAGTGTGAAACCAATATCGAGACCTTACATTCATCATAACAATAGCATATATGTATAAAATAATGGGCCACAAAGCATATAAAGATATACAATAAGCCTCTAATGAAGAAAACCCTCAAGAATGAGGTGCTGCTACTATATCAAAATGTTAAAAGACTACTACAGCTCAATCATAAGGTGCAATGCTACAAAAAATGAACATACAAAAATGAGGGGCTGATATATGCCTCAAATATAATGTACAATGAAGATTAAGGCTCTAAACAACCTCCAGAAAATAACCCAAAAAGGGTTTTCAGAAATACACCACTATACAAGATTGGAATCAAAGCCCTAGGGTTGAAGATTCACTACAACATATAAACTAGAAAGGTGTGGCTGATTTGATATGCCAAATAATGTAGCCTCCTCCAATAGACTCTCCAGATGAAAGGCTGATCCCTTCTCTAGAAAAACTCCTCCCCAAATGGTGTATTGAAACCACGCTACAACTCCTCCATGAAAATAATGCAGTCCAAGATAGAAACTATGTTGTAGGGGAAAATAAATAAGTTTCTTGATTCCAAATGCTACAATAAGGCTCAAGGGGCTTCCTTACTAACCTCCCAATTGAAATTAACCCTTCTCCACTAAAAATAAGCACTAAAGTGACACAAATGTGTTCTCCACTACTGCAACCTGCAACACAACACAACCCTCAATAGGATCTGTAGTGTAGATGAAAGATGGATCTTGGCCAAATGCCTGAATGTGGAAGTATAGTACAATGCTCTTCCTATAGGCTTCTCAAGGAAAGAGGTGGGATTCCTGATCAGGAACACCCTGTGCTAAACAACACTGCAATCTTAGCTAAACAACTTAAGAAAGCTATATGTCTAAACAGACCATATAATCAAAATATCATAACCAAAACATTCCCCCTCAATATGGCTGCCATCCACTTCCTTATACAAGTGATGAGCTTCCTCACCCTAGGCCCCACTCATTAAAGGCACTACTTCCATGCATGGAGTCTCCACCCAAAACTTCGTTGTCCCATCATAAATACCACTCCTCCATGTCAACGCTATTGATTAGGTCAAATTTGACCCAGTTTATGTGTTCCAACACCTTTTTACACACAAGGGTGCTTAAACAAGTTGTTAAGAAGTCCTCCTTTCACATTTTCAGTGATTTTATTCATATTAATGAGATTTATGGGTCTCCATACCCTCTTATTCATCAAACAAGGAAGAAAAAACAAAAATTAATATTCCAACTAGCCGTGTGCTAATTTAGGAATATTACAAAAGAGGAAAATATAGTTTTAAAAGAAGATTTTGTGGAAAAATCAAAATAAAAGCCTAGGCTAAGGGAAACAACATCCCAAAATAACTGGACGCAGTTATGGAAACAGGCTAAGGGAAAGAAATCTTAAATAATATATTCCTAGTATGACAAAGGGGTTGTCTACACTAAGGAAGAATTGGTCTTTGCTCGGGGGAGAGCTGTGGAATAAGGTAAATTTTGGGAGGAAAATAGTCTTTATAACAATGGTATGAACATTCTGTGAAAATTTTATTTTTCATGTTGCTGTTATTATCTATCTAATTCTCGAATGGAATGTAGAAAAACTATTATTTTATAAATTTTTAATTGAAAATATGTAGATTTATTATAGAAATTATGTGTATTGGACAATGTTTAGTTTCAAAAAATTTAAGTGTCATATGTATTTGACAGAGATTAACAATAGATGAATACAATTAATCCTTCTGTGTTGTTACATAGAATTATTAAAAAATTTGGACAAACAGACATAATCTCTAAACCATTTTTTAGGGTCTAAATCTGTTGTTTAAGTCCAAACTAAATATCTGAAATTTCACTGCAAAAATTTACAGTACGTGTACTATAAATATAAATATATTTCAGCTAGAGTAATAACATCAAATTTTCAATATATATTAAATTCTAAACATAATAGACTCTAGATATACAACATTTTTTAGAATACATATCTGAATTATGAATATACTATTCCGATTGAAAATTGAAACTGAAATATATATGTTGTCATATAGAAATTATTATACATTTCTATCCATACAAAGACTCAGTCATATATGCAAACATGTAATATAGAAAAAATTAAGTAGTTGTATTATAATACTTCTTTACATATGTCAGTCCTTTTGAATAAAATCCTCTAGTGGAGTTGAGGATGAAATAATATGCTCAATCTTAAATAATAAATCTATTACACAAAATTTTGTTTAAAAATTCATCAGGGTCATCCTCTAAATTCAATGTACAGTGAATGAAGATAAATTATGCAGAGTGGACAAAATGATGGAAGAGCACCCATTGCTGTGATGACAATGAATGGGTGCTCTTCCATGAATGGGTGCTCTTCCATTGAGGGTACTTGAGCACAAAGAATTTTATCAAAGAATGAAAATAATATTACAAACCTCAAATAGACAATGTGATCAAAGTTAGAAATTTAATGACGAAAACGAAAATGAAAAAATTAGAAAATAAAAAGAAAATAATAATACCCATAAAATTATCTTCATAATTGAAGTGTTCTTCTTGTATCTACAATAAAAGAAACTATAAGAATAAGTGGACAAAAAAAAATAGCATATCTAAATATGTGATAGTAATTAGTAAAAAAATGGGAGATTCCAATACTGACCTGAGAGAAGAGGTATCCTGAAGAAGATCAGTACTGTACAGAGTTGCGGGGGAGCATGACCATATTAGTCTTAGAAGGAAAATTTATTATAAATTAAGTTTTGAAAATTAAATTCTGGAAGAATTAGTTTCAATTTCAGTTACTCTAAATGCAAAAAGTATTATGATATAAATAAAGATATGAAATGTAATTAGAGACAATGTAATTTTAGAAATGGGACTATATTAATATATTCAAAATACTGTTATACAGAGTAAATCTGAATATCAGTGACACAATTATATATATATATATATAGATAATATGAAATATAATTGTATCATTCCTCTTTTACACAGAGGAAATATAAGAGTAGATACATGGTGGAATAAACAAAATGAATGTTACATATAAAATTTAAAATTAAATGGAAATTGTAATGCTAAGAAGTATAGGAAGTGAATGAAAATCCCAATTAAGAATTGAAGGGGGGAAATCGAACAATATGTAATGTAATTACATAGTCTACGACAGACCAAAATGAATGAAATTTCGTTGAAAATCAAAACTATATTCTTAGAAACTTCTAATTGGATATCTATGTAGAAATTAAATTATTGATAAATATTGGAGGTAAATGCTATAATGACACTGAATTAAGGTAAAGATATACTATGTGTTCTAAAAAAAATTACAAAATAAAATGCCGAGGTTCAATGGCATGAGAAGTAAGAGTAGAAAATTTACTATCACAGAGAGCGTAAGGTATCCTTGGGCTGTGAAAGCACGAGAGAGTCTTCTTGATGCGAGAAGGAACTATGCTCTCAAGTGAAAAAAAGTCAAATATATGCAAACAAAACGAAAATTATAAAGTTCGTGACAAAATTTTCTATAACAGAGAGATACTATTCATGACTACAATGAAGAAAATTCATACAAAGCTGTCCTATGTAAATATAAGAGAGTAATAAAAAAATTGGGCATCGTAGATCATTAAATTATGACTACAAAATCATAAAATAAATTATGTGAAAAAACCAAAATCCCAATTTGGGGGAAATTCCAATTCTACGAGGAAAAGAATATGTATATTAAATACAAAGGGAAATTCACTGTAATTATAATCTAATCATTCTAGTTAAGGAAAAATGAAAATTTCTCAATGTAAAAACAATTAATTCTTCCATTGATGCAAAACAAAAGTATGATAAGAAAATGCATTGAATGGAGAAAAATCGTGGATTTAATAACCATAAAGACAAATTAAAAATATAGTATGTAAACCAAAATTTCCTCAGATAAATATGAAATAATAAGTTCCAACATAGAAAAGGCATTATACAAATTGTGGATTTCGTAAAATGAGAAATTTTCCAAGAAAAAGAGAACCTAGAAATACAACATTAGGGTTTCGAAATTATGGAACAAGGGAAACGTAAAAACCATGGAAAAAAATCAGATAGGATAAATGACTTACCTTTTCATTCTTGCAATAGTGGATATGTTGAAGACAAAAGGTATTTCAAAAAATTCTTAAACCAAATCCGAACCTGTAACCATTTCAAAATTTTAAAACACGGGAGTTAGAAATCCATAGCTTATCCAGTAAGAAAAATAATGTCTGAAACCTAACAATTAAAAATTCAAATGTGGAAATAGTTAAATTAGGAACATAATACCTTCTTGGGGTTTTGTATAAAGTTGTTTGATGTAAAACAGAACCGTGATACTCATGCACGACAAAAGGATATAAGGGAAGCTACATTGTGGAGATAAACCCTCTAATTTCATAGAATGTATTCACAAAAACACAAAGAATATCTCTCTCTGTACATCGACTTACCAAGGAGAAACCTTGACCAAATGAAAATCCAAATGAAGTAGTGAAAACCCAAAATACAATACATTCAATACCTTAGGGTTATGTATCAATCTCATTCATTCCTGAAAGACAATATCCATCCTACAAGTGTCCTCTAATAGGACGATGGCCATGTGATATTCAGGTGGTAATGTACCTTCATTAAATGGCATATTTCATGAAACGATAAGGTTGAGGGGAAGAGTTAATATGACATGGGGTAAATCCCATCATTTATAACTCCAATTATCATTATCATACAATGTAATTAAACATAACCTTTATCTATGAATTCAAATTGCTATAATAGGATGAGAATGTTATATAGTTAAATGAATGTTGAATTATATGTGGTAGGAACATTAAGTTGAGTTATATGTATTTAATAGTACGTTGAATTATATATATTATATGTATTTAATATATATACCTCCTTTGTATGGTTCATTTGATAACATTTATAGTTTTTTTGTGCCACCAATGAAGGAATGGTAAGTTGAATTTGTTGATTCGAATAATAGTTATGAGTTGAATGAAAAAATGTAGGTAAATATCTTATAAGATTATAACAAGGGTTAGTTATAACATGGTGAAGGGGACTAATACTTAATAAAAAGGAATTTTAATTGGGATTAAAAACATATGGTAGATATGTATAATAATCTAATCAAGAGAATCCCTTTTTGGATAGAATAAGTAGGGCTCTTAAGAATTCATTGTAATGAATGTGTTGTATAAATCAACATGAGGAATAATTTATAACACAGAGTTTGAGGATGAGAAAAATAAAACAAAGATGTACTTTGGGGTTTACATTGTCATTGTTAAAGTAACATGACAAGTATATCTGAATAAAACAATCATTATGAACATAATTAGTGTAGAAGAAAAGAAAAAATTGGGTAGTGAGAGTTATTACAAATGGTATCAGATCCCATGTTGAAAACTCTATGCTTATGGGTCCCAATATAGGAAAATAACTTTTGTGTTAAAATTTAAATAATTTTTTTTTTGTGAATACTAATTAAATTTTGTGTATAGTGATTGAAGTGCAGAAATAATTACAGTTGTTTCCATGAATAACAAAGTAGAGCTATACGTAGAACTGGAAGTTGGAGGAGCCTCATGAGATCCATATTCTCAAATGCTGGAAATGATAAGGAATATGCAACTCAAAATGGTTCAGCTAAGGACTAGCAATGAATGGTTGTTGCAGGCTAGTGATGAGAAAGAGAGGTTGATAAGGGAATTAACCTCTAGGTATAGTCATCAAAGTGAAGACCATGAAATAAAGAGAAAATAAATTGAACCCAACTCAAAGGGGTCTAAGAGTGCGTAATAATCTGGGTCAAAATCATGAAAGAAAAAGGAGTTGCAGGGGGAATTCCGCAAAATTAAGCCTCCAACCTTTGATGGGGAAAAGGAAGAGGATGCAAAAGCTTGGCTCCTGAACATGGTCAAATTCTTCCAGGTATATGAATACAGAAGTAATTCGAAAGCAATATTGGCAGTTTACCAGCGGTAAGGTAAAGACACTCTTTGGTGGGAAGAGACAAAAATTATACACTTTCTTGTTGAAAAACTATTACATGGGAAAATTTTCAAGAGAAATTCAAATCTAGATACCTTAGTGAGAGGTATTATGATGACAAAGTGAAGGAATTTCATGAGATGAGGCTTTCAAAACTCACCATTGATGAATTTGTGACAAAATTTAAAAATTTACTTCGCTATGTGCCCTACATCAGGGAATAAAATGCCAAAGTACAACTATTTCTGAATTTCCTACCTACCATCTACAAAGAAACAATTGAATTTGATAATCCTAAAAGAATGGATGAAGTTGTTCGAAAAGAAAGACTGTGCTGCCAACAATTTAAAGGCAGAAATGAGTAGTTGAAAAGCTAGCTGAATGAAGAGAAATGGAAAAGGGAGTCAAGCAAAAAAATATCAAAACCAGCCTATCTAAATATTTTTGGGAAAAACCACCAACGCAAAAGTTTAATAAGGGTGGGGAAAATCAGACAACACAATCTCACACTGGTTCCAAGCCAATGGAAATAAACAACAAAAGAGAAGGTGTAGCAAAAGTGAAAGAACCGTTAAAAGGCTCAGGGTGTGGAGAACCTCACATGTTGTGAGACTGCCCACATAACATTCGTACAATCTAGAATATTCAAGCAGTACGAGAAGCAACTATAGTAAATGACATTGCGCACAATATTCCCCGAATTAATGTTGCATTAGAAGATAGATAGACTGAACACCAATCAACAATGATATAAATTGAAGGTATGATTGCTAACCAACCTGTTTCTTTTTAAATTGATCTAGGAGAAAATGTAAGTTATATAAGCCCCCAGATAGTGGAAAATGTAAATTAAAATAAGAAAAATTTTGCACTCTTGGCTGGTGCAGCTAGTTACAGGAACAAAGAGGAAAGTTACACATAAAATCCCCAAAACATTTGTAAATTTAAATGGATATAGAACTAAAATCCAATTAAACATTATCCCTCTAGGATCTTATGATCTGTTAGTAGGAATGGATTGGCTGGAACAACAGAAAGCAATAGTAAATTTCTTATACAAAACAATAAATTGCATAGATGTTGTAGGAAAATCTGTACTAGTTAAAGGAAAACCAAAACCAATATCTGTCAGACAAATTCCTGCATTGCAACTAGAAAGGACAACAAGAAACGGTTTTCAAGTATATGTTGTCCAAGTTGAGGATTTGGGATAGCCAACAAAAAATGAGGCTGTAGAAGACTTACCTGTAATTAGGGAATTCAGGGATGTATTCCCAGAAGAAATCCCTCATCTACCTCCTAAAAGAGACAATTATTTTTCCATTGAAGTAGTACCAGAAGCTACCCCAGTTTCCAGGGCACCATACAAAATGAGTATTCCTTAACTACTAGAGCTGAAACTTCAATGACAGGAATTATTAGACAAAGGGTACATTAGACCAAGGGTGTCTCCATGTTGAGCACCTGTGTTGTTTGTAAAAAAGAAAGATGCCACTTTTTGGATGTGTATAGACTAAAAACATTTGAATAATTTAACGATCAAGAACCTATATCCTCTTCATGGGATAGATGATCTATTTGATCAAGTAAGGGAAGCCACCATATTCTCAAAAATTTATTTGAGAACTAGATATTACCAACTTTGGATTAAATATGAAGACAAAAACAAAACATCATTCAGAACTAGATTTGGACATTATGATTTTGTAGTCCTACCCTTTGTACTCACAAATTCCCTTACTACATTCATGTGCTTAATGAACAATGTTCTGCATAAATATCTAGATAAGTTCGTATTAATATTCGTATATGAAATTAATTTGGTATACTCCAAAAATGAATAATAACACCAAGAACATCTTAGAATAGTACTGAAAACCATTAGATAACATCAGCTATATGAAAAACTCAACAAATGTGAATTTTATAAAAACAAGATCCAATATTTGGGTCATGTCATTTATAAGGATGGATTATCAGTAGATCTAGAAAAGGTACAAGAAATACTGAATTGGCATGTACCCACATATGTACCAACAATACGATCATTCATGGGTATTTCCGGATAGTACCATAGATTTTTGGAAGGATTTTCTACATTAGCCTACTCTATTACTTCATTACAGAAAAAAAGAGTAAATTTTAAGTGGAAAACAAAGTGTTGAAGTAGTTTTGAACAACTAAAAAAAAATTAACTACTCCACTTATACTGAAAATTGTTGATCTGAACAAGGAATTTTTAGTATGCACCGATTCTTGTATAAAGAGGCTAGGAGGGGTATTGCTGCAAGACAATGCAGTAATATCTTATGAATCACAAAAACTAAAGAAACATGAACAAATTTATGCAGTATATGAGTTAGAACTAGCTGTTGTTATACATGCACTAAAAATGTGGAGACATTATATGTTGGGAAATAAATTCATATTAGTGACAAATAACATAAGTTTGAAATAATTCTTTACCCAACCAGATTTAAATACCAAACAAGAAAGGTGGTTATCTTTCCTTAGTGAGTTTGAAATGGAAATCAAACACATAAAATAAAAATAAAACATAATTGTTGATGCTTTGAGTAGACATCCTCATCAAATTTTGACACATAAAGGAAGTAGTGTAAGGTTTGATGTAGAAGAAAAGTTTCAGGGAGCATTTTTGCAAGATCCACAATATATAAGGTTGCAAGAAAAATTACAGCAAGTTGAAATTGCAGGATATACCATAAACCAACAAGGACTGATCAACTACAAACCAGGACGGTATATTCCTAATGTAACATCTTTAAAACATGAAATATTAGATGAATAACATAAGAGACCTTATGCAGATCATCTTGGTTAAAAGCTCATAACATCATTGAGGAATAATATGTTTTGGCCAGGCATGAAGAAGCATGTAGTTGATTACTTGGCAAGGTCTTTGGAATGTCAACAAGTAAAACTAGAACATCAGCATCCTACAAGACTATTGAATCCTCCCCCTATTCCAGAATGGAAATGGGAAGTGGTATCAATAGACTTTATTATCAGAGTTCCATGTACTAAGTATCAAAATGACTCTATTATGGTGGTAGTAGACACTCTAGCTAAAGCAGTGAACTTTATTCCTATCTAATCTACTTTTGGAACATCACAAGTGGCCAATATATCCATGAAAGAAATTTGCAAACTCCATGGAATTCCAAAAATTATTATCTCTGATAGAGATGCAAAATTTACATCATCATTTTGGAAAATATGTTTGGAAGAATGGGTACAAAGTTGAACTTCAATGCAACCTACCATCCTCAAATATATGGATAAAATGAGAGGAAAAATCAAATATTGGAAGACATGATGCACATGTACGTGATGGACAAAACCACTAGGTGGGAGGATTTTCTACATTTTGCAGAGTTTGCGTACAATAATAGTTATCAGGATTCAATTAATATGAGTCATTTTGAAGCTCTATATGGTAGAAAATGCCACAATTCACTCAATTGGAATCAACTAGAGGATAAATTATTCCTTAGGCCAGAAGCACGACATGAAATGGAGAAAACTGTGAAAATAATTCAATAGAATATTAAAGTAGCTCAAGATCGTCAAAAGAGTGATGTAGACAAGAAAATAATTCACAGGGAATTCAAAGTGGGATATCATGTTTATTTAAGGATTAAGCCTTGCAAAATTACACTGCATGTTGATAGTTGTGCTAAGTTAGCACCACGCTACTGCGGACCATTTGAGGTTTTGGAGAGAGTGGGGTCAGTAGCTTACAAATTAGCTCTACCTAGTCATATTAAAGTTCATAATTTTTTCATGTTTCCTTATTAAATAAATATGTACATGATCCTACTCATGCGATTGACTGTACTATAATATAGGTGGAAACAGAAGGGGATTTTATTCCAAAGCCACTTCGTATACTGGAGCAGGAAGAAATCATGCTCCAGAATAGAATAGTAGCTCAAGTGAAAGTGCAGTGGAAGAAATTTGCACCTAAGGAAGCTACTTGGAAATGAGAAGATGATATGAAAGAAAAATATCCATCATTGTTTAAGGAATAAACAAAAATATTTGCAACACCGAGGATGATGTTTTGTTTTAGAGGGTGACTATGTAATATCTCTATTTTTCAGATTTTATAGATAGTTAATAAACCTAAAGGTCGAGTGGGCCTAAGGAAAAACTATGTGTGGACATATTAATTTGGAAATGAATAAATGAATGTGACATTTTATTATTTTATATGTTAGCATCACTTTCATGTGAGCAAAAACAGTTATAAATCCAAACATAATTAAATTAATTAAATTTTGAAAATTAGGAATTTATGCCTAATTTTCTAGATTGAGTTTGTTCCTCTCAATTAGGAGTTAGTTTAGGTCTAGATATTCTCTCCACCTAACTAGGGTCCTAGATTGGTGTATTTTTGAGAAAATTTCTCAACCAAAGTGTCCAAGATAGATGCACTATCTTGAGACACATTATCCTCTTGTATTTATTTGTACCATAACCATTGTTTTAATAATGAGAGTATGATGAGTACAACAAAGCTATGGAATTTTATGCCATGTATGGTTTTCTAAATCACTTGCATGTTTTTATATGTTTTATTAGTTGATTAATTTCCTACATGTGGAATAAGAGCCTTGATGGTTTTGAGGGAATGATATTTTCCTTTGAATGCAAAAATGTATGGAAATAATGGAGGGTTGATGTCTCTGTGTAAATATGCCTGGGTATAGAGTAAACATGTTGTGAGGAAGCCGAGAACTATTAAGTTTAGAACTTGTAGTAGCATTTAATTGTTTGGCATACCACTGCGAGAATACTTTCATCAGATCCATGGTGTGGAGCTAGACTAGTATGACGAGCATGGAGAAGTAGGAAATTTTAGTATGTGAGCTCACTTCTGCTTCACCATGATTTATTTCACCACAATCATCATTGCTATTATCTATGTTCACTAAAGTTTCAGTGACCTGAGCAGGGTTACGGTGCATGGTAAGAGCTTATGATTGTTGCTGATATGTTTGTGCAATATTTTCCATGATCTTGCATGGATCCTGATTGCTGATCCATTTGACGTCTTCATGCAAAGGAAAATCCTCTTATTCATATTTATCAAGGTCGGGATAAATTGCTACAATCAGAGCAAGATCGACTGGTATACATTGGTGAAAATTCAAGGATATTTTTGGAGACTTGTATAAACCTAGGATGGTGAGAATGGAGAATTGTGTGATCTATATGAACCTTTATTGAGAGTGGATACTAGATGTCAATTCCATCTAGAGGATCCCCATCATTTTTGTCATAAATGCATGCTGGAGGGTTTGTTGTGTACAAACCCAGTACCATTTTTTTACCACCATGACAAATATAGAGTGGTCGAAGACCAAAATTCCATCCTCATCTCTGTTGATTATAGCCTCGCATCTAAGGACCAAATCTATGTAGCTTATGAGGAAGTCGTCACAACATATTTTTTTCTCTTGGATCACAGGCCCTTTGAATTGGAGTGGTCAAATTCTGGCTCGATCCTTGAGTGAAATTCGCTATGGTTTATCTTAGAAATGAGAGAAGATGAAAAAATATTGTTTATAACTAGAATTGAGCCACATATTCGGCTATTGCAAATCCCCATCATGTTTCTCCTCTAAATTTAATAAAAAATACAAATTTTTGTTGATGCTTCACACGAACCAACACCCGACGCATCAAATTAACATCCCATGCAGCCCTAGAAGTGTCCCAACTAGTTCGTCGGGCCGGAAATTTTTTGATACTACTAAGAAGTGAAGGAGAATATGTTGTCATTGAGGGATGAGTCATTTTTACCTAGGAAAATAAGTGTGAGTGGAGAGCTCATTTGAATCTTGTTGTAAGCCAAAAGTAAAAACAATGCCAAAGGATTATGATGGCAAAAGCACATTCTCAATTTTTTGGTAGTGAATATTGAGCTCTTTGCCAAATTCCCCCAATCAATGCCACAAATCTAAAGCAAAGCATTTTGTAATGAAAATCCTTTTCATTCAGTCTTATTCTGCCCCATGGTCAACGCTGCAGAAATGAGTGAATCTCCAGCAACATTTGTAACAGAAGAGATCCAACCCATCAAAGAAATATAGAATGGAAGAAAGCGTGGTCTAATTGAAAAAAAAGAGGGGAAAGACATATGAAATAATGGATTGCATTTTATTCCTTGTCTTGGCAACAAATAAATGAAATGCATTGCACTTCAACTAAGGAGACGAGATCTGAAGTGTGGAGAACTTGGCTAGAAGTGACATGCCTAGAATGCCAATGTGAAAGTCAAAGGTAAAAGATTAAATATTTAAAGTGGGCATTTTTATTAAAAATATATTACTTCATATTTTGTTAACGAATTGGGAAAGTTGTTTTAATGGAGAGATATGGTGGCAACTGATATTTTCATCTTTTTATAAAGGAATTTCATTAAAAAATCATGGAAGTCCAAAAGGTGGATTATAAATTTTATTTTATTTTTGTAATGGAGTAATAAGAAGTATTTGGAGGGGTAGATTAAATTTCTTTAACCAAATTTGAAGCATATTGGAGTGACAAGTGGGATTTTTTTTTATTTTGAGGGAATATTTTTGTATGGGAGTGATAATAAGATATATTGAGAGATAAGGCGTGCTAAAAAAAAATTATTTTGTTTGAGAGAAGTCTTTTTTTAATGCAAAATTATATGAGTATGGGAGAGAATTAGTGGAGAAAACACATTGAGAAAGCATGAGTTGAGTTTTGAGGTGATTTTGTGGAGTGATAAGGTGTTTTATTTTTGTAATATTTGGAGTCAAGTGAATTTTAAAGGGTAGTTCATTGAAGTAATGTTTTACTTTGAGAGATATTAAGTTAGTCCATCAATTTTTTGAAGACAAGGAGTTATCACAATGAGTGCTTGAGAAGGTTCAATGCAGATGTTGTAAATATAGAAGGATGATGTACCCCATACTTAATAAAACATATTTTTTTATGGTACTTGTGTCCTAGATTCCCCAAAAATTGAATAAAGGGATCTTAGATACATCGTGTGTAGTGAATGTGTGTGCATGACTTGTGTCTAGTTTTTTTTACATTCTCCTTGTAATATGGTTCACAAAAACTTAAAAAACTACATGAACATAAGAAAGCTTAAGTATAAAAGTCATCAAAATTAACTAATATAGCTCCTGTAATCAAGCTCAAGTACACACACACAAACAATCACATGCATTTGTGCAACACATAATCAATTTGATAAAGAGGTCTTCTATAACCACATTATGCATCATTCAATCAAATAATTCAAGTTAAACATGCTACAAAATCAAGCATCCCAAGACAAGACGACATCAAAAACACATTTTGTATCACTTGTAGATAAACATTTTTGTATCTGAGTTGAATAGTATAGATGAATTCTCAGTTGAAACCGACTCCCAAATTTGAATTGGTAAGATGATCAACCTAAGACAATTATGTCAAGTAAGTCTTCAACTGAATCATATTATTTGAACTTGTCATTTGTCTTTTGGGTGCATATTTGACAGTGTTCGACACCCTTCATTTTCAAATAAGCACAATGAAGTGAGTACATTCAGAGAAGTACAAAGTGCCCATGAAACAATCAAGAAAGTTCAAGAAAGCGATCGTAATCAAGCAAGCATGAGTTCAATATTTCAAGCAAGAAAGTTATAAAACTCAAACAAGTGTTGAAAGAAATCGCAAGTGAGCTAGTACAAGTGAGTGTGTCATTCATGTAAAAAATGAAGCAATAAAATTCAATCCAAAAAGTTCAAATCAAGTGAGAAAGTTAAATACAAGCGAGCTTGAATTCAAGCGAGTGAGTTCACATAGTGAAACACATCCACTTGTTACAAGTTCTTCACAATTTCATCCTATCAAGTGCTAAAGACATGGTGCAAATCAGCAAAGCAACTCTTGCTGATATTTAAAGGCATGTAGGACAAACAAATGAAACAATTGAGTTCCTTCAACTGGAGTCGCAACTACAAAGAAATGAGTTGGAACAGAAAAGTGATGCTTCCAAGCCATTCACCCATACATATAAAAATGAATATTCCAAACAACTTCAAGTGTCGAAGTTTTCCAAGTTAAACTATCTTCCAAGCCAATCATCAAGTCATGGGAAGAAATCCAAAGTAACAGAATTCCACAAGGCTTAAGATATGATAAAGATGATGACAACTTGCATATCCGAGATTATTCAAAACCCATCAAGTTAGTCAGTGCAGGCTTTCTTGAACAAATCAGATCAACAAATTTTGTGAAAGTTGTAGAAAAACTGACATGCATGCAAACCAAAGTTGCAGTTAAACTAAAATTATCACATTTTCAAAGAACAACTCATATGGAAGATCATTGTTTTGATCTCCATCCTTGTCGCCATTGTGGCAAGCCGAATCATTCATCAAAGAAATGTTGCAACCAAAACCAACCAGCTAGATTAAAAATCAATTATGAATGGATTGATCCTTGGTAATGGTCGTCAACAGTAAAAATATTTTATAAGTTTTACAACCAAAATTCAATCACACCTATTGCAGCCAACACTCAAATGAATATGATACTCTCGTGTAGTTGAATAGGGGAGTACACAAGTGCAACACTCGTACACTTGAGGGGGGGGATTTTAGGAATAATTTATAGAGGATTGTGTCTCCTTTACACTAATAAAGGGGGGAAAATGATAATGACATTAAAGGTGGTTTTCAGACTGAAATTTTCGACCACATAAGAAAAAGAAGCCAGTGGGAAACTTCAGCAACCAGTGGGCGTTCAAACATCAACAAATCTAGTGGTCATCAATAATGAGAAATTTCTGACAGCATAAAAAAAATCAACAATGATTTGTTTTTGACATCATCAACATCATCAACCAATGGGCTATCATCATCGACAAATTCGCTAGTGGGCATTTTAAAAAAATTCAGTAGACAAAGGATGTAGATTGCAAACAAAGGATAGATGAATCCTTTTTTAGCTTGGCACGTGATGGTGTTGTCAAGAAAAATTCAGATATGAATCGAACATGGAGCTGGCTCATGGTCTCTTGAGATTGAAGTTTTTTCGACATCCAACTTTGGTGGTTTTTCAGGCAATGTTTTTTAGGATCAAAAATTTTAGCATGAGAAATTGGAATATGGTTCCTTGTTCTTATTTTGGATTTATCATTGAGGAGGGGAATATTAGCCTCACTCTCATGTGAACAAAAAAAATTATAAATCCAAACATAATTAAATTAATTAAATCTTTAAAATTAGGAATTTATGCCTAATTTTCTAGATTGAGTTTGTTCCTCTCAACTAGGAGTTAGTTTAGGTCTAGAGATTCTCTCGACCTAACTAGGGTCCTAGATTGGTGTGTGGCTGAGATATTTTCTCAACCAAAGTGTCCAAGATAGACACACTATCTTGAGACAAATTATCCTCATGTATTTATTTGTATCTTAACCATTGTTTTAACAATGAGAGTATTAGGAGTATGAAAAGGCTATGGCCTTTTCCACCATGTATGGTTTTCTAAATCTCATGTATGTTTTTATGTGTTTTATTAGTTGAATAAAGAGTAGAGTAAATTTGAGACCAAGAATTAAAATCCATGATGATGGAAAAGAATCCTAATACTTTCCCAAAATTCTCGAGAAATCCTTGGAGAAAAATAAAGTGAAATTAAAATTATTAGATGGGAGAAAAATATCTCATTAAATCCTTGGTAAAGTGTGAAGTTACGAATAAGAGGTAAGAATAAAGCTACAAAGAGGAAAAACTAGTTTTAAAAGATTCTTTTTCGGAAAAAACAAAAGCAAAGCCTAGGCTAAGGGAAACAACATCCCAAAATAACTGGATGCAGTTATGGAAACAGGCTGAGGGAAAGAAAGCTTAAATAATATATTCCTAGTATGAAGAAGGGGTTAGCTACACTAAGAAATAATTGGTCTCTTCTCGGGGAAGAGCTGTTGAATGAGCTCAAGTTTTCAAGGAAAATATTCTTTATAACACTAGTATGCACATTCTGTGAAAATTTTATATTTCATGCTGTTGTTATTAGTTATCTAGTTCTGGATGGAATGTAGAAAAACTATTATTTTATAAATTTTGAATTGAAAGTATGTGGATTTATTATAGAAATTATGTGTGTTGGACGGTGTTTAGTTTCATAAAATTGAAGTGTCATATGTATTTGACAGAGATTAACTATAGATGAATACAATTAATCCTTCTCTGCAGTTACATAGACTTATTAGAATATTTGGACAAAAAAACAAAATCTCTAAACCCTTTTAAGGGTCTAAATATGTTGTTTAACTCCAAACTAAATATATGAAATTTCACTGCAAAAATTATAGTACATGTACTATTAATATAGATATATTTCAGCTAGAATAATAACAGAAAATTTTCAATAGGTATGAATTTCTAAACAAAATATACTCTAGATATACAACATGTTTTAGAATACATATATGAATGATGAATATGCAATTTCGATTGAAAATTGAAACTGAAATATATATTCTTTCATGTAGAAATTATTATACATTTCTATCCATATAAAGGCTCAGTCATATATGCAATCATGTAATATAGAAAAAATTAAGTAGTTGTATTATAATACTTCTTTACATGTCTCAGCCATTTTCAATAAAATCCTCTAGTGGAGGTGAGGATGAAATAATATGGTCACCTTAAATAGTAAATCTATTATGCAAAAGTTTGTTTAAAATTTCATCAGGTTAATCCTCTAAATTCAATGTAAAATGCATGAAGATAAATTATGCAGAGTGGAAAAAATGATGGAAGAGCCTTCATTGTTCTGATGACCGACCTAAAATAGGATGAAATTGATAGTTAGGTACTCTGACTGTTTATCGCAAAGAATCTTATTAGAGAATGAAATAATATTACAAACCTAAAATATAAAATGCGATCAAAGTTAGAAATTTTAATGACAAAAATGAAAAGGAAAACTTATAAAATACTAAGAAAATAATAATACCTGTGAAATTATCTTCAAAATTGAAATGTTCTTCTTGTATCTATAATAAAAGAAACTGTAAGAACAAGTGGAAAAAAAAGAGAGCATATTTAAATATATGATAGTAATTAATACAAAAATGGGAAATTTCAATACTGGCCTGATAGAAGAGGTATCCTGAGGCAAGTCAATATTGTACAGAGTTTTGAGAGAGCATGATAGTCTCAGAAGAGAATCCCCATATTAGTCTCAAAAGGAAAATTTATTATAAATTAAGTTTTCACAATTAAATTCTAGAATAATATGTTTCAATTTCAATTACTCTAAATGCACAAAGTATGTTTATATAAATAAATATCTGGAATGTAATTAGAGATAAATTAATTTCAGAAATGGGAATATATTGATATAGTCAGAATACTATTATACAGAGTAAATCTGAATATCAGTAAAAAAAATATAAATTCTATGTGTGTGTGTGTGTGTGTATAGTAACATATATAATTGTATCATTCCTCTTTTACACAGAGGAAATAGAAGCATAGATACATGGTGGAGTAAACAAAATTAATGTTACATATAAAATTTAAAATTAAATGGAAATTGTAATACTAAGAAGTATAAGAAGTGAATGAAAATCCCAAATAAGAATTAAAGTGGGGAAATCGAACAATATGTAATCTAATTACATAGTCTACAACAGACCAAAATGAATGAAATTTCATTGAAAATCAAAAATATATTCTCATAAAGTTATAATTGGATATCTATGTCCAAATTAAATTATTAAGTAATATTGGAGGTAAATGCTATAATGACAGTGAATTAAATTAAAGATATACTATGTGTTCTGAAAAATAAAATACGAAATAAAATGCCAAAGGTAAATGGCATGAGCAGTAAGAGTAGAAAATTTACTATGAGAGAGAGCATAAGGTATCCTTGGGTCATCAAATCATGAGAGAGTCTTATCGATGAGAGAAGGAACTACACTATCAAGTGAAAAAAAATAGAATATATACAAACAAAAGGAAAATTATAAAGTTCGTGACAAAATTTTATATAACAAAGAGATATTATTCACAATTATAGTGAAGAAAATTCATACAAAGTTTTCCTATGTAAATATAAGAGAGGAATCGAAAAATTGGGTATCATAGATCATTAAATTATGAGTACAAAATCGTAAAAGAAATTCTGTGAAATACCAAGAATCCCAATTTGGGGGAGTTCCGCAAGGAAAATAATATGTATGTTAAATACAAAGGAAAAATCACTGTAATTAGAATCTAATCATTCTAGTTAAGGAAAAACTAAAATTCCTCAATGTAAAAATGATTAATTATTCCATTGATGAAAAGCAGAAGTATGATAAGAAAACACATTTAATGGAGAAATTTTTTGGAGTTAATAACCACAAAGACGAATTAAAAATCCAGTATTAAACCAAATTTTCCTCATATAAATTCGAAATAACAATTTCAATTATAGAAAATGTATTATACAAATTGTCAAATTCGTAGAATGAGAAATTTTCCAAGAAAACGAGAACCCAGAAATATAACATTATGGTTTCGAATTCTAGAACAAGGGAAACGAAAAAACCTTGGAAAAACTTCATATAGGATAAATTACTTACCTCATCATTCTTGCCATCATGGAAACACTGAAGATGAAAGGTATTTTGAAAAAATCTTAAACCAAATCCAAAACCCTAACCATTTTAGAATTTTAGAAAACTGGAGTTAGAAAACCAGATATTATCTAGTAAGGAAACGAATGTCTAAAACCTAAAAATCGAAAATGCAATTGTGGAAATAGTGAAATGAGGAAAAAAACACCTTCTTGGGGTTTTGTATAACGTTGTTCCATGTAAACCATAACCGTAACTCTCGTGCACCATAGAAAGATACGAGGGAAGCTACGTTGTAGAGATAAACCCTATAATTTCATAGAATGTATTCACAAAAATGCAGAGCATATCTCTCTATGTACAACAAATTATCAAGACGAAAACCTCGACCAGAAAATCCAAATGAAACCGTGAAAAACGAAAACACAATACATTCAATTCCTTAGGGTTATAGATCAATCTAAACCATTCCTGAAAGACAATATCCATCCTACACGTGTCCTTTAACAAGATAGGGACCATGTGATATTCATGTGGCACCGTACCTTCATTAAATGGCATATTAAACGAAACGATAAGGTTGAAGGGGAAGAGTTAGTATGATATGGGGTAGATCCCATTGTTAATAAATCAAATTATCACTATCATACAATGTAATAAAACATAACCTTTATCTATGAATTCGAATTGCTATAATAGGACGAGAATATGGTATGGTTAAATGCATGTTGAATTATATGTGGTAGGAACATTAAGTTGAGTTATATGTATTTAAAAATAAATTGAATTGTATATATTATATGTATTTAATATATATACCTCATTCGTATGGTTCATGTGATAACATGTATAATGTTTTTATGCCACCAACGAAGGAATGGTAAATTGAATTTCTTGATTCGAATAATAGTTATGAGTTGAATGAAACAATGTAGGTAAATCTGTTATAAGGTTATAAGAAGGGTAAGTTATAACATGGTGAAGGGGAATAATAATAAAAATAAATTTGAATTCAGATAAAATATATATGGTAATTATGTATAATAAAATAATTAAGAAAATCCCTTTTTGGATAGAATAAGTAGGGCTCTTAAGAATTAATTGTAATGAATGTGTTTGATAAATCAACATAAGGAATAATTTTTAAGACAGAGTTTGAGGATGAGAAAAATAAAATAAAGATAGAATTTTGGGTTTACATTGTCATTATTAAAGTAAAATGATGAGTATATCCGAACGGAACAATCATTATGACCATAATTAGTGTAGAAAAATAAAAATTGGGTAGTGAGAGTTGTTACATATAAGGGCAGTGGGGCTTGCATTTCCACCTCAATTATACTTTCGTGATGTGGTAGTTGTAGTGTACCTAGCATTTGTACATGTGGTTGTTGTTATTCGCATTACCCTATCATTGAGTGAGAGGAGGTAGGTAAGTTGTCCCCCTCTTTGTGAATTCAATAGGCTAGGCTATATAGGCCATACAAAAGCTCACTGTATGAAAATTTTTAGGTCAAATATAAAAACCATAGCAAGTGGCTACTTTAAAATCATGACATTAGCTATGATAAAGGGCTACAAAACTATGACAGTACCACAGTTGTATCACAAATAGGTGCAAGGGTTCTTGATGGGACTCTTGGAAGTAATTAGCGACAACCACAAGCTTGGTCACGACCTTAGGGTGAACAAGTGTGATGGCCCTTGGACCTATAGGGAAGACAACTAGAATGATTATCATTCCTATGAATAGTCACACACCCATCATGACTATGTAGGAAATGACCTTGAGGCTACATCCAATAGTTTTTTTTTCTAATTGGAGTAAACCCTACCTCACAGGATGGTAGGATGGAATGAGAGCGATTGAACGAGGTGTTGGGAAAAATACTGAGAGGGGGGGGGTGAATCAGTATTTAGGGCAAACTAAAACTTTTTACTTTTTCATGCTCTAAAACCCATACTCTACTTTGCTGAAGCCAACTAGTGTATACACGCGGATATCCTTCATAAAACTTGCATATACCCAGAGATCTAATTATACCATTAGTTCTTCACTTATATCATTCCATCATTCATTCATTAGATGTTCTATAAATAGTAAACATGTGCAATAAGAAAAAAATAAGCCATCACACAAAGCATCACACATGAACACCAGGATTTTTAGGTGGAAACCTAAGTTGGGAGAAAACCACCACTGCAGTTGCTGAACCTTCAATATCTTATTATAGAGAAAACATCTTACAACATATGTGCTGGTGCAGACTCTCCCAGCACGCAGGCACCCACCTGTGCTCGTTTACCGGCCTCTCCTGGAAGGGAGCTACGACCCCCTGACTCGTTTACCAGCCTCTCCAGCAAGGGAGCTACGACCCCCTGATCTCGTTTACCAGCCTCACCTGGAAGGGAGCTACAACCCCTTGACTAAAGGCTACAACCCTTAGCACCTCTATGGACCACGTTTCATCAATTTTCACACTGGATCCAAAGCTTCCTCTAGGACACAACTTGCAGGCCACGTTTCATCATATTTTCAAACTGGACCCTTTCCATACTTTTAAGCACAGTCAATCATGAAACAGATACATATAACTCACTGACAGATATCAGTAAACCAGCAGAACAGATCAGACATTTCTTACCACAGTCTTCAGCAAACCCTAGTTTACATACGCGCTTTCCTTTCACTGATGTCGTGTATATACGCGCTTCCGTTCACATGAACCAGCGTATACCTTTGTACATATTTCATTGCACATACGCGCTTTCTCTTCAGCGAAGCCGCGTATATACGCGCTTCCTCTGCGATAAAGTAGCGTATAGATCTTCAACCATTACAGAGCAGCATACTTCATCGGATCAGATATTCAGTTTAGATTTACCCTTTTACTTCAGACATATGTTCGCCTCATTTCAGATCTAATCCTTCCATAAACAGATCTAGCAAATACAGATACATTTCAGATCTAGAAATCCCGCTTCATAATTTCTTCATAGGTGCATCATAGATTCAGATCTATCATCAAACCTTTACCCTTTCCATACAGATATACTTCACAGAGAAGTATTCATTCAAGCTCAGACATCTTGCTCCCACTCTCATAATTTGCACAATGAATTTCTTCTCTTTATATAGGTTTACCCTTTTTCAATACCATGAGCCCCTTTTTCAATACCATGAGCCAAAACAATACCATGAGTCCAAAACTACATTACTTCCGATGGTATTCCTGGACGGGGTCATTTAGATGAACCATTACCCAATACAATGGGTCAATACCATGGTGGTTACCCCTGGTTTTGCACTTTATGAGCGCTTTTCCCCATACGCGACTTGGAACGTTGATTTCCGCGTGCATACGCGACTTCTTCTAGACATATCCACGTATTCCTTGAAACATACTCTTTTCACCATAGATTTAGCACATGCTGAATTCCTTTCTTCATTGCCTTCTGTACATACTGTAGATACATCATAATTAGTTCATCAAGACATATTCTATCAAGCACAACTTCATCAAGTAAGTTTCCATCATCTTCATCAAGTGGGTTGCCATTCATGGACAACACTCATCATCATATTGCTAACAAACATCATTTTACATCATTTACCAAGTCCATCAGGTCAAGAATAACTTCATCAGGTGGATTGCCATCAAGGACAACATATGTCAAAATTCGCATGTCTTCATCTTCATTCAGTGGGTTTCCATCAAGGACAACTCTCTGCATCATATTGCCAACAATCTCCCCCTTTGGACTTGATGGCAACCACGATGGTGTTTGGTTACCACAAAAGATAGGTACATTAAGAATACAATGACACCATGTCATTCTCCATTTTTGACACCATTCTTTCTCTTCATTCAAACACCATGTCACTCTCCCCCTTTGACATCAAGGGCAAAGGGCGGATCAAAACCAACATACTCTCCCCCTTTTCTCCTCATGTGGAAGAAGCGTTCTGCGGATCTGATATATACTGAAGTGACCAAGCTCTCCCTGAGTTCATGCTGAATCTTCAAACATATTTTCCAATGAAGTACATGACTCTATGAACTTCCTATCACCAAAGACTCATACGTACATCAAATATCCAACCAAGTGGATTTACATATGAGACTCAAGTACCCAATCAAGTGGGTTTACACATTTCAACTCAGCTACCCAACCAATTGGGTTTACAAAAAATGACTCCGCTACCCAACCAAGTGGGTTTACAAATTTGACAAGTCCTTACATGACTGAATATTACAATTTTACATCATGGGTGTCAACAAGACTTTTTCACCAAATTACAAATATGACTTTAAGACCAACACCAGAAAGTCCTCAAGAAAGAGAACAAATTTCAGAACCATCATAATGCCAACAATGCATTGTACTCAGCAAAGCTAATTCTCCCCCTGAATCTGCGCATCCAAGTATCCTTTCCATATGACTAAGGCTCCCCCTTAGTTTGTGCATCCTGAACACTTTCACCAACAGATCATCAAGGCATCTTTATCAAAACATCAGAGATCGAAACAATGTTATAAGAACTGGAACACCACCAGAGATACCAAACAGTATCAGAGATACCAAACAGCACTGCAGCTGTGCTGAAGAGAGCTGACTCCAAGCAGAATTGTCAGCAATCAGACATACGCGGTTTTATGTGCATGAACTCGCGTATATACGCGACTGTGTTTCAGGAAACCCGCGTATCCAATACCATATTCTAAATTTTAACCAGATCTGATCCTCTGTGAGAAAAATACGGTGTTCAGCTTCTTTCTGGGATATTTGAATGCTTCCCTGGACTACAGATAGATAGAATAGTGTAGTTGTGTCTTCAAGCATCATCCAACGGTTGTAGCATAAGCACATTAGTAACTAAGCCTTCAGATTCTTTGCAACATCATTACAATATTTCAAAGAAAGATTATCATATTAGAACAACATTTTCAAATATGTGTCAAGAAAACATCCATGTGGTCCAATATCCCCAATATCATCAAGATCTTCATAAGTAGGCAAAATATCTCAACCATAGTAACAAACTCTGCATGGTCTATTCTTATTTCTGAATCAAACGACATCCAACTCATCCATGTGTGAGCACAAAAGATACTTATCCGCAACCAGGGCTCAAAATCTCATCATAATAAGCCATGTACCAAGTCATCATCATTTGAGCACGAGTATCACAAAAACCAAAGAATAAGCAGTCATATTGCCAACAATGCAATCATTAGTATTCAACCTGCTGCTCTCCCTGAACCAGTGCTCCTTCTTAACTTGTGCAACCTGAATATGTTCATTAGCACGTCATCATCAACAATCTCTGCATGAACTGCCCTTATCTCCGAATTATAAGACTTTCATCTCAATAATGAATACTCTTCATCAAAAAGCAAACAGGACTCATCCACAATCTTCAACATAAGAGACCATGTATCATATCATCATTATTTAGAACTGAGAAACTAAGCTGATATTGAGTCAATAATACAGTTATTAACAGTCAGAATGATGCTCCCCCTGAACCTCTGCTTCAGATCTTCAGCTATCATATAATTTCTCTTAACATCAATGCATACGCGATTGTGTCTGCTGGAACTCACGTGTATACGCGACTTTTGTTAATAGAACCCGCGTATGGAAAGTGAAGCATAGAAATTTTTCACATTCCTTCATCTCCCCCTGAACTTGTACTTCCTGTGCCTGTCTTCTTCATATCAGATGCTCTGTCAGAAATACATATAACCAGAATAATCAAGCCAATCATGAGATACATTATACATTGCTCCCCCTGTGACGATACACTACTAAATCTCATAATGTATCCCACATCATTCCTGCAGTCAATAAGAAAAGTCAGCTTCAGAAGCGGATGACTGCAGTAGGGTCAGAATTCCCTACGTTTTTTATCGGTCCTCCATCTTTTTCCAGATTTGTTTGATCTTTCTATTTGTGTGCTGGAAGTTATTCAATTTCTCATATCTGTTCAACCTGCATTCCTTTTCTACATGTCCATACTTGTTACAAGAATAACATCTCATATGTCCAGAAAAATAAGCATAAGAATCATAATGAGTATTTCTAATCTTCCTCCTTTTACAATCAGCTACTTTATGTCCATACTTGTTACATGAAAAACAATATCCCTTGAAGAAACCAGAGTACCTTTCTATGTAGGAACTGTTTGATTGAGGCTGAAATGATCTGCTCCTGCAATTTGATGCAACATGCCCATAATTATGACATTTAAAACATTCAACGTTCTTGAATGAATTCCTTTGAGAATTCATGATTGTTGGTTGATCTTTTGTCTCTTTCAACACTTCAGATTTTGCATTGACATCCTCTGAATTTTTAGCACTTCCTTGTGAGCTAGATTCTCCTTTAACAGTTTCATTGAAACCAAGACCAAGTTTGATAGCAGGAGACCTTTGATTACTCAGAATATTGTCCAAAATATTAGTACTATCTTGAAACCTCAAAAGTTTAACCTTTTCTTCTAATTTACCTTTGAGAATGTTTACCTCAACCTCCAAGGCTTCACATTGCTTTGTCATGCTTTTTTCTTTCCTTCTTCCATCTTCTACTTGATCCTTCAGATTTAGAATTTCTTCTTTCAACCAATTTTCGTTTTCTTCACATGTTTGTTGCAGCTCTTCATTCTTCTTATTTGATTTTTCCAGATCTTCTTTGAGAGAGATGATTTCTGCTTCAAGGCCTTCCTTTTCAAATGTTTGTAGAGGTTCCTTATTCTTCTTATTTGATGCTTCAAGATCTGTTTGTAGAAAGATGATTGCAGCTTCAAGTCCTTCATTCTTCTTGCTTGATTTTTCGAGATCTGCATTTAGATCGTTGATTTCTGCTTCTAGTACTTTAATTCGATCGGATGCATAAGTATGAAACCTTTGATACTTTTCCACCTGTCCATTCAGCATTTCTATTTGATCTTTCATTTGAGCGATCATCTCTTTGTAGATAGAACCTTTCTTATCAATTTCCTTTTGTTGTTATTCAACTTTGATCTTGATAGCTTGTTCTAGATCCACAACTTTACTTTCACTTTCTACACCATTGCTTGCACAAAGAAGATTACAAGGGCCCAAATCACTATCAGATTCATCTTCTTCAATTTTATGAGATATCTCCTTGCTTCGAGTAGCCTTCTTCTTTTTCCTCTTTGCCATGAGCACTTGTAGAGCTTCGTCAGAATCTGTTTCATCTTCTTCAATTTTTGCTATACATGATTTCTGAGGTATCTCCTTTCTTCGAGTAACCTTCTTCTTTTGCTTCTTTGCCATGAGCACTTGTAGAGCTTGGCCAGAATCTTCTTCATCTTCACTGGACACTTCATCATCATCTTCATTTGCATAATAACTCTTCCTCTTTTAAAATTGTTTTCCTTTACCCTGTTTTTCTTTATAAGGACATTTGGCAGCATAGTGACCAACTTTTCCAAACTCAAAACATTTGAAGGGAAGCTTACCTTTGAATCTTCCAGTTCCTAGTTGGAGTTTTCTCACGAAATTTGCTTCTTCTTCATCAGATATATAGCTGGATTCTTTAACAACTTCCTTTTCTTTTCCTCTTGCAGATACCTTAAAAGCAGCTTCTTTGATTTGAGAAGGACCTCCTTGTCTCATTTCAAAAGCAGTTAGAATACCATGTAATTGAACAATAGTAAGAGTTTGCAGATCTTGCCTTTCTTCAATAGCTGAAACTTTAGAGTCAAATTTTGAAGTTAAGGATCTTAAGACCTTTTCCACCAGAGTAGTATCAGTTATGGTTTCACCCAAATTTCTCATTCGATTTACAATATCATCCAGACGAAGAAAGAAACTGGCAACACTCTCATCACTATGCATCTTAAAATTTTCATATTCAATTCTAAGAGTTTGGAGTTTTGCACTTTTTACCTTTGTGTCTCCTTCATAGCTTAGAATGATTTTGTCCCATATTTCTTTTGTTGAATGTAGCTACATCACTTTAGAAAATTCAGGTTCAAACATGCTTCCTAATAAGACAGTTATTGCTTTGGCATTGATTTCATACTTCTTCCTTTCTGCTGCATCAGTAGGAATACTTGTCGGGTATTGATAACCTTCTTCCACGATTGCCCATACATCTGCACCAAGACTTTGCAGATATGCTTTTGTTCATACCTTCCAGAATATTAGATTGCTTCCATTGAATAGAGGTGGCTTTATAGACATTACTCCTTCTTGACTTCCCATTGCGACGGATCTCCTTCAAGCGATCAAGCTTCTGCAGAAGGACCTGCTCTAATACCAATTGTTGGGAAAAATACTGAGAGGGGGGGGTGAATCAGTATTTAGGGCAAACTAAAACTTTTTACTTTTTCATGCTCTAAAACCCATACGCTACTTTGCTGAAGCCAACTAGCGTATACACGCGGATATCCTTCATAAAACTTGCGTATACTCAGAGATCTAATTATACCATTAGTTATTCACTTATATCATTCCATCATTCATTCATTAGATGTTCTCTAAATAGTAAACATGTGCAATAAGAACAGAATAAGCCATCACACAAAGCATCACACATGAACACTAAGTTTTAGGGCTTTTCCCAAATCGGGAAAACCCGCCATCTCTACCGCAAGACCTTCAATATTTTATTATAGAGCATCTTACGCATATATGTAGTCTGATTTTTCTCTCCACCATTGTCAGCTCCACTTTCATTGAATTTCTCTCTCTCTCTGGAGGGGGGGGGGCTCAGCTCGTGCCCTCCATGCCTCTCCTGGAAGAGCTACGACCCCGATCTCGTTGCGGCCTCCCTTTGGAAGGGAACTACGACCCCCCGATCTCGTTTACCAGCCTCACCTGGAAGGGAGCTACGACCCCCTGACTGAAGGCTACAACCCTCAGCACCTCTATGGACCACGTTTCATCAATTTTCACACTAGATCCAAAGCTTCCTCTAGGACACAAATTGCAGGCCACGTTTCATCATATTTTCAGACTGGACCCACTCCATACTTTTAAGCATAGTCAACCATCAAACATAAACATATAACTCACTGACAAATATCAGTAAACCAGCAGAATAGATCAGACAGTTCTTACCACAGTCTTCAGCAAACCCTAGTTTGCATACGCGCTTTCCTTTCACTGATGTCGCGTATATACGCGCTTCTGTTCACATAAACCTGCGTATAACTCTGTATATATTTCATTGCGCATACGCGCTTTCTCTTCAGCGAAGCTGCGTATATACGCGCTTCCTCTGCAGCGAACTAGCATATAGATCTTCCAATCATTATAGAGCGACATACTTCTTGATTAGGCTTCGGTTAGTTACCCGTTTAGCCGGACGGAATGTTAGCTCATCTCGATTTAAGCCTTCCATCGCGGATCTGATAGATACAAATACATTCCAGATCTAGATTCCCTTCCTCAGCATTTCTTCATAGGTGCATCATAGATTCAGATCTATCATCAAACCTTTACCCTTTCCATACAGATATACTTAACAGAGAAGTATTCATTCAAGCTCAGACATCTTGCTACCACTCTCATCATTTGCACAATGAATTTCTTCTCTTTATATAGGTTTACCCTTTTTCAATACCATGAGCCCCTTTTTCAATACCATGAGCCAAAAAAATACCATGAGCCCAAAACTACATTACTTCCGATGGTATTCCTGGACGGGGTCATTTAGATGAACCATTACCCAATACAATGGGTCAATACCATGGTGGTTACCCCTGGTTTTGCACTTTATGAGCGCTTTTGCCCATACGCGACTTGGAACTTTGATTTCTGCGTGCATACGCGACTTCTTCTAGACATATCCACGTATTCCTTGAAACATACTCTTTTCACCATAGATTTAGCACATGCTGAATTCCTTTCTTCATTGACTTCTGTACTTACTGTAGATACATCAGATTTAGTTCATCAAGACATATTCTATCAAGCACAACTTCATCAAGTAAGTTTTCATCATCTTCATCAAGTGGGTTACCATTCAAGGAAAAAACTCAGCATCATATTGCTAACAACATCATTTCACATCAGATTTACATCATTTACCAAGTCCATCAGGTCAAGAATAACTTCCGTAAAGGGTGTGGATTTCCATCACGGTTTTCTTTTATATGTCCAAAAGTCGCCTTAATGTTCATCTCCTGAACAATTGGGTTTGCATCAGGGACAACTCTGCATCATGTGCCAATCTTCATGGACTTGATGGCAACCACGATAGTATTCAGATACACTATGAATACGTATGCGTCTAATGACTGCATGTCATTCTCATTTTATTTTCCGTTCTTCTCTTGCGTTTCCACTGAGCACCATTAATAAGCACGCTTTGAGGTCAAGAGGCAAGGGCGGATCAAAACCAACATACTCTCCCCCTTTTCTCCTCATGTGGAAGAAGCGTTACATAGATGCGATATATGCGGGTGACCAAAGCTCACTGAGTTCATGCTGAATCTTTAAACATATTTTCAATGAAGTACATGACTCTATGACTTTCCTATCACCAATGACTCATACTTACATCAAAGATCCATCCAAGTGGATTTACATCTGAGACTCAAGTACCCAACCAAGTGGGTTTACACATTTCAATTCAGCTACCCAACCAAGTGGGTTTACAAAATTTGACTCAGCTACCCAACCAAGTGGGTTTACAAATTTGACAAGTCCTTTACATGACTGAATATTAAAATTTTACATCATGGGTCTCAACAAGACCAAAATACACAAATATGACTTTAAGACCAACACCAGAAAGTCCTCAAGAAAGAGAATAAATTTCAGAACCATCATAATGCCAACAATGCATTATATACGTCAACCAACTCTCCCTCTGGCACATATGTTTCTAGCACTCACCATATGACTAATCTCCCCTTAGTTTGTGCATCACGAACACTTTCACCAACGGATGTCAAGGTCACATCACCGTATATCGAAGGGTCAAGAAACAATGTTATAAGAACTAGAACACCACCAAAGATACCAAACAGTATCAGAGATACCAAACAGCACTGCAGCTGTGTTGAAGAGAGCTGACTCCAAGCAGAATTGTCAGCAATCAAACATATGCAATTTTATGTGCATGAACTCGCGTATATACGCGACTGTGTTTCAAGAAACCCGCGTATCCAATACCATCTTCTAAATTTTAACCAGATCTGATCCTCTGTGAGAAAAATACGGTGTTCAACTTCTTTCTGGGATATTTGAATGCTTCCCTGGACTACAGATAGATAGAATAGTGTAGTTGTGTCTTCAAGCATCATCCAACGGTTGTAGCATAAGCACATTAGTAACCAAGCCTTCAGATTCTTTGCAGCATCATTACAATCTTTCCAAGAAAGATTATCATATTAGAACAACATTTTCAAATATGTGTCAAGCAAACATCCATGTGGTCCAATATCCCCAATATCATCAAGATCTTCATAAGTAGGCAAAATATCTCAACCATAGTAACAAACTCTGCATGGTCTATTCTTATTTCTGAATCAAACGACATCCAACTCATCCATGTGTGAGCAAAAAAGATACTTATCTGCAACCAGGGCTCAAAATCTCATCATAATAAGCCATGTACCAAGTCATCATCATTTTGAGCATGAGTATCACAAAAACCAAAGAATAAGCAGTCATATTGCCAACAATGCAATCATTAGTATTCAACCTGCTGCTCTCCCTGAACCAATGCTCCTTCTTAACTTGTGCAACCTGAATATGTTCATTAGCAAGTCATCATCAACAATATCTGCATGAACTGCCCTTATCTCCGAATTATAAGACTTTCATCTCAATAATGAATACTCTTCATCAAAAAGCAAACAGGACTCATCCACAATCTTGCTTTCAAATAGAGATAATATCCTTATCATCATCATCGTTATTTGACCGAATATAGCTGATATTGGGGGTCAAATATACACGATTCTCTCGTCGACCGTATACACGAACCTGCCTCGAATCTTCGAACACATCATATAATTTCTCTTTATCAATGCATACGCGTATGTACGCACAACTCGCGTGTATACACGACTTTGGTTCATCTAACCCGCGTATGGAAAGTGAAGCATAGAAAATTTTCATCTTCCTTCATCTCCTCCTGAGTTTGTACCTCCTGTACCTGTCCTTTCCACATCAGATGCGCTGTCAGAGGTAAACATAACCAGAATAATCAAATCAACCATGAGAGTCATCATGCATTGCTCCCCCTGTGACGATACATTACTAATCTCATAATGTATCCCACATCATTCTTGTAGTCAATAAGAAAAATCAGCTTCAGAAGCGGATGACTGCAGTAGGGTCAGAATTCCCTACGTTTCTGATCGGTCCTCCTTCTTTCTCAAGATTTGTTTGAACTTTCTATTTGTGTGCTGGAAGTTATCCAATTTCTCATATCTGTTCAACCTGCATTCCTTTTCCTACCATGTCCATAATTATTATAAAATGTATGTCTCCGGAAGAAAATAAGCATAAGGTCATAGCCAATTATTCCTATCTTCCTCCTTTCCCTAATCGGTACACTTTGCCTCCATACTTGTTACACTGAAAAACAATATCCCTTAAGCTACGGAGTACCTTTCGAGTAGAATACATTTGTTTACAATAGCTGAATTATTCTATTACGCAATTTCTTTGTAACATGCCATGGTATGACATTTAAAACATTCAACGTTCTTGAATGAATTCCTTTGAGAATTCATGATTGTTGGTTGATCTTTTGTCTCTTTCAACACTTCGGGTTTAGTATTGATATCCTACGTTTTAGCACTTCCTTGTGAACTAGATTCTCCTTTAACAGTTTCATAAAAAACAAGACCAAGTTTAATAGCAAGAGATCTTTGATTACTAAGAATATTGTCCGGAATCTTAGTACTATCTTGAAACCTCAAGAGTTTATCCTTTCCTTCTAATTTACCTTTGAGAATGTTTACCTCAACCTCCAATTTTTGGCATTGCTTCTTCATGCTTTCTTCGACCCTTTTTCCTTCTTCTACTTGATCATTCAATTTTAAAATTTCTTCCTTCAACCAAGTTTCTTGTTCTTCACATGTTTGTAGCAGTTCTTCATTCTTCTTATTTGATTTTTTCAGATCTTCTTTGAGAGAGATGATTTCTGCTTCAAGGTCTTCCTTTTCAAATGTTTGTAGAGGTTCCTCATTCTTCTTACTTGATGCTTCAAGATCTGCTTGCAGAGAGATGATTGCAGCTTCAAGTCCTTCATTCTTCTTGATTGATTTTTCGAGATCTGTATTTAGATCGTTGATTTCTGCTTCTAGTTCTTTAATTCGATTGGATGCATAAGTATGAAACCTTTGATACTTGTCCACCTATCCATTCAGCATCTCTATTTGATCTTTCATTTGAGAGATCATCTCTTTGTAGATAGAATCTTTCTTATCAATTTCCTTTTGTTGTTCTTCAACTTTGATCTTGATAGCTTGTTCTAGATCCACAACTTTACTTTCACTTTCTACACCATTGCTTGCACAAAGAAGATTACAAGGGCCCAAATCACTATTAGATTCATCTTCTTCAATTTTCTGAGATATCTCCTTGCTTTGAGTAGCCTTCTTCTTTTTCCTCTTTGCCATGATCACTTGTAGAGCTTCATCAGAATCTGTTTCATCTTCTTCAATTTTTTCTATACATGATTTCTGAGGTATCTCCTTTCTTCGAGTAACCTTCTTCTTTTTCTTCTTTGCCATGAGCACTTGTAGAGATTGGTCATAATCTTCTTCATCTTCACTGGACACTTCATCATCATATTCATTTGCATAATAAATCTTCCTCTTTTCAAATTGTTTTCCTTTACCCTGTTTTTCTTTATAAGGACATTGGCAGCATAGTGACCAACTTTTCCACACTCAAAACATTTGAAGGGAAGCTTACCTTTGAATCTTCCAGTTCCTAGTTGGATTTTTCTCACGAAATTCGCTTCTTCTTCATCGGATATATAGCTGGATTCTTTGACAACTTCCTTTTCTTTTCCTCTTGCAGATACCTTAAAAGCAACTTCTTTGATTTGAGAAGGACCTCCTTGTCTCATTTCAAAAGCAGTCAGAATACCATGTAATTGAACAATAGTAAGAGTTTGCAGATCTTGCCTTTCTTCAATAGCTGAAACTTTAGAGTCAAATTTTGAAGTTAAGGATCTTAAGACTTTTTCCACCAGAGTAGTATCGGTTATGGTTTCACCCAAATTTCTCATCCGATTTACAATATCATATAGACGGAGAAAGAAACTGGCAACACTTTCATCACTATGCATCTTCAAATTTTCATATTCAATTCTAAGAGTTTGGAGTTTTGCACTTTTTACCTTTGTATCTCCTTCATAGCTCAGAATGATTTTGTCCCATATTTCTTTTGCTGAATGTAGTTGCATCACTTTAGCAAATTCTGATTCAGACATGCTTCCTAATAAGACATTCACTTCTTTGGCATTGATTTCATACTTCTTCCTTTCTGCTGCATCAGTAGGAATACTTGCTGGGTATTGATAACCTTCTTCCACGATTGCCCATACATCTGCACCAAGAATTTGCAGATATGATTTTGTTCGTACCTTCCAGAATATCAGATTGCTTCCATTGAATAGAGGTGGCTTTATAGACATTACTCCTTCTTGACTTCCCATTGCAACGGATCTCCTTCAAGCGATCAAGCTTCTGCAGAAGGACCTGCTCCGATACCAATTGTTGGGAAAAATACTGAGAGGGGGGGGTGAATCAGTATTTACTGCATATTCAAAACTTTTACTTTTTCATGCTCTAAAACCCATACGCTACTTTGCTGAAGACAACTAGCGTATACACGCGGATATCCTTCATAAAACTCGCGTATACACAGAGATCTAATTATGCCATTAGTTATTCACTTATATCATTCCATCATTCATTCATTAGATGTTCTGTAAACAGTAAACATGTGCAGTAAGAACAGAATAAACCATCACACATAAGCATCACACATGAACACCAGGATTTTAGGTGGAAACCCAAGTCGGGAGAAAACCACCGCTGCAGTTGCTCAGCCTTCAATATTTTATTATAGAGAAAACATCTTACAACATATGTGTTGGTGCGGACTCCTACCAGCACGCAGGCACCCACCTGCGCTCGTTTACCAGCCTCTCCTAGAAGGGAGCTCCAACCCCCTGACTCGTTTACCAGCCTCTCCTGGAAGGGAGCTACGACCCCCTGACTCGTTTACCAGCCTCACGGAGAGACAACGCGGCCCCGATCGTTTACCAGCCTCACCTGGAAGGGAGCTACGACCCCCTGACTGAAGGCTACAACCCTCAGCACCTCTATGGACCACGTTTCATCAATTTTCACACTGGATCCAAAGCTTCCTCTAGGACACAACTTGCAGGCCACGTTTCGTCATATTTTCAGACTGGACCCACTCCATACTTTTAAGCATAGTCAACCATCAAACATAAACATATAACTCACTGACAGATATCAGTAAACCAGCAGAATAGATCAGACAATTCTTACCACAGTCTTCAGCAAACCCTAGTTTGAATACGTGCTTTCCATTCACTGATGTCGCGTATATACGTGCTTCCGTTGACATAAAATAGCGTATAACTCTGTACATATTTCATTGCGCATATGCGCTTTCTCTTCAGCGAAGCCGCGTATATACGCACTTCCTCTGCGGCAAACTAGCGTATAGATCTTCAATTATTATAGAGCAGCATACTTCTTCAGATCAGATATTCAGTTCAGATTTACCCTTTTACTTCAGACAGATGTTCGCCTCATCTCAGATTTAAGCCTTCCATAAACAGATCTAGTAGATACAAATACATTCCAGATCTAGATTGCCTTCCTCAACATTTCTTCATAGGTGCATCATAGATTCAGATCTATCATCAAACCTTTACCCTTTCCATACAGATATACTTCACAGATAAGTATTCATTCAAGCTCAGACATCTTGCTCCCACTCTCATCATTTGCACAATGAATTTCTTCTCTTTATATAGGTTTACCCTTTTTCAATACCATGAGCCCCTTTTTCAATACCATGAGCCAAAACAATACCATGAGCCCAAAACTACATTACTTCCGATGGTATTCCTGGACGGGGTCATTTAGATGAACCATTACCCAATACAATGGGTCAATACCATGGTGGTTACCCCTGGTTTTGCACTTTATGAGCGCTTTTGCCCATACGCGACTTGGAACGTTGATTTCCGCGTGCATACGCGACTTCTTCTAGACATATCCACGTATTCCTTGAAACATACTCTTTTCACCATAGATTTAGCACATGCTGAATTCCTTTCTTCATTGCCTTCTGTACATACTGTAGATACATCATAATTAGTTCATCAAGACATATTCTATCAAGCACAACTTCATCAAGTAAGTTGCCATCATCTTCATCAAGTTGGTTGCCATTCATGGACAACACTCATCATCATATTGCTAACAAACATCATTTTACATCATTTACCAAGTCCATCAGGTCAAGAATAACTTCATCAGGTGGATTGCCATCAAGGAAAACATATGTCAAAAGTCGCATGTCTTCATATTCATTCAGTGGGTTGCCATCAAGGACAACTCTCTGCATCATATTTCCAACACGAGGATATGCAAAGATGTCGCTATAGAAACACAAGATCGATAGAATTTGGTAAGGTGGGGGCTTCTGAATTTTTTATAAAACCCCATTATCTGATGTCAAGAGGAGTTCTTGTGGTTTTTTGTTAGTGAGTGACACACCAATTGACAAGTGTTTTTTATTCGAGGGACATATTTACCAATATCGGTGGAGAATGATATATATTTTGAGACCAGACTAGTGCCATGAAAAGAGGTACTACTGGTTGATCCTCCTAGGAGTGGTATTTGGATGGTTAACTAGGTCGGGTAGTATTGTGGCATAGAGTTGTTTTATTCTATAGGAATTAATATCGAAAACATTTGGACTTGATTATGCAAGACACAATGGTTATGATCGTATAAATTTTTTGGTACCTTTTACCCCCACGGGATCATAGGGAGGTTGATTCGTATCCTTGATTAGGTACACATAAGGCCTTTCTTTGATTTTTCATTGGTGGTGTACTGATGGGTAATCAACCATTTGAACCGAGTGGCATAAAGTCACCTCCACAATTTCAGCTATGAGATGATCGTATGCAACTTTATATATGAATATGTGATTTTGAATCGACTTGCTAATGATGTGGATTTGACACCACCACACGAGCTATGGATTAGGTTATGGACACCATTGATGCTGCGAGCGAGCAGAGGGGAGATTTTTCACTATTGGACTGAGTTGGTAGAGTATTTCTGTATGTCGAACCCACATATCATTCTAGAGTATCCATATGCTAGAATGGATTTTAGTGGTAACCTAGACATGGTTTTACCCCCAAGTAACATATGGGTTATATTATGAATGTTTGTACACATGTTATTTCATCTCATTTCATTTATTTGTATTCTCATGGTATATATATCACTCATGTACTAATGATTGGCATGCTTGTTGAAGATGTGGAACCCGAGGGGTGTGACTATGAGAGGATTAGAGATAGGAGCATGGCATCAATGGCAACATATGTAGGGAAAATGTGACCTCATCATAGCCCCACAGAGGAGTATTCATCTTAGAGATTGTGATTATGAATTGGGGGGTCTCCCCAAGATTAGGGTGATGATATGGTTGTTCTCAGGGAGGAGAACGAGAGGCTCTAGGCCTAGATGAGGACTAAAGAGGAGGGGGAGAGGGCCAGAAGTGAGAGTGAGGTGAATTTCTAGGTACGATTGAAACATATTTTTCTAGGGTTCCAGATTCAAGATGGGCCTTGTTAGGAAAGAACATGGTGGAGTTGATGACCCCATATGATAGAGAGTGGTGGTTGTCCTGTCGAGGGTGGAAATTATAGCGGCTACAACATGACCATTGTTGGCCCCAGGGTGGGGGTTGGCAGGTGGGCCTCTAGTGGGTTGTGTAGGAGTAGATGAGCCTAATTGACACCTTAGAGGTCAACATTTTACTAGGGGAAGAAATAGTTATGAGGATGCCCCCCTCTTTTTGTCTGATGTATTTTTTGATGGAAATAGCCTTCTGATGTACTCGGACACAAGTTTTTGATATGTATGTATATGACGATGTTTTTTATGGATCCTATGGTGTGCCTTATGTGTATTTTGTGTATGATTTTTAGTTTATGATATTTATTGTTATTTCTATGATGGATCATGTATCTCGACGATGGTTTATATGTAACACTTTCTAGTTGAGGATGTGGATAGAAATTTAGTATAAAACATGATTCTAATTCCTTGGAATGTGCGGGAATATCCCATGACAACAACCACATACTAACATTTTGACATGCTGGTATTCCCAGAAAAGGTAGGGGTTACAAAGTTGAAAAGTATGATTTAATTACATGACGAAAAACTAGGGCTCAAAGAACGCATGAAAATGAAATATTCCAAAATGAGAGGGATCGAGCAAGAGGAAAATAATGACATGGTATTATGCTTTATTATTAGTGGTTAACCTAATGTACAAATCGTTCTAATGGAGTATATTCTAATCAAGAGAGTAAATGGCCCAAGTTTTCGCGTTAAGATTTAATGACCATCAAGAAGTGCCATCAACAAATCCATAGTACTAATCTGGAATTTGATTCATTTGTGAAAAATGAGATGAGTGTAGGTTAGGGTACATCAGTGATGAAGCAATCATAAAAAAGTAAATCATTGCACATATCAATATCATAAGGAAAAACATTGAGTGTGGTTAAGGGTGGAATTTTTAAAGGTAGAGCCGATTGATGGGGTCTTTGAGATATGTGTCATTGGGATCTAACATCATGTATGTGCCATTAAGAAGTAAGTATTTGATGATTTAAGGTCTCTTCTAAAAATATTTAAATTTCCCAGTCTCAAGGTTCCGTTAACGACGTCGTAGTTGACGACTAAATCCATATCATTAAAGGGGTGAGGGGTGGCGTGGTCATAAAAACAATATTTGGTTCATTTCTTGTGGAATTCATTTTCCTGGGGAGATTGTTATTAGATTTTGTGGACATTTTCCAATCATATAAGTTGTTATTCTATGGAAGAGGTATCAGGAATAAGTTTGATAATAGTATGTAATGTGGGGATCTCACATTCGATTCGAAGTACAAATTCGATCTTGTATACTAAGTGGAAAGGGGTTAAAATGGTGGAAACTTTGGCTGATGTATATTATGCCCATAGGGAAGAGAATATCATGTGATGCCAGTGGGTTTTTTGTTTTTTCACCATATGCTGGAAAATTGTCTTGAGGACTTTGTTGATACTTTCTACCTCAATGTTTGATTAAGGGTAGTATGGGGAAGAGAATTTATGTGCAAACGAAAGGAGGTAAGATAATTCTTGAAAAATATCATTCTTGAAATTCTTACTATGGTTAGAGACAAGCTCCGTAGGGATTTCAAAATACGTGATGACATGGTTAAGGAAAATTTGTGGAATGGTATCAAAAATATTATTGAAGGTGGGCATGGATTCAACCCATTTGGTAAATTAGTAAAAAACAACTACTATGTACTTGTATCTATTTGAGGATGGTGTGTTACATGTCATGAAATCAATGCCCCATTTGCAGAAAGGATCAACAACAATCACAAGCTGTAAAGGATAAGGAGTGTCTCTATATTTATGGGCATACCACTCGAAGCATTCAGATCGTTTCACCACTCTAATGTAGTGACATAAGAGATGGAAAATAATAACTAGAATAAAGATTCTTTTTGCAATGGCCATCCTAGAAAGGTTCCCTCCACATGTCCCATTTTGGATGTAATTTAAGACTCACTCCACTTCATCAAAGGTGAGGCAATGTCGTGGGATGGTGTCCATGCCTCGTTGATACAAAACATCTCGCGTGAGGAAGAATCATGGTGCTTGATGGAGAATACACCATCAATCATTGTGAGAGGTTGAGGATTGAAATTTTGGGTTCATGAGTAGAGAATAATGTTACTGTACCAAGGGTTGTTTGTCGATATAATTAACATGTGTTCATTATGGAAATAATTGTTCATAGCTAACCCTTGGGTATATGTTGGTAGATCAACGATGAATTTGGTAAGGATAGGAACCTTATTACTTTTAGGGGAAGCAAACTGAAGGTCAAATTATTGAAAGATGATAATCCATGAAGCTTACTTGTGGTTCATCATGTGATGTGCGAGTAGTTATTGCATGTGATTGGTATTAGAAACTACTTTGGTAGTTCAAAGGATGAGATAGTGTCAAATCTTCTATACAAAGTGTTAAAGGTCTAAGGTAATCTTCTCGGCTGGATTGTAATTCAAAGAAAGTCCCGTGAGATTTTTTATAACATAATAGATGACATTTTCTCTATTATCATGGCATTCATGGACTAAAATACTAAAACTGGCTACATCATATGATGAAATGTGGAGGGTGTAGTCCTTATTATGGTCAGGTGGGATTATTACCGGTGCTTGGGAGAGCATATATTTAAAAGCCTTGAATTATTGTTGAGATTTCTCATCCCATTAGAGTGGGACATCCTATCAGAGAAGGAAAAGAAAACCATGTGTACATGTGGCATAATCACGAACTAAGCAGTGCAAGAAGTTAACTTTACCCTACAATATTTGCAACAGATTTAAATTTTTAGGTGGGGTAATATTGTGAAGGGATTGTAAATTTAATGGATCAACCATGATAACTTGATGGGAAACAATGAATCCCATCAAGAGTCTTGCATTAAATAATAACACACACTTCAGAGGGATGAAGTGTAAGTTGCACCGACGATAGTGCTAAAATACTGTGCAAAGATCCTCAATATGGTCTACATGCTTCTTGGAATGAACAATAAGATCGTCCAAGTAGGATAAGATGAGATGATCCAAGTCATGGATTATTTAGGTCATGGCCCACTAAAATGTGGCTCCAACATTTTTAAGATCAAAGGGCATAACTTGATAACAAAAGGTACCCCATGGTGTTGTAAATGCAGTTGTGTATCGATAAATATGTCATATATGAATTTCATTGTATCCTAATAAGACATCCATGAAGGATAAAGCTTCATGCCCTACATAAGAATCAATGAACTGATCAACGAAAGGGGTAGGATAGTTATATTTAGGGTATGATTTATTCAAGTCATGAAAATCAATGTAGACATGAATGGTCCCCTATTTTTTATTGATCAAAATAGGGTTGGAAACCCATGATGTGTAAGCGATGGGGTATATGCAACTAACTCTATGAATATTATTGATTTGGAGCATGATGTATTAAAATTTAAAGGGGTGCAATGGTTTTTTATTTTTCCTCATAGGGAGGAATTAGGCCAAGTGTCGATAAGATGTCTGAATATAGGACTTATTGCAGGCATTTTAGAATATAACTAAGTGAAAATTTCCCTGTATTATTGAAATAGGGCTATATATAGGGCTTGGATGAGATTTTCACTTTAGTGGTAGGAGATATTTTTTACATATTACCCTATTTGAATTCATCTAGTGTGGGTATGTGATTTTCGAACTAGTCGACATGGCCCACGGGAATAAAATCCTTGGTTTCTGTTGCACAAATGGTGTTGGCAATTATAGCAGTAGGTATGAATGTTTTTTCTCTAATGAAGAAAGAGTGAAGATACATGGAATCCCATGGAAACTCTATTTCTATCATGGCTTTGATAATATCTTCATTAGAATGACAAAGGCTTCAAAAGGGTGGCATAGGTGTCATTCGGTTATGAGACATTGGTTGGCACCTAGAAGTGCTAGTTGACAAGCAAGGGTATGATATCATACTTTCTGCCATAGGACCAAGAGATGGATGATATAGTGAGTTAAAGGGAAAATTATCTCTGCCAAACTGACTTTGAAGTGATATACATTGGTTCCCCCTCATCAATGATTTAACGGTGGATAGTGACATTTGGAAAGGTCATTAGAATTTGAAAAACAGTTATGGATGGTAGTCATGGCTCTGCGTTATCTAAATCAAAGGTGATTAAGAGTAAGTGTGAATGATCTATGGTAGTTAATGCATAAAGGTGCTATTTATTTTTATTTGGGAAAGTTGAAGAACCTCTTGTGTTAATGTGGCAAATGGAGATTTGAAATATCATCGACAATAATATAACTATAAGCTACATTTGAATTATGGATTGTGTGATGCAATGGTCCCTTGAAAATTTTGGAAGTAAGTTTAATGGGGGGTTCTTGTATGGTCAAAGGTGGCATGGTTGTATTGGTAATATGTATTGTCGGTGTTAATGGGTTAGGTTATGGAGGGGTTCCATAATCCCTACTGCATGTTTGTAGTAGGAAATTTATTCATTTCATGTAGATGTCATGATAGGTGGGGTCATCTAAATTTCCCCCTTCCTGTTTTTTATATGGTGAGGGACAGACCTCATGATAAGTAGTTACCACTCCTTGATGTGGAAATGAATTTTGTAGTACAATGGGTTATTGTATGCCCCCCCCCCCCCCCCCCACCCCTCATCCTCTCTCGTACATTTCAAATCTAGCATTTGAGGTAAATGATGAGTGTAGTTCCCATAATCTTAGAAAATTGTGAAAATATGATTAGTGTGAAGACCAATGTTCTTGTTAGGTTTTTGCTGATTATTAGTATCCCAATTTTTATTTTAGTTTTGATTGGGAGGATTTACCCCAATCTGTGCACTCAATTTCTATTATTTTCATGGTCCCCACCCCCCTCCACCCATCTTTATTTTCCTTTATGTTTATTCTTCCCTCATGTTTTGTTGGTTTTGGATGGATTTTTAGTATATATTTTCTCAAATTCCTACTGTTGATGAGGGAAGGAAGGTATAAAAAAAGTAAACCCTAGATTTTTCTTAGGTAGGGGATTATTCTGTGGTGGTCCTAGGAAAGGAAATCATGGATTCCCTTGGGGAGGGGTCACGTAGGTAGGTTTGGAGGTCTACATGCCTTCTGATGTGCATGATGTATATTTATTAGTCTGCATGGGAGGGTTAGGAGAAGGTGTGGGTTGGTTTGGATAATATCAAACATTAGATGGTGTTGGTACTATCAATGTACTAGAAAATGATAAGAATGACGGATGTGAACCATAGGAATTCCCAGGATATGGGAGGAGGTTCCCAAGTTGAGTTTGGATAAGGTTCCAAATCAATCCATAAAGATCATTAAATGCCCCAGTTTTATATTGAGTTAAATATTGAAGACAAGGATCATCAGGTATAACAGAGTAAAGGTACCCCGATTGAGTATAAATGAGCTTAAATTGTTGAGCCTTGTTAATAACCTCTTCTTTTTTTTGAGGAAAATTAGTTGCTACATCTTTTGCAATAATGGGAAAATTTGATTTCAAAAAGAAATTTAAAAGGAGGGCATGTGACACATCCACTTTACAAAAACTATGATTCTTACGCCATTAATGGACATGGTCCAAGATGTGTGTGGAGGTAGTCTTTCAAAAATCGATTAAAAATTTTGGCCCTATGTCATGACGAACTAGGAGCTTGAGAAAGTTCAGAAAATATTTAATCGCAAACTCAAAGATGTGATAGGATCTTACGGCTTCATTAACGTACCATTTCACCATAGGGCCTATGAGGGTTGTTGAAATAATACCATTCTAAATAAATCCTCAATAATTTTCTTGGATGAAGACCATAAATGAAAGTTCATAAGATGGTTGGGTAGATCATGCCCCTGTTTCCATTAAAAATATGGAATGTTTGATGGTAACTTGGTCAACATGGCCAACCATTTATGTTCAAGAGTAATGAGGTGATTTGTGAGTTTTGAAAGATCTTGAAGTTTCAATGAGGCTACATATGCTACTATGCTTGGTTGGCTATGTGGGGGTGGTGGGGGAAGTATGGTGTTAGCCATTATGGTATGAAGTTGATGTGACGTGGTAGCGGTACCTTGTGGGGTAATATTGGCATTACCTTGAGGAAGTATGCTAGTGGTACCTTGAAAGGAATTGGTTCCTAAGAAAGAAGCACCGAGGATGGAAGAGACTATCAAAGTAGATATATGTTATCTCCTTGAATTAAACGGTTGAGATGGTGAAAGACCAGGCACTCCTCCTGGTAAGGGTGGGAGGCATTGTAAGCGCATAGAGAAGCAAGGTATTTTAGGGGCCCCTATGGTGCCCTAGTAAGTGTGTGTAAATACTATGAGGGAGGTTATTCAGGAAACCAAATTATACAGACATAAGACAAAGCAAAAAATAAAAGGGTTAATTTTCCTTCAAAATATTAACATGTGAAACAATCAAAGACAAACTTTTTGCAATATTTTTTCATGTGTGAAAAGTCCTAATGACCTAATGTCCTTCTGATTAATAAATAACTAAGACTTTTTAATATTTTTTGATTGTGGGTTATGAAGGCACCAATTGAAAAAAAAATAGAGGTATGGGAAGAGATTTATAAGGAATGGTGTTTATTGGCATTATGGTGTGCATGGTTCTAGCTATATAAAGTTGGCATTGGTTCATGATGGCATCTTTCTCATGTTGGCATTGACGTTAACCCTATGTAGTCTAGCTGATGTTTGGATGTATTCCTCATAGCATGGTTGTAGCTAGTTGAGTTGGAATTGAGATGATCGTGTTGGCATTGATGTCAAACTTTTGATGCATTGATGGTATGATGATGGAAGTATGGATTCATGGAGGTGTTTCCTTATGTTATCTTGTGTTGGAATGTGTTGAAATATGTATTTATGTCAATGATGTGATACTTTGTTATGCATTTATTGGAGGCATTGTTGATGATTCTACAAATAGATGTTGATGCTACACGTATTGGATATGTTTTCTCAGGTGATCTATCGTTGAGTTGCCACACTTGATGAGTTGGCATACTAGGTCTTCATATAGGTCTTCATGCTTATACGCATGGAGATGAATTTTTGTAGTAATGGTTTGTCCCCGTGATGATGATGATGATGATGATGATGATGAGATGCTAAAATTGTGTTTAGATGTGTTGCAGCTTGCGCAGGTGTTTTTAGAGAATAGAGGACTTATTGGAATTCATGCCAAACCTTGTTTGTTGGACTTTAGGTAAACTTTGCATTGAAATTTGGGATACATGTTTTATACCTTTCAAAAGGTGTCTAAGAGATTAAAAAAGGTTTGGAGGCATGTAAAAATTCTAGAGAAGATGTCTAAATAGTTGGAAAATGTTCTAAACTGAAGGTAGTTTCATTTTCTTGAAGGCCTGATATAGTCTGAAAATTTATGAAACTATGTCCACATAGAGTAGAGGAGAAGTGAATTCATGATAGATGAGGTGTGATTTTGAAGCTTCAACAAAAGGAAAATTTTCTCCATCCTGTTGGAGTTGGATATTCCAATTGGACTTGAGCGAGGATCATTGATCATGGTGGCTTTCAACAGATGGTAGTTTGGAGATCCGTTTGAGAACATAGTCTTCTGAGCTTATCAGTAGAATCAAGTCTCCTGGATGATTGGTGTTGGCCTATTATATATGAGGTCAAGTACCCAAGCTGATCAAAGTAAACTATCTATGTAAAATAAAAATTTCTTGACACAATAGAGATTCAAAGGAGAGCAACAACAACAAGGGTGGTTTTTCTCCTAGAAGGGTTTCCACCAGAAATCTTGTATCTCATGTGTGATGCCAATTTTTATATTCATACATTGATGGTTTGATTTTAATTCACGCTACTTATATTTTTTCATGCTTATCATTTACTGTCTTATGATGTATGTGAAGTTTCTAACAAGTGTGTGATTCGGTAAAGTAAATAAAAGGGAAAAATTTTGAATAAGTCACACTACTGATTCACCCCCACCTCTTAGTAGTGCTTAAAGGTTTCCAACAATATTAATTCCTCATCCCAAGGAAACTAGTGACACTTCCAACAACCATTCGAAATCGCCTCCAAATACAAATGCTCCTGCACCCACCACTTATAGGGAAATATGCCCTAAATTTTAGCCACTAATCTTCCTACACCTAGTGGGGATGAGAGAATCTCAGCTTCTAGTTAGCAACTTGAGACCCGGAGCCCCTACCAAGAATTGAGATATCCATGTAGGCCCGTGATAGTCCACATTATAGGCCTTACCCATTTCAAAAGCATCTTCTCATCACCGATGTTGGACAATAAGTTTTGTACGATTTTATGCTTAGGGTTTCCCTTGACCAAATCTAGCCAAACTAGCCAAGTGAGTTAGTTATGCTCACTCTAGCCCTTACCCCCCTAAAATTTTATACTCGACATACCTATTAACTTTCAATTCCCCTGTTAGGTCCCTATATTATTATTTTAATCCCTTATTGTTATTAGTGTAGCCCCCTTATTGTTATTGTTGTACCCCTGTAACCCCAATATTGTTATTATTGTGTCCTTACATTGTTATTGTTAGGTTGGCTCGGATTATATCTTGGGCCCATGGACTCCTATATATAGAAGGATGTTTTGGTCATTTGTATCATCCAGAAATTATTCATTTATGTAATTTATTAGAGGTTTCCCCCTCAAAATGGTTGATTTCTAAGAAGTTGATCTCTCTTTTCTTCTATTTTTGGAGCTGGTTCATAAAATTTGGTATCAGAGCTTTGGATTGTAGGGTTTCACTACTCCAAACAGGTCATCATGGAATTTTCGCAATAACTATTTTTCTATGAAGGTTCAGAAGCTGAAAATTATATAGCGTGAAGCCGCAATCCTGAGAAACCTCCTGTAAATATTTCAGAGCTTGATTCGCAATATTTTCGAAGATATGATCTGGGGAAGCTAGGGTTTTTTTAGGCTCCTGAATTTAAACTAAAATAGGTCATCGTGGAATTTGGGCTATAAATTTTTGTATAAAAAGTTTCAGAATCGAAATTTTTTACAGTACGAAGCCGAAACCCTAAGGAACCTCCTATACAAATTTCAGATCTTGGTTCGAAATATTTTTGGAGATATGATATGTGGAAGTTAGGATTGTTTTAGGCTCCCGAATTTCATCTCAAAGAGGTGACCGTGGGAAAAATTTCATAACTCTCTCTCTCTCTGAGCGTCGGATTGGGATTTTGTAAAAAGTGGCCACAAGTACATAGACTGTAGTTTTCAATATATCAATTTCAGAGTCGAAGGAGGAAACATTGACACATGGAAAGTCTTACAAGTTCTCTCTATTGAACCAATCCATAATTTGGTCATCGTGGAATATTGGGCATAACTTTGTCTTGAAGAATAAAAATCAGGTTAGACCTGTGGCATTCGAAAGAAGATTCAGAGGGCTACTTCAGGGCCGAATTTTGGATATTGAAGATCCAAAATCACAGAGATAACTCAATTTCAATATCCAGATCCTAAAAAGCAAGAAAAAGGTGTGTATTTTTTTCGAATTACATAAGTCTCGTTTGAAAAATAAAATTAGTTTGAATTTATTCCAGGGGAATATTGAAGAATAGATATCGGTATTGGGTTCTAAAATGCCCCCTAAAAATAATTCAACACCCATTAAGCCTTAAGAAGACTCTACTATGACTCATGAAGACGAAGAAACACAACATGAGATATCAAAATTACAAGACAAAGTGCACCAAATTTCGCTATTGCCAAGAGCAACAAAAAATGAAATGGAAGTTTTGAAGAAAGGCATGGAAACGAAGATGGATGGTTTGAAGAAAGGTGTGGAAGCCAAGATGAATGGTTTGGAAGCTAATATGGATGGCATGGAAGTGGGCATGGAAGCTAATATGGATGACATGGAAGCTAAGATCGATGAAAAAAATAAAGACAACATGGAAACCATGAAGAATGATCTAAAAGTAGACATCGAAGGTTTGAAAAAGTGATACAAGAAATGTTTCCTAATGGTGAAAATATAGTAGAGGAAACTCATGATGAGAACAAAATAAATGTTAATCGTGATTTCATAAACTCTAATGTTGGATGGAAGAACCACCATATTCCAAAGATGTATATGAGGAAGTTTGATGGCAAGGATCCTGTAACGTGGATACTACAGATGAAGCAATATTTTGATCTCAATAACGTGAAAAACACATAAAAGGTACACATTTCAACTTTACATTTAGAACAAAATACATTAGTATGGTATCGATGGATTTTCTCCCGTAAAAAAATTGTCACTTGGTAAATTTTTATGAAGGAAATGATAGCACATTATGAGGATAAAAAAACAATACCTTCTTTAGCCAATTGATAAATATCAAACAAAAGGGTTTAGTGGTGGAGCACATTGAAGACTTCCAAAAATTGAATATAAGGGTAACTAATATTCTAGAGGAACACAATATTGATGTATTTATAGGGACTTTAAAGGATAACATCCAACATGAATTTTGCGTTTGGGAATCTAATTGATTAGAAAATGCATTCAGGTTGGAAAGAGAAATTGAATGTAAAATTATGGTGACAAGGAAGCCTACCACTCACATATATAATGATGGAAGTGTTGCTACTCCTAGAATTCCACAATCTACAAGGTTGACATCACAACAATTGGAAGAAAAAAGAGAAAAAGGACTTTGCTACAATTGTGATAGAAAATACAGTAAAGGTCATAAGTGTGTTGAGAAGAAATTATTTTACATAGATTGTGAAGAGGAAGAAGACAATGAACAAGAATCTTCAAAAGAAGAGGATATACACCCGGAACCAACCCTATAAGAGGAAGAAATGAGTCTAAGCATATCGTGTAATGCATTGGCAGGAATTACCACTCCTCCAACTCTCAATATAGAAGGACATATCAAGAAGAAAAAGGTAATAGTGTTGATTGATTCAGGTAATACCTATAATTTTATTCATTGTAAGGTAGCCAAGGAATTGAATTGTTTCCTATACCCAACACCAAAATGTCAAGTGATGGTTGCAAATGGAGGAAATATAAATTACTCTATAAAATGTCATAATATCAAGCTAAACATGGGGGAATATGTATTGAATAGTCCAATGCTTTCCATTCCTATGGGAGGTGCTGATGTTGTACTAGGAGTACAATGGTCGCAATCTTTGGGGATGGTAGCTTTTAATTTTCAAGAACTTTTCTTGAATTTTTTTTTAGAAGGAAAGGAAGTTGAATTGCAGGGTATCGCAGGGAATCCGGGAAATATAATAAGCTCTAATGTCATGACAAAGCTGTAGAAGAAAGAAAAAAGAGGCGTAATTGCACAATTATGTTGACTAGAAGTTCCAACATCAAAATCATCTATATCTGCAGATCTCCAAAAATTCTTGTACAATCATTCCAAGGTGTTTGAAACTCCCAAAGGACTCCCACCTATTCGTGATCATGATCATGCTATTCATTTTATTCCAAGAAGTGTTCCTCCAAACATTAGGTGCTATATATATCCTTATGTCTAAAAGAGCGAAATTGAACGTATGATTACAGAAATGCTAGAGGCTGGTATAATTCAACCTAGTCAAAGTTCTTTCTCAACTCCAATAGTATTGGTGCACAAGAAGGATGGATCATGGCACATGTGTCAGGATTATTGGGAGCTCAATAAACTCACCATTAAAGATAAACTTCCCATTCCTGTGATTGTTGAATTATTGGATAAATTACATGGAGAAATTTATTTTACCAAGTTGGATCTTTGTTCAGGATATCCTCAAATTAGGATGAAGACTGAAGATATTCCGAAAACAACATTTCAAACTCATGAGGGTCATTATGAATTTTTGGTCATGCCTTTTTGCCTTACCAATGCACCTTCTACATTTCAAGGGTTGATGAATTCCATTTTCAAACCCTTCGTTAGAAAATTTGTGCTTGTATTTTTTGATGATATACTAATCTACAACATGTCTTGGAAGGATCATGTTCCACATGTTGACAGGGTGATCAAACTATTGCGGGAGAAAAAATTATATGAAAAAACATCCAAATGTTCATTTGGTGTACAAGAGTTGGAATATCTGGGTCATATTGTATCTCATGAGGGTTTTAAGGTAGACCGTAGAAAATTTAAAGCCATTAAGGAATGGAAATTCCCCAGAAACATAAAGCAATTGAGAGGATTTCTCGGGTTAACAGGTTATTATCGCAAGTTTGTTAATAATTATGGGAGAATAGCAACACCTCTAACAACATTATTGAAGAAAGATGCATTTTCATGGACTCCTGAAGCAACTAAAGCCTTTGAACATCTTAAAGAGGAAATGTGCCTAGCACCGGTCTTAGCTATGCCAGACTTCACAAGAACCTTTATTGTGGAATGTGATGCCTCAGGAAATGGAATTGGTGATGTTTTGATGCAAGAAGGAAGACCCATTTATTTTTAAATTCGTCCAATCAAAGGAAAGTATTTAGAAAGCTATTTATGAGAAGGAAATGTTAGCAATACTACATGCACTAAAGAAACGACAACCTTACCTAATGGGAAGACACTTCAAGGTAAAAACTAATCATGATAGTCTTAAACTCTTTTTGGAACAAAGAATATCTTCAAAAGAGCAGCAAAAATGGGTCACAAAGATGTTGGGTTGTGACTTTGAAATAATCTACAAAAAGGGAAGCTAAATGTTGTTGTAGATGCACTCTCAAGAAAGAATGAAGAGGTGGAAGCATTTCTTTGTGCCATTTCTATTATCCAACCAGATTGGATAACCGAAGCAAGGGATGAACAGAAGAAGAATGAAGAAGTGTGGAAACTCATTCAAAAGTTGCAGCAAGATCCTAGTACATCTGATACATTTTGTTGGAAAAATGATTCCTTATGGTACAAAGATCGCTTATATATTTGTAGGAATTCCCAACTAAAACAAAAGATTCTTTTGGAATTGAACACTTCTCCTTTAGGAGGACACTCAAGATTTTTAAAAACTTTCCAGAAGGTGAAGAAATAATTTTTTTGAAATGGCCTTAAATCTAATATTCAGAAGTTTGTTGTGGAATGTTTGGTTTTCCAGCAAATAAAGTTGAGACAATTAAGACCCCAGGTCTTCTACAACCTTTATCCATTCCGAGTCAACGTTTGGAGGATATTTCAATGGATTTTATTACAATTTTACCTAATTCTGAAGGAAAGAGTGTCATCATGGTGGTAGTTGATAGAATTACCAAGTATGCACACTTTTGTGCATTATCTCTATCCATTTAAAGCAAGTACAATTGCTACTACTGTTATGTGGACACAATTCCAGAAGCTACATGGGAAACCCGAGTTGTGTGAGCGAACGGAGAGATCCCACTGCTTGGAAATTTTTGGATGGAGTTATTTTCTTGTTTGGGTACTCAATTAGCTCATAGCTCATCTTATCATCCTCAATCTGATGGTCAAACTGAGATAGTGAATAAATGTTTGGAAGAATATCTTCGTTGTTTTGTATCTGATAAAAAAAATTAATGGGTCAAGTGGTTACCTCTCACTGAATGGTGGTGTAACACTTCCTTCCATACTGCAGCAAAAATGACACCATTTATGGCACTTTATGGATATCGTCCACCATCCATCACATCATATTTAAGAGAAAATTATAATTTTCAAGCAATGGAAGATCACATCAAGCATAAACAAGAAGTTATCCAACTCTTAAAGGATAACCTAAATTTGGCACAAAATCGAATGAAACAACATGCAGATCAACACTACAGTGAGAGAAGTTTTGATGTAGGAGACTTTGTATTTTTACCACTACAACCATAAAAAAAAATGTCTCTCAAGCAAGCTAAGAAGGATAATAAATTATCTCCAAAGTAATATGGTCCTTACAAGGTGCTGCAAAAGATTGGTACTATGGCATACAAATTGGAACTTCCTGCTTCTTCGCAAGTGCATCCAGTTTTGCGTGTTTCATGCGTAAAGAAGGTTATAGGTGAAAATATTCCAGTTCAAAAAATATTGCCAGAACTTGATGAGGAAGGAAAAATCATATTGGAACCTGAAGCAATTATGGAAACAAGAACTTGAAAGCTACGAAATCGATCAATTTGAGAGTATTTCATCAAGTGGAAGAACTTACCCACTGAAGGTTCTACATGGGAGGATCAGAATTTTATACAGAAGCACCCAGAGCTACTCAAGCATTGAGGAAACCACTTTTTTGAAGGATAGGGGCATGTTAGGTTCCTATATTACTAGTTTAGTCCCTTATTGTTATTAGTTTAGCCCCCTTATTGTTATTGTTGTACCCGTGTAACCCCAATATTGTTATTATTGTGCCCTTACATTGTTATTATTAGGTTGGAAGGATTATATTGTGGGCCCATGGATTCCTATATATATAAGGAGGTTTTTTCCATTTGTATTATCCGAGAATTGTTCATTTATGTAATGTATTGGAGGTTTCCCCCTCAAAGAGGCTGATTTCTAAGGCGTTGATCTCTCTTTTCTTCTATTTTTGGAGTTGGTTTCATAACATCCCCATATCATCTAGATCTCACATCAAACTTAACCAAAACTCTCCCATGGGTATGCATGACTTACTAGGTATTACAACAATATGCCCATTTACATGACTTACACACCATGACCTCTTTAAGCCATTTAAATACCTTTCATTCAAAAACTCAACACCCTTATCTCTCATTGTGATGAATATAGGAGATATATTGTATGATAGCAATAATTTCTCTAATGAAATCTATATTTATTTTTTAAGTGAAAAAATGAAATAATTCTATTAAAAGTCATTTCATATAATTAAAGTACATAATACAACATTCCAACAAAACAAAAAGATATCATAAATGGACATTCGAATCAAAAAGTGAATAGAGGAAACAACGAGGTATGAAGAACAACTAAAATAGGAAGGAAACCCCCAAATAAGGAGGACACAATAATCAACACACAATGACCTAGAGCCAACAAAAAAACTAGAAGAAAGAAAAAATTTAAAAATTGACAAATCCAATTAGAAGGTAGAGAAGAATTCATTTGCATATACTGCACCTTTTATCATAAGATTATAATGAAAGTAACCTGGAGGTGATGATACTCCTCGCTTGGACGAATTTTCATCCACAAAGTTCTGTTCCAGGTATACATGAAAAAAATAAATCCCGTTAAAATAATCTTCTAGGCCCATGATCTGCCAAAGCTAGTGGAATAGGAATGGGACATCTAGTGATGAGAAGCCCAACACCCAATCAATGGTGGAATTGGAGTGTCCAAAAATTAAAATACCCATAATGGCAATCCACTCCACAAGTTTCAAGACTCCCCATAGGGCCAGGAACTTCACCTAATAGTTGGATCTTGTGCTACCTGACAAATAGAATTTGTAAGTAGTAGATTGTTCCACCACAATATAAGTGTCACAACCACATGCACCCTATGAACAATATCCTCCAAATAATACAACAGGGGAGGAGAAGTCTAACTGAATCAAAGATACCACTCTACTGTGAGAACTAGGCTTCTAAGGACCCACCTCCATAAAGTAATCCAAGATTTTCATGCTAGTCGAATGTACATCAGGAATATGATTGTAAAAAATGTGATTATTACAAAATAGCTATACACCCTAGAAGAAGTATAACGTGAGTGATCTTACTACCTTCTAAAATTCTCCCAAATTGGGAAGCTAAGTAATAATGGAAGATAGATCCACTATCGATTAAACATTAAGATAAAAAGTAATATCTTACCAAATTGTGAGTGAAAAAGGACAATGTAGGAAAAGGTATTTGACTTTCTAATGGTCGATCCACAAATTAGACACCTAATAGGGCCTTTAAAGCCTATTTTAATGAGGATTTCCCATGTAAGGACCCGACTGTGTATAGCCAACTAGGTGAAATGTTTGATCTTTAAAGGTGCATCCCACTTCCACATGTTAGCCATCCACCTGGCCTGGGGTTCGACTAGAGACAAGGACGTGATATATATATATATATATATATATATATAGGCATCTTTGACAAATATGTCCCCTTGACACATGGCACATGTGTCAGGATTATTGGGAGCTCAATAAGCTCACCATTAAAGATAAACTTCCCATTCCTATGATTGATGAATTATTGGATGAATTACATGGAGAAATTTATTTTACCAAGTTGGATCTTTGTTTAGGATATCCTCAAATTAGAATGAAGACTGAAGATATTCTGAAAACAACATTTCAAACTCATGAGGGTCATTATGAATTTTTGGTCATGCCTTTTTGCCTTACTAATGCACCTTCTACATTTCAAGGGTTGATGAATTCCATTTTCAAACCCTTCATTAGAAAATTTGTGCTTGTATTTTTTGATGATATACTAATCTACAACATGTCTTGGAAGGATCATGTTCCACATGTTGACAGGGTGATCAAACTATTGCGGGAGAAACAATTATATGAAAAAACATCCAAATGTTCATTTGGAGTACAAGAGTTGGAATATATGGGTCATATTGTATCTCACGAGGGTGTTAAGGTAGACCGTAGAAAATTTAAAGCCATTAAGGAATGGAAATTCCCCAGAAACATAAATCAGTTGAGAGGATTTCTTGGGTTAACAGGTTATTATCGCAATTTTGTTAATAATTATGGGAGAATAGCAACACCTCTAACAACATTATTGAAGAAAGATGCATTTTCATGGAATCCTGAAGCAACAAAAGCCTTTGAACATCTTAAAGAGGAAATGTGCCTAGCACCGGTCTTAGCTATGCCATACTTCACAAGAACCTTTATTATGGAATGTGATGCCTCAGGAAATGGAATTGGTGATGTTTTGATGCAAGAAGGAAGACCCATTTATTTTTAAATTCGTCCAATCAAAGGAAAGTATTTAGAAAGTTATTTATGAGAAGGAAATGCTAGCAATACTACATGCACTAAAGAAAAGGCAACCTTGCCTAATGGGAAGACACTTCAAGGTAAAAACTGATCATGATAGTCTTAAACTCTTTTTGGAACAAAGACTATCTTCAGAAGAGTAGCAAAAATGGCTCACAAAGATGTTGGGTTATGAATTTGAAATAATCTACAAAAAGGGAAGCTAAATGTTGTTGTAGATGCACTCTCAAGAAAGAATGAAGAGGTGAAAGCATTTCTTTGTGCCATTTATATTATCCAACTAGATTGGATAACTGAAGCAAGGGATGAACAAAAGAAGGATGAAGAAGTGTGGAAACTCATTCAAAAGTTGCAGCAAGATCCTAGTACATCTCATACATTTTGTTGGAAAAATGATCCCTTATGGTACAAAGATCACTTATATCTTTGTAGGAATTCCCAACTAAAACAAAAGATTCTTTTGGAATTGAACACTTCTCCTTTAGGAGGACACTCAAGATTTTTAAAAACTCTCCAGAAGGTGAAGAATTTTTTTTTTTGAAATGGCCTTAAATCTAATATTCAGAAGTTTGTTGTGGAATGTTTGGTTTTCCAGCAAATAAAGTTGAGACAATTAAGACCCCAGGTCTTCTACAACCTTTATCCATTCCGAGTCAACGTTTGGAGGATATTTCAATGGATTTTATTACAATTTTACCTAATTCTGAAGGAAAGAGTGTCATCATGGTGGTAGTTGATAGAATTACCAAGTATGCACACTTTTGTGCATTATCTCATCCATTTAAAGCAAGTACAGTTGCTACTACATTTATGGATAGAATTCAAAAGCTACATGGAAGCCCAAGGGTTATTGTGAGCGACAGAGATCCCATTTCTACTGGAAATTTTTGGACGGAGTTATTTTCTTGTTTGGGTACTCAATTAGCTCATAGCTCATCTTATCATCCTCAATCTGATGGTCAAACTGAGATAGTAAATAAATGTTTGGAAGAATATCTTCGTTGTTTTGTATCTGATAAACAAACACAATGGGTCAAGTGGTTACCTCTCGCTGAATGGTGGTATAACACTTCCTTCCATACTGCAGCAAAAATGACCCCATTTATGGCACTTTATGGATATCGTCCACCATCCATCACATCATATTTAAGAGAAAATTCGAAGGTTCAAGCAGTGGAAGATCACATCGAGCATCAGCAAGAAGTTCTCCAACTCTTAAAGGATAGCCTGAATTTGGCACAAAATCGAATGAAACAACAGGCAGATCAACATCGCAGCGAGAGAAGTTTTGATATAGGAGATTGGGTATTTTTACGGCTACAACCATATAAACAAATGTCCCTCAAGCAAGCTAACAAGGATAATAAATTATCGCCAAAGTACTATGGTCCTTACAAGGTGTTGCAAAAGATTGGTACTATGGCATACAAATTGGAGCTTCCTGCTTCTTCACGAGTGCATCCAATTTTCCATGTTTCATGCTTAAAGAAGGTTATAGGTGAAAATCTTCCAGTTCAAACAATATTGCCCGAACTTGATGAGGAAGGAAAAATCATATTGGAACCTGAAGCGGTCACGGAAACAAGAACTTGACAGCTACGAAATCGATCAATTTCAGAGTATTTCATCAAGTGGATGAACTTACCCACTGAAGGTTCTACATGGGAGGATCAGAATTTTATACAAAAGCACCCAGAGCTACTCAAGCGTTGAGGAAAACATTTTTTTGAGGGATAGGGCCATGTTAGGTTCCTATATTACTAGTTTAGTCCCTTATTGTTATTAGTTTATCCCCCTTATTGTTATTGTTGTACCCGTGTAACCCCAATATTGTTATTATTGTGCCCTTACATTGTTATTATTAGGTTGGAAGGATTATATTGTGGGCCCATGGATTCCTATATATATAAGGAGGTTTTTGTCATTTGTATCATCCAAGAATTGTTCATTTATGTAATGTATTGGAGGTTTCCCCCTCAAAGAGGCTGATTTCTAAGGCGTTGATCTCTCTTTTCTTCTATTTTGGAGTTGGTTTCATAACATCCCCATATCATCTAGATCTCACATCAAACTTAACCAAAAATCTCCCATGGGTATGCATGACTTACTAGGTATTACAACAATATGCCCATTTACACGACTTACACACCATGACCTCTTTAAGCCATTTAAATACCTTTTCATTCAAAAAATCAACACCCTTATCTCTCGTTGTGATGAATATAGGAGATAGATTGTCTGATAGCAATAATTTCTCTAATTAAATCTATATTTATTTTTTAAGTGAAAAAATGAAATAATTCTATTAAAAGTCATTTCACATAATTAAAGTACATAATACAACATTCCAAAAAAACAAAAATATATCATAAATGGACATTCGAATCAAAAAGTGAATAGAGGAAACAACGAGGTATGAAGAACAACTAAAATATGAAGGAAACCCCCAAATAAGGAGGACACAATAATCAACACACAATGACCTAGAGCCAACAAAAAAACTAGAAGAAATAAAAAGTTAAAAAATGACAAATCCAATTAGAAGATAGAGAAGAATTCATTTTCATGGACTGCACCTTTTATCATAATATTATAATGAAAGTAACCTGGAGGTGATGATACTCCTCGCTTGGACGACTTGTCATCCACAAATTTCTGTTCTAGGTATACATGAGAAAAATAAATCCCGTTAAAATAATCTTCTAGGCCCATGATCTGCCAAAGCTAGTGGAATAGGAATGGGACATCTAGTGATGAGAAGCCCAACACCCAATCAATGGTGGAATTGGAGTGTCCAAAAATTAAAATACCCATAATGGAAAGACACTCCACAAGTTTCAAGACTCCCCATAGGGCCAGGAACTTCACCTAATAGTTGGATCTTGTGCTACCTAACAAATAGAATTTGTAAGTAGTAGATTGTTCCACCACAATATAAGTGTCACAACCACACGCACCCTATGAACAATATCCTCCAAATAATACAATAGGGGAGGATAATTCTAACTGAATCAAAGATACCACTCTACTGTGAGAACTAGGCTTCTAAGGACCCACCTCCAGAAAGTAATCCAAGATTTTCATGCTAGTAGAATCTACATCAGGAATATGATTGTAAAAAATGTGATTATTACAAAATAAATATACACCCTAGAAGAAGTATAACGTGAGTGCTCTTACTACCTTCTGAAATTCTCCCAAATTGGGAAGCTAAGTAATAATGGAAGATAGATCCATTATCGATTAAACATTAAGATAAAAAGTAATATCTTACCAAATTGTGAGTGAAAAAGGACAATGTAGGAAAAGGTATTTGAATTTCTAGGGGTCGATCCAAAAAGTAGACACCTAATAGGGCCTTGAAAGCCTATTTTAATGAGGATTTCCCATGTAATGACCTGACTGTGTATAACCAACTAGGTGAAATGTTTGATCTTTAAAGGTGCATCCCACTTCCACATGTTAGCCATCCACCTGGCCTGGGGTTCGACTAGAGACAAGGACGTGATATATATATATATCTATATATATATATATATATATATATATATATATATATATATATATATATATATATATATATATATATATATATATATATATATATATATCTATATATATATATATATATATATATATATATATATATATATATATATATATATATATATATCTATATATATATATATATATATATATATATATATATATATATATATATATATATATATATATATATATATATATATATATATATATATATATATATATATATATATATATATATATATATATATATATATAGGCATCTTTGAAAAATATGTCCCCTTGAGAATTTATCAGGATCGGTAGTGTGGGATATGCCAACGTTAATGAGATGCATGTGATAGGTGTTACAATCATCGTCAAATTCCTCATGGATACCCAAATATTATTAATATGGCTATGAGGGGGAGGTGAAAGGAGCCCTAATTATCCTCCCAATGTGAGACAAGGTGGAGAGTCCTTCCACATTAATTCATTGGATAATAAAGGAAGGTAAGTAATGTCCTGTGTTGATCCCTTTAGTGGGATCTAGACTGATGTAGATATTTTCTCCATAGCCCGCTACACAAAATATATTAAAACATAATCATTGACAAATTCTCATGAGGTTGTGCTATATATAGGAGGTGTTGCAGATCAATAGAGCCCCAAAAGACACCCACTCTTCCTGTTTCAAGTTATGTGTGTACTTGTCTCATATAATTTCTTTCCAGTTGTTTGTATTGAAAGACCTCCATAAGTTGTTAGTAAGGAGGGCCTGATTGAAAATTTTGGTGTCTCTAATGCCCCACCATCCTTTTGATAATGTTTATAGAGAGACCAAGTGTATTCTTTGACTTCTAGTGGCCTCATTCCAAATAAAATTGGAGATGATCACATTGATGTTTTTTATTACTGCCAAAGGGAGATGGTATAAATGCATCTAGAAAATAGAAATATGATGAAGAATGAATTTAACCATGATTATCCTACCTCCTAATGATAGCCATTTGTGCTCCTCGCATGAAAACTTCTTCTCTATTTTTTCAACCAAACACAACCAATCCTCTAGCTCATATTTATTAGGTTTAAAGATGAAACCTAGGTACCTAAAAGTACACACCAATGGTCCGATCCTAACTCCAAACAGATTCATGATTTGGGGGATTTCCTCCTTGTGAACCCTCAGATAAATGAACTTTGATTTGTATAGGTTCATTGAGAGGCCAAATTATTTTTTGAACTTGTGTAAGACATGATGTAAGTGCTTCCATTTAGTGACTTTAGATGCACCAACATGAAGGAAATCATCAACAAATGTGGAATGTGTCATTGATATGTTTTTCAATACCCTAAAACCAGTAAATAATCCTATGTCATTAATGTGCCTCACATTTTTGTTAAGGGTGTCTATTACCAAAATGAAGAGTACATGAGAAAGTTAAAAAACTTGTCATAAACTCTTGTAGATCTTGAGAAAATTAGTTGGATGACCATTAATAAGGACTGCCATGTTTGCAGTGGTGACATGCACCATAATCCAATTAATGTGACTGCAAGAAAAGGAAATCTTGTGGAGGATCAAACACAAAAAGTACCATTCAACACAATCATAGGCTTTCATGAGGTCTATTTTCATCAGACATGAATTTAAGTTGTGAGATTTTATGGAATGAAATTTTTTCTTTAATAATTTCCACCACATCCTAAATTTTTTGATGAGGGAGAAAACCAAGTTTTTCTCGAGTAATGTGACCTGCTATAATCCTTTTAAATCGATTTGAAACAAATTTGGAAATTCCTTTGAAGACAAAGTCACATAAATAAATAGGTCTGTAATAAAAAAAATAAATAGAATTTCCTATCTTAGGAATAAGAGTGAGGAAAGTGGAGTTGATTTCACTTGTTATGGATCTCAAAATAAGGGACTCCTATGCCATTTCCTAAAGTTTTGAGCCCATGATATTGAACAGGAAAAGGAAAAATTCCATCGGCCACCCATATGGGCTAGGGATTTTATCTTTCACCATTTCATTTAAGGTTCCATGAAATTCATCCAATGTGATGGATCTGTCCATCATCTTTAGATCTTCATCATTGAACATCCGCGGGAACATGTTAGCCAAGTCCATTTGATCATTTAAGTCAATAGCCTCTGATGACCTGTATAGAGAATTGAAGAAATTAACTACCTTTTGGATGTGATTTGAGAGGTGAGTATTCAATTATTTCCATCAAGGATAAACCAAATGGAATTTTCACTCTTTATTTTGGAGGATACCTTGTGAAAGAATCAGGTATTCTAATCTCCATCTATAATCCAACACATTATGTTTTTAAGCCTCCATTAATCTTCTTCTTGTTTCATAATTTTTCCCCTCTTTTTCATTAGACGGATTAGTGTCTGTTTGGATTCTTGTTAAAAGTATGTAGAAACCATGGGATTAGTGAGTGCCTCAAATTCATGCTCTATTTCCATCAAATCCTACCGCATGATATTTTCTCAATCACCAATCTAAGCTCTAACCAACTTTTTTAATATTTTTAATTTATGATTTACGTTTTCCATCCACCTTTTTTAATCTTTTCAATTTATGATTTACCTTTTCCATCTAATTTTCTAGGGCATATTCTAGTCATTGAAACCAAGACTCACATACCAGCTCGATAAAGGATGGGTCATTCAACTAGGTATGGTTGATCTTGAAATGCAAGGTCTTCAAGTCATTTTTTCAAATCCATTCAAGAATGATCATGTAGTGGTCCAAAATTTATGTATAGGAGGAGGATGAATAAAGATTATTTAGCTGTCACATGAAGAAAGAACCCACAAATAATCTATGTATTCTCTTTTAAATATCTTATAGTTCTTCCATTTTCCATCTTGATTTTCCATCTTTCTATATATCCATCTCCGTTTTCAATTTCTTTCATTTTCTTTCCATCTTTTGTTCAGCTAATCACTAATCTGAAATCCAATTATGGTGCTTGCTCCAAGCTTAACATGTTATCTAGGTCTAATGGCATCAAGGTTTTCCTCAATTATTTCTGGTACTAATAAGAACCGAATCATGTCTGAATATCGACGATTCCCAATACCGTTGGTTGATCCTGGCTCTCTAATATAGCAGTTTGATGAGTTAATCCTGCAGCCCATTCGGCATACCTTTTACCAGAAATTTGACCACGTTAAGTGAATTGCAATCACATGCCACTCCAATCGTGAAACTGTTTCCTACCAACTTTTCTCACTGTAACATTTCGAAATATAGATGAAAACACCAAAAAAATAAGTAACTTATTAAACAAGGGTCGATCTATAATATGCTTGTCCAACCATTTCTTTCATTTATAAAATTGTTTGGATATAATCACCTTCAGCACTCATCACAACTTCTTGAAGGATTTTCCAACCCTCACACACACCCAAATTTCCCCACAACTCAAATCTTCCATGACTGTCGGCACTCTCCTACCTAAGAATCATGTTGGTAATAGGGCAAGACCAATCATATGTTTGAGTAATAATAGTTCCTCCTGATGAACCCTTCAATAAACTAAGAGGGGGGGTGAATCATTTTATTCCATTCATCGACATTAAAATTATTTTAATAATCTCATTAACAAAACCATAACATAAGAAAATTAATAAATAATGATAAAAAAACAGAATATGTGAATAACAAGTAATAATCAGACTAACACATCACATCAAAACATAATAATAACGCACATGGATACTAGATATAAGTGGAAACCCATAAGGGAGAAAACCACAATTTTATTATTTTTGTGATGGAAAGGCAAGATCCTACTCCTTAATGCATCTAATTTTCTGTAGGCTCCAACCTACAAGAGGCTGCTACCTCAAATTTCTGCAAGCTACAATGTGCAAGGAGGATCCAACTCCCATGTGTTTTTTGTAGGGTACCAACCACAAGTGGCTGCTACCTCAACCAGCTGCAAATAAATTTTTTATCAAGATACAACTTGAAAGGAGACCAAAATCACCTCACACAACATGAAAACAATATGATGATTTACCTGGTTATAAACTCCACATATCTCCATCTTTACTTGTGTCTCTTCTCCCTTCAAATCTGCTTCACATCAGCTCCATATGTGCATAATATATCAATCAACTCTCTCACATTCTCCAACTTTCTAACCTTCCTATGCACTCTAAAATAACATCTTTTGTAGAGATAGTTTAATGTTTTTTTTTATTCCACATAGGAATAGGAAGAGAATAGGCTTGACTCTTTGCCTTCCACTCATTCATTTCCACACACTTCATATCTTGAATATTATTCCGCAAAATACATAAATAATCTAATAATAATTTTAGCTACATGTAATGATTGAATGGATCAAATTAATTCGAACATCAAATAACAATGTATATCATTAATGCATCACAAAAATTAAGCTTAAAAAAACTTTTTTTTTGCCCTGGATTCTTGCCTTTTCCTTAGAGACTTACGTTTTCATCACAACAATTTAGCTCAATCAACAATTTCAAATTATTACAATTTCTTCAATGTAGCAGTTTCACTGCCTTTTTGTCTTCTTTTCCTTGATGCTCCTTTATACCTTTGTTGATCCTGATCTTCTCCTTTACCATCAATGAAAATATTTCCAATAGTCTCCCCCTTTGGAATTGATGGCAACATATTTTTCCTCCCTCTTTTATTCTGAGAAGTGTCTTCCTTTCTCTGATTACCTCCCCATTTGACATCAATGGCGAGGGGGTTACATTATTTGTCTCTAAGTTTTGCATAAACATTTTTCATTATGTCATTCTCTTATTGAATGAATGCCAATTCATATGGATTGTTGGGGCTTATCCATTTTGAATGAGTGTTGCTTGAATATGAATACTGCTTCAAAAATGTATGATGCTCCATAGACAACATTATGAAGATGATCCATGTGATATATACATTCTGCTCCAAATCCACTTAAAAATCATTGAAAAAGAACTACAAAAAATCGTTTTCAGAACACTTTAAAATAATGCAAGGAATTATAGTGTGGCAAAAAATCTTATTGAAGGAAGAGAAGTATAAACTAGATCATTGATGTGCTTCTAACTCCAAATCAATAAATCTATGCAACATTTATATTATGAAGGTGCCAAAACCTCAACAATATCATTACATCAAGCTGCCAAACCCTAGGCACTTAATGACACTATCAAACACTTATGAGTAGTGGAACAGACTCATGATATCATAACCCTAGCATATGTCTTCTGATAAAACATTAATAATAAAACAAGATTCATAAAATTCGTATGTGCTTTTCTCTGTCCTCAGCAATAACTAACAACATACAAACTCTGACTCTGGAATCATTAACCTGAAATATGAACTCTTTTACCAAAATCTATCATAACCCCATCAACAATATAAGTATGGCCCTACAATATATGACCCAAGCTCTTATGGCATCATATATTACACCCAAGTATTCTCCTCATGCCCAAATTTTTCTCCTATTAGCTTATAAATTACTTCATATAACTTCAAATTAAAAATGTGTGCAAGCCATATAATGAGCCATGAGCTTTAACAAAATGTTACTATGAGCATAATTATTTTCATTGCTTTTTCAAACTTTATTGTAGGTCTACTTTTGTGAATATTACTGTAAAGTTATATTTTCATCAAAAAATTCACAGTTTTACCATCCATACTTTAATGTAATTTAGATGGGAATTCAACATATCTTACTATTGATATAGGAATCTAGATATGCCTCCCAAGCGTTTCGGGCATAGTTGATGGTTTCTCAGCCTTGAGAATTCTTGGCCACTTGTGCCATTTCATTTACGGTTTCATAAAGCATTGTGTACAATAGTTTCATGTATTCTAGAAGGGAGCCTGTCGCTAATGGATCCCATCTCTTAACTACCGCTGTGAAGATTTTGAGCTCTTCCATCATTCCGAAGGATGCCGAGTTACCCATATTTTCATTCTTTTGAATTTTATCAAGAAGCAGAGCAAAGATTAGATATGCCCACCTTCAGTTGTGCATCTGGAGAAAGAGTGGGCATCTTCTAGCCAATATAGAATGAATGAGAGTGATAGAACAAATGTTAAGGGAATTGTTGCATGATCTGGGAGATGAAGAGGGGTTTATGAAGAATTTGAAGGCTACCATCTGAGTGAACTAGATGTATGTTTTCCTTCTCATCCTTCATGCCCATGCCCACAACTACATAGGATGATGAATTACCCATATTTTATTCTTTTGCTTCTTATCAAGAAGCAAAGAAAATCTTGGATATGCCTGGAAGGAAAGCATAAGTTCCCTTTTATATATATTCTATATGAACTAGTAAATAGACGTGTAGTATTTGATAATAATTATAATAATATAAAGTTTGAATAGTGTGGAAACCCTCATTCTTTGAGCATGCTTTCTCCACAATTCACTTGTCTTCATGATATCGTCAAGCCTAAATCATCCAGGATAGTGATAAGATGATGCATTTTGGAAAACCTATCTTTGACCATGTATTATCCATGATTCACTTGTCTGAAAGATCTCGTTAAGAATAAATAATTGAGAACAGTGATAAGATGAGAGATTTTGGAAAACATGACTTAGTATGCAGCATGTTGAGGATCAATCACAAGGAAAGAGGCCAAAGTGTGGTATTCAACATGACGGTGGTGAGAAAAATTCATTTGAGAGAAGCCTGCATCCTTCCACCTTCTGGAGATATGTTTTAACTCTATTTGTTGAATGGAGTGAAATATATTGAATTCCCACTCCGATATACTAATAAACCAATGATCCAATAATACAAACCATCATTGCAAACCATAACAAAAATAACGCATATAACACATCACGCATATAACTCTGCTCCAATACCTCTGTCACAATGCTCTGATACCATAACACATATAACAGTGATCCAATACCTCTGTCACAACACTCCGATACCATAATGCATATAACACTACTCCAATACCTTTGTCACAACGCTCCACTACTCAGAGGCTCTACCATAACTCACATAACGCTTCTCAAAGGCTATGCCATAACTTTTCTCCCATAACGTTGTTCACCATGGCTATTTCAATACGTTGTCACATAAGCTGATTTCTCATTTTTTTTCACCATAATGCATTAGCATAGGCTATTAATAACACTTTTCCAACCATGTTTGTAGCACTGATACATAACGTTGCTCCAAGATTGACGCTACTACTGAAAACTACACCAACTGTACCACTGCACTGCACCGCACCGTTTTCTTAATACTATTCCAATTTTAATGCTCCCACTGCACCATGCATTATGTTAGTCTATTTGTTGCATAGTAATTTACCAAAAACTCAAATGCATGAATTAACCATAGAAATTCACACAATGTTCCGACTCTTGATTTCATTATGTTGCAGAGAGATTTTTCAACCTTCTTCTCGAGTTGTCTCTCCTTGGCTTCTCAATGTTTCCATTTGATTCCCCTAGGCTTTAAAAGGCACTATGGGGTGCCCATAAGGTGCCCATATCAATGCGCATTGGAGGAAGACTGCATCTAGACAGAGGAATATATTATTACATTTTTTTCTTATGAGCACTATCACGATCCATTTTCTATAAATCTTCATGCTCCTTCTCAGAAATATGTTTCTTAAGTAAATCTGAAGTCGATAAGTTTCTTATGAAAATATTAGATTTTCTAGAAATGATTACAACTACTTGTCATCTCCCTTTGAAAGTGTCAAATTCCTTTTTCTATGCCCTTCTTGGAGCTTATTCATCTCTGCATTCCTGTCATTTAGATTCTTTTTAAGCTATGCAATTTCCATGGACATTCATTTCTTTTCAGCCTTCAAAACAATGCATTCCTTTTGAACTACTTCATTTAGGTCCGTGGAGTACTTCAAGACCATTTAATGAATTTTTTCCAACCTTAGATATATCTGAAGCTTCCATATTTTTTTTTAATGATTTTGTTTATAATATTTCTATGAGATTTTTTTTTAGATTTGCACAACAGCTTCCAGGAAGACAATCTTTGTCATTTTTTATTTTTTGATGGTTCTCTCATAAAGAGAGTGGAGTGTAATCATAAAGATAAAGTATTATGTAGATGTCAAACCAATACAATATTAAGCCAATGCCAAAATAAAATCACCACTTCTTGATTTTTTCAAGGTGAAAATCCTTAAATCAATGGATCTGACACTGTAGAACACCATATGAGAATTGTATTGTCAATTACAATAAATTTCTCTCCCTTTAAGTAGAGGGTTGATATCCCAAAAGCATGCAATGCATCTTATTTCACATTGTAACAGAAGCCTTATGAGCCTGCACATGAATCTTCTACATAGAAGTTAACATTATTAATTGAGAGTCCACTTTGTTGAGATTCAACAAGATGACGAGCTTAGTGAAAATTAAGCACCTTCACTAAGTGGGGCCTGCAGGCTATTTTTAGGTGTATGTCTATTTTTAGACATGGTGAGAATATTCTATAAGTTGTAGGGTGCTATTTGTAGATGTTTGGTCAAATGTGGAAAATAGATGAAATTCTATTTTTAGAATATTGGGCGAATTCTATTTATAGATCGTCGATCTAAAAATAGATGCACGTCGATTATTATTAGCTCTTAATAATAATGCGAAAATAAACATCAACTTATTCTCTTGGAGCACTTTATTTCAGTATACAGATTTGGAAAATCAATGGGATGAAGGAATTACACAATTCCTAGGGTTTATTTGTGGCTCATGCATGAAGGACTAAGTTAGAATTGAAGGGGAAAAGTTATTACAGAGTTGGAAGAGTAGTTTATGGAGTTTTTATTTAGTTTAACTCAGTTAATGGAGTTAAACTTGGTTGCACTAGTTGTGTCTAGTCTAACTGAAAGATACACTAGTGAGAGTCAAGTGAATTAATTAGTTAATTAATTAACAATTAATATCTCACTAACAACTGAACAGAAACAACAGTTAACTATAGTGCATGTCAGTTCCAGTGGAGACCCAGTGGAGAGATAGGTGAAAGGGTAAGATGAACTACTCGTTGTGACTATAGTGATGCATTCAATGCATCTGACACACATTGGAGTTTCCAATGAGGATTGCACAGTCAAGGAAAGGCCAATTCAAATTCATTCAAGGGTATTTTTCAACAAGGATTGCGCAGTAGAGGCAGTCTATTAGGAGGCATGAAATTAGTGCATGGAGATGCAAATTTCTGCATGACAGTGTGTAATGAATCTACATTGTACTGAGAGCTTGATGTACTAAGATTTGTATGAGATTATTACATGATTCCATTGATATAAATAATATATGATAGTTTGGGATTTTAGCTTTAAGCTTTCCTATTCAACAACTGTGTTATGTGTGATTGAATTTATTCACATGTGTTTGCAATTGAGTTTTAAATTTCTGCAAGATCAATAATGGAAGGATTATGTGTTTTGTAAGAAGATAAATATTGTGTGATCAAGAGGATCCGGTAATACATCAGTATTAAGAAATTTCTACATGGTATCAGAGCAGTATTGATTACTAGAGATTGCAATTGTGAATAGGTGATGAGTTTTCTACTGGTGGACAATTTGAATTTGCTACAAAAAATTCTTGGTGCGACAGTTGTGTATTTATTGAAATGTATTTCAATGGATTGCGATTGGAGTATTATATTGAGGGTAGCTTGAATTACATAGCCTGTAAGGATAGGATGGAGGTGATGCTTGAAGATAATGGGATGAAGGAGTTCATTGATAGTGATGTTCCTAAGTCGGCTTCTAGCTATGCTGCAGGACTTGACACATGGAAAAAGAAGGTAGAAAAGACAATAAGAATTGTGTTGGAAGGTGTGAAGGACCATATTGTGTCAAGCCTTCATGGGAAATCCACTCCATTTTCAATGTGGAAGGCTTTGACAGATCGTTTCCAAAGCAGCAGCGACCAGAGGAAGTTGGCGCTGAGAGATAAGATCAGAAAAATAAAAATGGAGAAGGGCGACAATATTACAAAATATCTCATGAAATTTGTCCACTGTAGGGATGAAATGGGAAGTGTGGGGACTACTGTTGATGATGATGAATTGGTAAGCTTGGCTCTCCTTGGGATTCTTAAGAGTTGGCATAGCTACGAAAACTCTGTCAATGGATGGGAGAAACTGCCAGGTTGGGAGCTACTTTGGTCGGATCTTGTGTAGGAGGACATAAGGTGAAGTATCAGGGATGGATCTTCATTGAAGAATGATGACGAAGATAATTGCGCTTTGGCTGCCAAATCAAGGAAAGGGAAGGGGAATAAATTCCCTCAAAAATATGAGGCTAAAGGAAAGAAGCTGGATTTGTCCAAAGTGAAGTGTTTTCACTGTCACAAACATGGGCATCTTGCCACTAACTGCCCACAGAAAAAGAAGAACAAGAAGGTTGTTGGAGCTACAGCTGGAGAGGCCTTAGCCTCACAATTTTAAATTTATTTCTATTTGATCACATGCTTGGTTTCAAGCTCAATCGGATCGATGTTCTATCTTGATAGTGGTGCGTCTTTCCATATGATGGGAGACAAGGAGTTGTTTAGTGACTTGGAGGAGAAGGATCTCCAAATGCATATAGAGATGGGTGACGATGGTAGATATAGTGTGACCGACATTGGAACCATTAACTTTGAGAGGGAGTCAGGTAAACCATTTTTTTGCAAGCTTTTATGCATGTTCCAGGTCTGAATAAGAACTTGGTCTCGGTCGCAATGTTGGAAGACAGAGGTTATGATGTTGTTTTCAGCGAGGGAAAATATTTCCTGCAACATAAAAAAATAGGTAAAACTAAGAGGATAGGGATTCAAGTTAAGAATCTCCACAAGCTGGAGGTAGATGGATGCACTGCAATGATGGGAAAAGCATATGAAGTGGTGAGCCGGGATGAGGGTGAATTATGGCATAGGAGATTGGGCCATCTTCACCGTGGCACCTTGAATATTTTGCAGCAGATTTCTACTGGACTTCCCAAGGGTACTCTTGCACAATCATATCAGTGCAAGGATGTACTATGGGTAATTTTGTGAAGACCACTTTTCATGAGAATGAGAACTGTGCTTCGGTGATCCTGGAGAGAATTCACACAGACATGTGTGGACCTTTTTTGGTTTCTTAAATAGTAAAACATAGGTATTATGTTATATTTTTTGATGACTATTATCGTATATGATGGATTTTCTTCATGCAGAAGAAGAGCGAAACATTCTCAAATTTATGTGAGTTTAAAGCATTGGTGGAGAAGGAGCCAGGGAAGAAAGTGAAGGCTTTGTGGAGCGATAATGGTGGTGAATATATCTTGAACGAATTCAAAGACTTATGTAGCTAAGAAGAAATTCGAAGAGAACTCATAGCACCTGATAACCCACATCAGAATGGGGTCACGGAGAGGAAGAATAGAACGATCATGGGTGCTACATGAGCTATGTTGCATGACCAGGGCCTACCGATGCACTTGTGGGTGGAAGCATGCAACAATGTGGTTTATGTGCAAAACCGTTGTCCTCATAGAGTACTTGGCATGAGTACACATGAAGAAGCTTTTACTGGTAAGAAGCCTGAGAGTTTTCATTTGAATATTTTTGGCTCATCTATTTACATTCATGTGAAAAAGGATGCTAGGAAAAATCTGGAGCTGACTGCAGAAGTTGGGATATTTGTGGGGTACATAGAAACACCCCATAATTATCGTGTGTATTTTCCAAATAGTCGAATGACTATGGTGCAATGGGATATAAAATTAAATGAGGTGAAATCCATGAATTTGTCGCTTGAGAGGGAGCTACAATTGCATGCAGAGGAGGAACTTCTTGTTCCCAAAGATGAGCCTCTAGATGTGGATTAGCCACAGGAGGAGGTTCATGGAGTGGAGGAGTCCACTCATGCAGAACGAAACATCAGAACAGGTAGAAGGCATACCACAGAAGCTGAGAGAGTGAGGCTTGAGGTGGCAGAGAATGTAGGAGTCCCTACATCACAACACAGACAAAGACACTCACCTGACCAATTTACTGGATACATGGCTCTTATGAGCAAGTGTATCATGACAGAGCCATATTCTTTTGAAGAAGCAGCGTAGGAGCCCACATGGGTAGATGCCATGGTGGAGGAGTATGACTCCATTTTCAGAAACAATGCTTGGGAGATCATTCCAAGGCCAGTGGGTAAATCAGTGGTAGATTCGAAATGGATCTACAAGGTAAAGAAAGCTGTTGATGGGAGTGTTGAGAATTATAAGGCAAGATTCTTTTCCAGGGGCTTCTCACAAATTGAGGGGATTGATTATGAAGAAAATTTTCACCTGTCGCATGGTATTCTTCCATAATTACCATCCTTTCTCTCTCAACACAGATGGGTTGGCACATTCATCAGATGGATGTGAAGACTACGTTCCTTAATGGGATCATTGAGGAAGAGGTGTATATTGAGCAGCCTGAGGGATTTGAGATATTTAATAGTGACTTGCATGTGTGTAGACTCAAAAGAGAATTTTATGGGCTGAAGAAAGCACCACGTTCTTGGTACACACGGATCGACAACTATTTCACTGGACTTGGCTTCACCAAGAGTGAGGCAGATGAAAACCTATACCAAATTGTGGTGGAGGGTAAGATTTTAATCATTTTTATTTATGTTGATGATTTAATACTAACAGGTGATGAGAAATTGATACACTCATGCAAAGAAGATCTTGCAAAGGAGTCTAAGATGAAGGATTTGGGCCTCCTTCATTATTTCCTTGGATTGGAAATATGGCAGCGAGAAGGTGAAATATTTGTGTCTCAAGGCAAGTATGCTAGGGAGATACTTGGTAAGTTTCACATGGAGGACTACAAGCCCACGGATACTCCTCTTCTAGGAAATTGGAGGAAAGAGGATGCTACATCGACAAAGGTAGTGGATGCCACTTTTTATCGACAGTTGGTGGGTTCGCTCATGTATTTAGTTAATACAAGACCGAACATATGCTATGTGGTGAAATAGCTTTCAAAAGCGATGGTTAAGCCTACCAAGATCTTTTGGAAGGAAGGAAAGCATGCCCTGAGGTATCTTAGGGGCACATCTAAGTATGGCTTATGGTACAGACAGACGGATGAGGTGAGGTTGCATGGCTTCATGGATGCAGATTGGGCAGGCAGCCCAACGGATAGAAAGAGCACATCAAGAGGGGGTTTCAGTAACGGATCTACAACAGTTTCTTTGTACAGAAGGAAACAAAGATCTGTGGCACTCAGTTTAGTGAAAGCATAATATATGGCAGCAATTCAAGATGCATGTGAGGCTATCTGGATGTGGAAGATCTTGGTCAGTTTGTTTGGTTCACATTTAGATCCTACAGTGATACATTGTGATAATCAAAGTCTCAATTAATCCCGTGTTTCATGATATATCTAAACATATTGATATCCGGTATCATCATATCAGAGATTGTGTGCAATGGAAGATCATGTTGCTTCATTACATTCCTACGGAAGATCGGGATGCAGACATTCTGACGAAGGCGCTCGGCAGGAGAAAATTCAAATACCATAGAGGTAGGATCGGGGTGAAAGATAATCCCTATCTTGTTGAGACGGAGTGTTGAGATTCAACAATATGATGATCTTAGTGAAAAGTAAGCACCTTCACTAAGTGGGGCCCGCAGGTTATTTTTAGGTGTATGTCTATTTTTAGACATGGTGAGAATATTCTATAAGTTGCAGGATACTATTTGTAGATGGTTGGTCAAATGTGGAAAATAGATGAAATTCTATTTTTAGAATATTCGGCGAATTCTATTTATAGATCATCGATCTAAAAATAGATGCATGTCGATTATTATTAGCTCTTAATAATAATCTGACAATAAACATCAACTTATTCTCTTGGAGCACTTTATTTCAGTATTCAGATTTGGAAAATCGGTGGGCTAAAGGAATTATGCAATTCATAGGGTTTATTGATGGTTCATGCATTAAGGACTCAGTTATAAATGAAGTGGCAAAGTTATGACAGAGTTGGAAGAGTAGTTTATGGAGTTGTTATTTAGTTTAATTCAGTTAATGGAGTTAAACTCAGTTGAGCGAGTTGTATCTATTCTGACAGAAATATACACTAGTGAGAGATAAGTGAATTAATTATTTAATTAATTCACAACTAATAACTTACTAACAACTGAACAAAAATAGTAGTTAACTACATTGCATGTCAGTTCCAGTGGAGACCCAGTGGAGAGATAGGTGAAAGGGTAAGAGTGACTATCCGTTGTGACTATAGTGATGCATTAAATGCATCTGACACACATTGGAGTTTCCAATGAGGATTGCGCAGTCAAGGAAAGGCCAATTCGAATTCATTCAGGGGTCTTCTTCAGCAGGGATTGCACAGTGGAGGTAGGCTGTCAGGAGGCAAGAAATTGGTGCATGGAGATGCAAATTTCTACATGACAGTGTGTAATGAGTCTACATTGTACTAAGAGATTGATGCACTAACCTTTGTATGATATTATTACATGATTCCATTGATATACATAATATATGATAGTTGGGGTTTTTAGCTTTAAGCTTTCTCGTTCAACAACTGTGTTATGCGCAATTGAATTTATTCACATGTGTTTGCAATTGAGTTTTAAATTTCCGCAAGATCAATAGTGGAAGGATTCTGTGTTTTTCAAGAAGATAAATATTTTGAGATTAGGAGGATCCAGTAATATATCAGTGTTAAGAAATTTCTTCACACTTCACTTTCAAGTTTAATTTGATTTCCATCTTTATTGAAATTTTCTTAACAATAACTTCTTTTTCTTTGATCACTTTGGCTCTACTCATATTTTCTTCAAATATTATCTACTAACATATGCTTAATTTTCCTATGTGCATTAATTGGACTGCTCTCACCCTGAGCGGCTATAGCTCTAACATTTTTTGATAAATTCTTCATTACTTCCATGAGAATCTCCATATGAGGCTCATGATTAATTCATTTAGTTACTGAAGTCTTACGTTCCTCATTTTCCTTCTTTTTCCACACTTTTGTAGATATCCTTCTTTTGTGTGTATTTCCTTCATTGGTTGGTATGTTTAAATTTTCTTCCATCATCTGCTTAGGATCCCTTAGGGTATATGGTAGCTTACAGTAATTTTCTTTGCACCCAAGATTGTGGCATAAATAACATCTTATTTTACCTCGGTATGGTTGAGCTGGAGTGTGGAATTTTGTGCCCATTTTGCACATAGTTTACATTCAACAATTTTATGTCCAAATTCATTGCATAGATAACAATAACCATGGAAATGATTTGTGTACCTGGTGAAAGACCGTAATTTCTATTTTCTTGGTTGAGGGAGTATTCTTATTTGCTACATTTTTTTTCTTGTTCAACTTGAATTGTCATGTCTTACATTGTGCTACAACATGTCCAGGTTTATGGCAATGGAAGAATGAGACATATTTCCTCCTTTGAAATCTTACAGTATTTCTAACCTCATCTCTATGAGAAGGTTACATTTTTGCAAAATGGACATTCTTTTTTTCCTTCTTTTATTCTTGGTGCTTCTTCTTTTTTGTGTTAGCTTATTTACAAATCATGTTGTAGCTGACTTATTTTTCTGTAGGTAGTTTTAAGGCTACTCCACTATCCTTTATGACTATTTTTATGGTTTCTTTATGAGTACAACCTCCTTTACTATTTTTTTACAAAAAATGTTCTTTCCAACTAACTCTCTTCTAATTGAACTAATCTCAGATTCTAATCTTTCACATTTTACCTCTCTCTCCCTTAGCCTAATATTCATTATGTATTTTATTATCCTTTCTTCTTCAATTTGGGTCCTTATATTAACAATTTCTTCTTTCTACCAATGCTCTCTCTCATCATGTATTTGCACTAATTTATTCAAATCTTTGTTTTCATTCTTCAATCTTTCTATTTTAGTCAAAACAATGTCAAGCTTATCTTTTTCTTCAACTGTAATTTCTTCATGGAAATCACGTCTATTCACAATAGCAGGTACCTCATTTGATTGAACCTTCTCCTTTTGAAAGGGGTTTTTCTTATTCTTGTTTATCTCCTCCTTCTCAAAAATGTAGCCATTGGTGTCTCCTTCATGCATGAAATGCAATCTATTCCATATTTCTTTTGTAGAAGTTAAATTCATTACTATATCATGATCCTTGTTATGAATACTGTTATACATTACGCATTTTTCCTTGGCATTCCATTGTTTTTCTTGCAAAGAGGGAGAGTCTTTACAGTAACCATCACATATAATTTTCCATACCTCAGGTCCATAGGCCATTAACTTTGTTTTAACCTTATCTCTCCATTCATGAAAGTTTGTTGAGCTCAGCATAGGTACACTTTGATAGTCCATGACTCAACCAGATCTCCTTCAAGCTATCAGGCTTTCACTAAAGGAACCAAATTTGATACCAATTGATGAACCCTTGACTAAACTGTGAGGGGGGCTGAATCACTTTACTCAATTCATGGAGATTAAAATTATTTTATTAAACTCATTAAAAAAACCATTACATGAGCAGCTTAATAAATAATGATCAACAAACTGAACATCTGAACAATAAGTAATAATAATAACAACACATCACATCAACACATAATAATAATGAACATGGACACCAGATATAAGTGGAAACCCATAAGGGAGAAAACCATGATTTTATTTTTTTGCGATGCAAAGGCAAGCTCCTACTCCTTATTGCATATGATTTTCTGTAGGCTCCAACCTACAGAAGGTTGTGACCTCAAATTTATGGAAGCTAAAACATGCAAGGAAGCTCCAATTCCCATGTGTTTTCTTTAGGCTACTACTCACATGAGGCTCCTACCTCAACCAGCTCCAACTAAACATTTTATCAAGATACAACTTGAGAGGAGACCAAAATCCCCTCATACAACATGATAACAATATGATAATTTACCTGGTTATAAACTCTGCATATCTCCATCTTTACATCTATTTCCTATCCCTTCAAATATGATTCACATCAGCTTCATATGTGCATAATATCTCAATTAGCTCTCTGACATTCTCTAGCTCTCAAACCTTCCTATGCACTCTAAAATGACATATTTTCTAGAGATAGTTTGATGGTTGTTTGTATTCCACATAGAAATATGAAGAGAATAGGCTTGAATCTTTTCCTTCCACTCATTCGTTTCCACACACTTCATATCTTGAATATTAGTCCATAAAATATATAAATAATCCAATAATAATTTTAGCCACATGTAATGATTGAATGGATCAAATTAATTCCAACATCAAATAACAATGTATATCATAGATGTATCACAAAAATTCATCTTAATGCATAATTTTCTTTGCCTTGGAGTCTTGCTTTTCCTTAGAGACTTTCCTTTGCATCACAACAATTTAGCTCAATCAACAATTTCACATTATTACAATTTCTTCAATGTAGCAATTTCACTTCCCTTTTGTCTTATTTTCCTTGTTGCTCCTTTATACCTTTGTTGATCCTGACTTGTTCCTTTTCCATTAATCACAATATTTCCAACACCTCTGAGTTTTCTTCCTTGATCATCAAGGCCAAAATTTCCTTGTGATTGGCTACAGTTCCACTTTCACAACGTTTGGGTTTGGGTGGTGTGGTTTCCATGCGATCAAGTTGCCATCATTACAATATACTATTCCTACATGGCCTCATTATAATAGACTATTCCTAGCCTTTTAAAGGCTTCACTACATGAATACCATGAGAAAAAAATGGTGGGTTTTCTAAACCATGACTATCTAACTTGATCAACTTTAACACTTTCCCTGAGTCAAGCTTACCTAACAATCTTCTCGTAATACCCCATTCAAAAATCCTAGGGAAAACTCTTATTAATTTATTGTTGAGCATTATTCTTAGTAAGATTATTCCTTATCCTATAAAAAATGAATCAACATGACGAGTCCATTGGTTTCACACTTTATGAAAGGAACACTTTTTTATTCAAAAGATGAAATCTTCCTAGCGAACCATATAAGGTACCATATCCCTTATAGCACTATTAAGGGAAGGTCCTTAAAAAACCATTATTTATGAATTTCGTACCTAATTTCTCAAACTTACTTCAATATATTCTCTTATATATACATTTTTGGATCTTATTAGTGCCTCCACATCAAGCCACGCCTATTTTAAATAATCACAATATATGGTCATTCAACCATTTGTATCCTCTTCGAATTTGCAAAAAACACATATACTAACATACTTCCAATTCGTTTTTTTTAATATGTCCCAACTAAATATTTACTAAAATTTTCCAATTTTCCATTTATTCCTTTAATATGAAGACATGCACATTCCTATAAACATATCCACTTTCTTATGTACCTCTCACTATTTTATAAATATTAACTTTGTGAAAAACCTACACAATCTCATAATTTAAACTAAATAATTATAAATTTGAATAAATTTCAGTAACTAATATAACACCTTTTACTTCCATTCACACTATAGTAAGGTAATGAATATAATTCTACCTATACTCATAGTTCTCTATCTCAACCATACCACTATTAAAATATAAAACTTTAATAACCATCAATCTACATGAAGAGGTAAATATTTTAACCAAAATAAATTTTTGGTGAAGGCCTTCCATAAATGTAGCAAATAATATAACACCAAATATTCACTAGGTAAATTTAAGCAATGTCAAAATTTCATGTGATCATGGCTCGTCCCTATCAATAATTCTCTCGCAAGGTCATGCTCACTACAAGGAAATGATATGATTATAAAAGTATTATAATTTCGATGTGGTTAATGCTTTAAAAGATATGAATGAAAATTATGGATTTCAAAAGATGGGATTTTTAATAAATTCATTTATTAACATTTACAAGTTTTCACGATTGAGATAGAAAGTACAAGTAGCTAAGGTTCGCTGGTTGTAATTGTTCCATATGTTTTTTCATTTTTAATACGTGGTTCATTATTGCACCGAGAGGCGCATTAAAAATTTATTAAAAATAAATTTAAATGATATAAATTTAAAATATGAAGAGGTTTACTAACACTCAAAAAAAAGATACCGTAAATAAATATAAATATAAATAAACCATAAGTATGGTAAATAACTAAATCTCTTTTTATAATTACTGAAGAGGTATGGTAAATAAATAAAAATATAAATAAACTAGAGGTACTGTAGATAAATAAAACTACTTTTTGTATTTACTGAATAAACCACTTTATATTTACAAAAACTCAAAAAGAGGTTTTATTTAGGTGAAGCCTATGGAACAAATGATTTTTAATACCATTGGACAAATACCATATTTCTAAAAGAGGTATGAAAAATAAATAAATATAAAAGAAGTATAAAGAGGTAAGGTAAATGAATAAAAATATATCAAATAGGATTAGAAATCAACATCTAATTATATATGAAGTCTATGGGCCAAATACCATGGACCAAATTACTATTAGTACCATGCCTAAAAACATTAATAACCCTCACATTAATATTAAAAAATTAATAGTATTAAATTTAATAAATTTAGATTAATACAATATTAATTCTTTTATATTATAATATATATTAATATATCATAATAAATGATAGAGGTGGAGAAATAGGGGGAGTGACAAGGGAGAGATGGACATAAAGTGAAGGAGAGGGGAGAAGAGGAATGAAGAGGGGGAAAGGGAGAAGAGTGTCAGAGTTAGAGAAGGGTAAGAGAGGGAGAGGGAGACATAAAGATGGAGGTTGGAGAGATATAAGGAGATATGGAGGGAGGAGGAGAGGATTGGAGGGTAGAGAGAGAGAGAGAGAGAGAGAGAGAGAGAGAGAGAGAGAAATAAGGGGGAAGGGAAGGGAGAGGGAGGTAGGAGAGAAAGGGAGAGAGGGGAAGGATGAGAGGAGGAGGAGAGGAGGGATAGAGAGATGGATTTGGAGGCAGAGAGAGGAAAGGAAGAAGAAATACATAGAGAGGGAGTGAAAAGGGAGATATGGAGAAAGAGTGAGTACGTTTATGGGTGAGATAAAGAGACATAGAAGGAGTGATGGAGGCAAGGTGGGGGATATAGTAACATAGTTGGAGAGTGAGATAGAGTGATGGGGGATGAGAGAGGATTGGAGGGCAGAGAGCGAGAGAGAGAAAGAGATGGGGGGGAGAGAGTCACGGGGAGGGGGGGAAATAGGAGGCAAGAGATAAAGGGAGAGAGAGGAAGGATGAGAGATAGGAAGAGAGTGATGGGCGAAGAGAGAGAATTTTAGGGGAGAGATAGAGAGAGAGTGATGGGGGAAGAGAAATGGAGGTAGGAGAGAAAGGGAGAGAGAGGAAGGAAAATAGAGGGGACTTGAAAGAGAGGAGGAGAGAGGGAGGGATAGAAATATGTAGTTGGAGGGGGAGAGAGGGAGGGATAGAGAGATGGAGCTGGATGGGGAGAGAGGGAGGGAAGAAGAAAGACATAGATATTGACAGTGGAGAGAGAGGGGGGAGTGACAAGGGAGAGATTGACAGTGAGATAGAGTGATGGGGGAGAAGAGAGGATTGGAGGGCAGAGAGAGAGAGAGAGAGAGAGCAGGGGAGAGAGAGTCTCGGGGGGAGGGGGGGGAATAGGAGGCAAGACATAAAGGGAGAGAGAGGAAGGATGAGAGATAGGAAGAGAGTGATGGGGGAAGAGAGAGAATTTTAGGGGAGAGAGAGAGAGAGAGAGAGTGAGTGATGGGGGAAGAGAAAGGGAGATAGGAGAGAAAGGGAGAGAGAGGAAGGAAAATAAAGGGGACTTGAAAGAGAGGAGGAGAGAGGGAAGGATAGAAAGATGTAGTTGGAGGGGGAGAGAGGGAGGGATAGAGAGATGGAGCTGGATGGGGAGAGAGGGAGGGAAGAAGAAAGACATAGATATTGAGAGTGGAGAGAGGGGGGGAGTGACAAGGGAGAGATGGAGAGGGAGTGTGTATGTTTTGGGGTGAGATAAAGAGGCAAACAAGGAGATATTGGGAGAAAGGGGGAGAGAAGGAGAGAGAGAGAGAGAGATTCATATGGTAACAAAGTTGGAAGGTGGAGATAGAGAGTGAGAGAGGTGGGTGAGAAAATAAGAGAGAGAGAGTGAAGATAGGTAGGGAAAGAGATATGGAGATGGAGAGGGAGAGAGAGGGAGGCAAGAATAAATACATAGAGGGTGAAATGTGGAGAGAGAGAAAGGGGGAGTGATAAGGAATATGGAGAGAGAGGGAGAAGGACAGGAGGGAAGAGAGAGAGGGAGGGAGAGAGAGAGAGAGAGATGAGGGAGTGATAGATAGATATATTGGAGAAAGAGATTGTATGTTTTGGGGTTGATATAGAAAGATATAGGGAGATAGATATATAGATGTATGGTGAAGAGAAAAAGAGATAGATGGAGAGAAGGATGGAGGGACAAAGAAATTGATAGATATGGAGTGAGAGAGAGGGTGTGTTTGGTGGGGTGAGATAAAGAGACAAAGAAGGATAGATGGAGGGAAATATACATATATATGGTGGGAGAGAGGGAAGAAGATTTGTTGTAGTAAATGCATTGATTCTAGTGTAGATGGTGATTTCTAATCCTATTTGATTTCTTGCACTAGATGAATTAATTTTGGTGTAGATGTTGATTTCTAATGATTTTTTGTTACTTGCACTAGATGCATTGATTTTAATGTAGATTATTTCTAATCCTATTTGATTGCTTGCACTAAATGCATTGATTTTAGTGTAGATGGTGATTTCTAATCCTATTTTATTGCTTGCATTAGATGCATTAATTTCAATGTAGATGTTGATTTTTGAATATATTTGATTTCTTACACTAGATGAATTGGTTTCAATGTAGATGATTTATAATCCTATTTGATTGCTTGCAATGAATGCATTGATTTCAATGTAGATGGTGATTCCTAATCATATTTGATTTCTTTCACTAAATGCATTGATTTTAGTGTAGATGGTGATTTCTAATCTTATTTGATTTCTTGCACTAGATGCACTAATTTCAATATAGATGTTGATTTCTAATAATATTTGATTGATTGCACTAGATCCGTTGATTTAAATGTAGATGATTTATAATACTATTTGATTGTTTTCACTAAATGAATTTATTTCAGTGTAGATGGTGATTTCTAATCCTATTTGATTGCTTGAAATAGATGCATTGATTTCAGTGTAGATGTTGGTTTTTAATCCTATTTTCCTACTTTCACTAGACACATTTATTTGAGTGTAGATGTTGATTTCTAATCATATTTGATTACTTGCATTAGCATTGATTTCAGTGTAGATGTTGTTTTCTATTATTATTTGATTTTTTGGATTAGATGCATTGATTTTAAAGTCATTGGATTAATAGTATGCAATGATTTCAGTGTAAGCACAAAAAATGGTTGACAATATAAATTGATTTTTGTGTTATAGTAATTAAACCTATTAATATTACAGAGTAAGAGAGACAAGGTATGATGTCTACTACAACAACTCGAGCTAAATATTTAAATGGTTTACGATTCCAACTGTCCTTTTCATATTATCAATATGAAAAGATGACAAAATTAACAAGGGTGAAAATAAGAATAGTAGAAGAAAATAGTTTGAGATCGATCACAATCAAGAGTATTCTTAATTGACTACATTATTATTATTCACAGTTTTTATCATTCAATATTATTAATTTGTCACTTTGCATTCAAATTTTTATTTCATAATTAAAGTTATTTTACAATATTTATCATCTCAACGAACTGAGGTAACTAAGAAAATTTAAAATTAAAATGACTCAATAAATCTCAGACATATTTAGCATATTTAAAATGGTTACATTAATATTAGATGTATTTACATATTATTGATAAAATTAAGCATATCTTCCTCATATTATCGATAGGTTTTCCTTGGTCGCACACAACTGAAACTGGCCTAGATCCATCTTAACTCAGGATCTATCAATTGTCGATAGGGATCAAATCTCTTAAGATGAAAACCTTTCCTCAAATTTTCCACTCAAAAGAGAGGTTTGCACCTCGAGAAATTTGATCCCTCTCGGTGCTTGATAGATCCGGAATTAGAATGAATCTTGGTTGGTATTAACTATTCATTTCAGTAAATATAATAAATTTATTTATTATGTTTTTAATATAAATAAATTTTTATATATTTTATATGAAAAATATATATGTTTTATATTTATTAATTACGTTAATGTCTATATATTTGAAACTCAGGGAGAGAATATAATCATTCTTCTTAATCATATCTAATAAACCTAATTAACTAATTTATTATATATATAATTAAACAAAAAATATATATTTTATAGTTATTAAAATTTAAGCTACACTATTTTTTTTTTTCTAAGTATGACTAAATCTATTATGTATAAAAGTTACTGGTACAAAACTGCCACAGTGTCAGCTGTGTGAGTCTGATCACTGGGCTTGATAACCAAGCTATTCAAAGAGTGTCTAGACTTCCCAGAATGGGAAACCATTCCTTTTAACCACAGAGTCTGAGCCGCCCTTAAGAGGGAAACCAGCTTTGAGTTCATACAATCCAAATAAACATAGAAATAAGTGCTAAAATTCAAAATCCGCTTTTTTCAGCAGAGCTGTAAAGCGATATATCATGAAATTTTCAGCAATGATTGAGCAAAAAACCTGTAGAGCTTTGCATAGGCTAATCATGAGTCGGAGAGGGAGGTTCCTCGATGATCCTACACCCGCAAGCATAGCTGCTGTCATCCTTCCCCGCATTGAGAGCGTCCTCCTTGCTAGTGTGCGCCATCTGCATGCTATGCTCGTTCTGTGTAAGGGGGGGGGGGAGTGGTAGGAGCCACCACTTCGAATGGTAAGCCAGAGCCCGGAGGGGAAAGAAGGGAGACAAAATGGGGCAAAGTAGGATTAGGAATCTCTTCACGGAGAGTCACAGTAATATAGGCAGTGAGAATGGAGTCGTTCGAGGTGCTGTCGAACCTGAGTTCAGCTCGCTGGGAAGTTTTCCGAATGGTGGGATGAACAAGACTATGAGAGACAGGAGGGGGAGAACCGCAGGAAGGCTCATGAGCTAAGGGAGGGGAGGGCGGAGCAACATCACCAGCACTTCGAGTATGGCCACGGCCTCTTCCTTTGTCACCACGCGAGCCAAGAGTATGAGTGTGAGATGCATCCGCAGAGGAGGAACCAGAACCATGACTGAGAGGGGGGCGACAAAGACCTTGACTGAGACCTCGCCGGCTCCTCATTCTTTCACGAAGTCGGGGCATGTTGATAGGCACTTTACGAAGAGGTCCAGAGCAGAAAGGGCTGACAGGGAAGACATGGGGAGAGGAAAAGGACGGGGCACCACTGAGGTTAGCAGAAGGAGCTTGAAAATGACAAATGGGAACACTTCGCTGGTCAGTCCAGATGCCAGGGAGAGAATTGAGACTGCAAAGAGGACTGTGTGAGAAATGAAATCCTGGAAGAGGCTCGAAGCAGGCGTGTAATGAGTAGCGCCGCCCAGTATTTTTCCTTATGCTGGCTTCTGCAGAGCCTGGAGAGCAATTGTCTCGCAGCGGAGAAGGCGAGCCTCCTCGACCAACATTCCCTTTCGAACTGTCTCGAATGTGCTCCATTGCCAGAAGAACCGGCATAATCAAATGCAGAGTGATCCGATCAAGGTGAGTAGCTGCCGTGCGAGCAGGAGAGTAATGGTCTTCATTAATGCAGGTACTGGGAGCCATGTGGGCTACCCAAGCAAACACCATTGGGAACAACGCGGGGAGCCACGTCCCATCCAATTCTTCAAGCATCCGCATCTGAAATGGAGTAGTCTTTGTGCACCTACGCAGTGCAATTCTGTAGCAATTCTTCATCATGGATACTGTTGAGAGGGCCATCAATAAGAGTGCTAGTACTGTCTGTTCCAAAATTGACCAAGAGGTCTGCAACTTTGTTGCCTTCCCGTTTAATGTGCTTGAAGGAGATAGCCCTGTGTTGAGTTAACCAGTTGCTTAACCTGTCTATTCTAATAGCCAAATGCCAAATGTGGGACACTTTGGCTAGATTGGTGCCCCAAAGTAACCGGTTGGCTATGTTGATGAGAACTTGTGAGTCTCCCTCTATTATGATAGGAAAGAAATTGTAATGCTGAGTGAGACAAAGACCCTGCCAGAGACCTTCTAATTCAGCCGAGTTATTTGTGTCCCATCCAATGGACCCAAAGAGGATGAGTTGAGTTTCTCCCTTAGAGTTTCTAACAATGCCACCAAAACCTGCTGGACCGGGATTCCCTCTGGATGCCCCGTCAAAATTTAGTTTGAAGACCCCATCAGGAGGAGGAGACCATTGCATGGGAGGATCTGGGATTGCACTGTTTCTGAAGGTAGGAGAGAACGCAACTTGGAGATTCCAATTTTTCCAGATGGAAATTTCATTGGGGTTTTTAGGATAATTGTCTTCTTTCCAGGAGTGGAGGGCAAGAGTTTCCTGTAGGTTGTTGCTAATAGAGGACCACAGGGTGTCCAAAGAGGAGGCCTGATTTTTGAAAATATGTTTATTTCTTTCTTTCCACAGAGACCAAAACACAAGACCAGGGAGAAGAAACCACAGAGCATTGAGAATGGAGGAGTTGTAGGGGAATTTAGGCCAAGTGCGAAGAATATTGGTTATATCTCTCGAGGGTTTGACCCTTTGACAGTGAAAGCTACACTTTTCCAAAATGGTATTGGCTAAAGGGCAAAGAAACATGAGATGCTGGATAGTTTCAGCACTTTGAAGGCAATTGGGACATTGAGAAGGCCCAGTGAAACCCCGTTTAACCAGATTGTCCCAAGTGATAATTCTTCTATGACTAAGGAGCCAGAAGAACGTGGAGATCTTAGACCAGAAGAATTGGTTCCAAATCAAAACCTAGAGAGAATCACGAGGGAGGGGAATGGGGTGCATAAGAGAAAAGGCCTCTTTCGTAGTAAACATACCTTTAGTAGAATAACCCCATCTAAGAATGTCAGGCTCCTCCAAGTTTCTAATTTGCCTTCTCTGAAGCTTGTTGCTGAGAGCTTCCAAATCAATGCCTTGAGCCTGAGGCGCGATGTGCTGAGGGGGTTTCCATTGCCTGAAGCCGTTGCTATTGGCAGGCGTCCACTGATGGCAAACCTTAATAGCAGAGGTATTTCTGTTGTCTCCCATATTGATATGAGGAAAAGTATCGAGAAGCGTTGGGTGTTGCTGCCATGAATCGAACCAGAACCTTGCTGAATTGCCATTGTGAACTTCCCAGAAGCTGTGTTGTTGAATGAGCAAATGGTGTTGCTTGGCCGCATTCCAAATAAGAGAACCTGATTTCTCAGGTACAAGCCTGATCAGGTCTGTCGAGGATCTGCTATTGGCGTATTTGGCTGTCCACAGTTTAACCCAGGGAGTATGAGGGTTGGACATCCATTTACACCAAATGAGAGCAGCCATAACCTCGTTACTGTGCATGGGATCTCGAAGACTAAGACCGCCTGCTTCCTTGGGAGTGCAGACAGTGTTCCAATTCACTAGAGCCCACTTCCAATTTCTGCCAGAGGAGCCCCAAAGAAAATTGCGTTGCAAGGTTTTAATTTTCTTTAGAGCCCATTTTGGAGCAGCCAGAACAGAAAAAAGGTAGAGGGGCATCGATTGCAGCACAAATTTAATGAGAGTGAGTCTACTGACCAAATTGAGAGCTCTGAAGGTCCAAGAGGAAAGCCTTGATTCCAGTTTTTCTAGGAGCTTGTTCTAGGAGGAATGTCTAATAGCAGAATCAATGAGAGGGGAACCCATGTATTTTTCAGGGAGAGAAGCAATAGAAAACCCCAGAATGCGGGCAATGTTAGCTTGGGTGAGAGGAGGGGTGTGGAAGAAAAAAATCTGAGATTTAGAGTCATTGATGGTTAAGCCAGAGGCCAAAGAGAAAAGGCAGAGAATGGCTTTGAAGGTACGAGCTTCCTGAACAGAAGGATAACCAAAAAGCATGTTTTCATCCACAAATTGCTGATGGGTGGAGATAGGAGCCCCATGAAGGGAGATACCACACAACTGGTGAGAACGAACCTCCTTGTGGATTAAGCGGCCAAGACCTTCGACCATGAGGATAAAGAGAAAAGGGGAGAGAGGATCCCCCTGCCTGATCCCTCGTGACGGAAAGAAAGGGGGAGAAGGAATCCCATTGATAAGAATAGAGAATGACGAGGAGGTTATGAGGCTCATTATCCATCTGATCCACATTTGATCGAAACCAAAATCACTTAAAATGTGTTGTATGTAATTCCAGTTTAGCTTGTCAAAGGCTTTGTAGAGATCAATCTTGAGTAGCATACCTGGATTTTTGTAGACTTTTAAAGAATGTATAATTTCATGAGTTAAAATTATGCCATCCAGAATTTGTCGCCCTTCCACATATCCAGTCTGTTCCGGAGAGATGAGAAGCGGTAGGAGCGGCTTGAGTCTGTTTGCTATAAATTTGGATATGACTTTGTAAATCACGTTGCAGAGAGCAATAGGTCTGAATTTTTTCGGGTTACTAGCCTGGTTTTTCTTTTGGTACCAGTGCAATGAATTTGGCATTGAGGGAGGGCAAGAGCTAGTGCATGGTTCATGATTCCTCAACCAACTACCAGACTTCAAATTTGATAAGATCCCAGAAATGATGAAAAAAATTGGAAGTAAAGCCATCAGGTCCAGGGGCCTTACCATCCTTGAACTGCGCCATATCTTCATCCACTTCTTGGGGGGAGACAGGCCGAAGGAGAATTTGGTTATGCTCAACAGTGACCAATTTAGGAATGAGATGCTTGATTTGTTTGATAGCCGGATGTCTGTTAGTTTGAGGATCTTGCTGTATGCCCTTGAAGTAGTTCACCAATTCCCGTTCCATATCTTCATGGCTCTCCATCCGCTCTCCTTGCTGACTGATGATGTGGCTGATTCTGTTTTGCATTCTTCGCTGGATGGTGGAGCTGTGAAAGAATTTGGTGTTTCTTTCGCCTTCCTTTAACTAGCGAATTCTTGATTTTTTCCGCCAAAGGTTCTCTTCCTGTTTATATCTCTCCTCCAGCTGTTTTTGGAGGTTTTTCTCGTTAGAAGCAAGAGACTCTGTCCTTCCATTAGAGATGATTTCCTGTTGCGCTTCATTCATTTTTTGTTCAAGGACCTTCTTTTCCTGAAATATATTCCCAAAGACGGTCTGATGCCAATGTTTAATTTGACCTTTGAGAAATTTGAGTTTTTGCTGAAACTGGTACATTTTTGAACCCTTTGGTGGTTTAAAAATTCTCCAGGTGGCATGTATCAATTCTTTGAAGGAAGGATGGGTCAGCCAGAAGGCTTCAAATCTGAACGGCCTCTTTAGCTGAGACCCTATATTTTTCCACTGTAACAAAATGGGCCAATGGTCCGAGCCAGCAAAGGGAAAAATTGAACTTGTGATGTCCCCCCCCATATGTATGGCGTTGTCCGAGATTAAGAATCTGTCTAACTTGGAAGCAATTTGCTGGCCTCCTACTCTTCTATTGTTCCAAGTGAATATGTCATTGGAAAAGGGGATATCGATAAGCCAGTTATTATTGATGAAATTCTTGAAATGAGTGCTTTCCGGTTCTAATCTGGACCTTCCTCCAGTTTTCTCATCCATCCTCATGATCATTTTGAAATCTCCTCCAATGATCCAAAGGGGATGAGATCTGTTCGAATTGAGATGCGCCAAAGTGTTTAAGAGCGCTATCTTGCTAGTCTGCTCTTGAGGGAAGTAAACATTGGACAGATGCCCATGTATATTAGTGCCAATAGGATGGAATGTGGCCTGAATGAGATTTTGCGCTGCATGAAAGTCCGATAGCAGCATGGAGTGAGTGTCCCAAGCTATTGCAAGTCCTCCGGAGGATCCTGAGGCATCCACTGCTACTGAACTGCTGCTAGGACAAGCCTTTGATAGGATGGAGCCAAGCAGTTTACTGTTGCATTTGGTTTCCTGAAGAAAGAGTAGTTGAGGCTTCTCTTTTTGAATCATGGTTTTAATCATCTTGTACTTCCCTTGGATGTTAAGCCCTCTTACATTCCAGGAAATTAACTTCATGGGGAACTATTTGCAAGTGGTTTGAAGAACCGGGTCAACTTGGGATAACGCCCTGAATCCACCAGCATCTCCCCTAGCTGGATAGTTCGCTGCCACTCAGGTTTTCTGCCTCTGTTCCTGGTTTCCTTCAACACCTTCAGGCTGTCCCAATGGCTGCCTGGTTGAATGCCCAATTTATTATGTTGATGCACTTTAGTAAGGAATTCCTCGAGAGATTCTATTTGTTGAGGTCGGATTTTGTCAAATTCATTCCTTCTGCAAGCATCTTCTAGGCCTATGAGGTCCAGATCCCCTAGATCAAAGCTTTCAGAATCGTCCTCCATTAGGGTGATCTGCGCATTTTCCTGGGAATCTTTGCTGTCCTGACTGGGATTGAGGGAGTGCCCATCCAGATCCATGAGATTGGGGGCCCAAGACACATGCTTCTACTTTGAAGAGGGGTCGAGATCTGAGAGGGTAGCCATTTGCAGAGAAGCTTGAGAGGGCTCAGAGGAAGCAGGAATGGGCTGAGTCGAGGGGGGGACGGAAAGAGTTGAGGTATTGGGATCAGCAGGAGTCTTATTGCTCTGAGGGTCAGAATGGGCAAGAGCGGCAAAGTTGTTGCTTGTAGAGGGGGCAGTGGCAGAAGAGCTAGGTTTTTTTCTGGAGGGAGAGGATTTCTTGTTATTTCTTCTTCTGGTAGGAACTTTGGTAAACCCATATGCTTCTTCCTTGTCTCCAGCAACTTGACTTCTGGTTTTCACTGTTAGAGGACAATCCCTAAAGAGATGCCCATGAGCATGGCATCTTCTGCAACGAAAAGGCACATGTTCATAATCTAACGGTTGAATCCATTCATAGTCATCATGAAATATACTTACAGCATCTAGTAGTGCTCTGTCCAGCTGCATGTAGACACAGATGCGAGCATAGGAGGTATATCTTCTTAGCTTAGTTTCTTCTGCTATTTTTATGAATTCTCCTAATCCTTTTCCAATTGCTTGAAGAGAATCCTCATCCAAATATTCTAGGGGTAGCGAGTATAGACGAATCCAGACCGGTGCCCAGTTGAAGTTTTCTTGGTCTGGGTTAAATATTTCTATCCAGTTTCGAAGGTATAACCCTGCCGAGTTAAAGAAGTAAGGGCCCCCGTCCATTACCCTATTTATGTCCTCGATGCAGTTAAAATCAGCTGTGAAAAAACCTTTTAGTCCCAGTTGCAGAGTAACATGTCCTTTGGGCTTCCATTTGGATGCGATCCATCCTTGTAAGGCTTTTTCAGATGGCCAAAACCCGATAAATTTCCCTATGAGTACATGATCTCTCATATACAGAATCTTGGCATTAATCCGATGACTTGGTAGGTCAATTTTGGGTCTATCTGGAGCTATAGGCTTGCAGGTCGATGACGTGACCTGCGGTGTTTCCGTTTGTGTTTGTTGGGCTTTCTTGTTCGCCTGGGGTCTCTGCTCTGATGGCCCGAATGTTATGTCAAATCGAGCTCTCCTTGTTTCCCAAACACTGTCTTCCGAGGGAGGTGGGCGGCCCATCCCACCAAACTTTGGTGCCATACCTGTGAACAGCGCTTCGCTGCAGAGAGAGGTAGCGCCGTCAGTACTTGTCAGAATTGCAGGGGACGTTAGGGTTTCTGCAGAAAAAGAAAACTGAAAACCCTAGCAGAGCGCGCATCTCATTCTTGTTCATGTCAAATTTAGAGGACAACTTAAGCTACACTAATTTTTAATATAAGTAGATTTTTTAATTAAACCACCTCAACCTTTAACATACGTATTATTTTTTTATCTTGTGAGGGGTGTCTCTTAAAACTATATAGATAATTAATGATGTTGATGACTGACATACATTAAAAATAGAATTGGTTTATTGGATATTACAATAAAAGTAAGGGAGTATTGGATTTCCTAAAAAAAAATCATTATACTGAAAAGGAGTTAAGAAAAGCACTCCAATCTCACTATAGTTATAATAAATTGAAAAATTAAAAAAACAATATTGCAATAAATATTTTGGAAATTGTATCTAATTTAAGTATATCCATGACAATTTAAGAGAAAATGATTTTTAATTTCAACTTTTTCTTGCCAACATCTCCCTCTTCTGTAATTGATTTTGGTTGGAGGGAAAAAATAAAACATAACAAACCATTTTCCCTTCTATAATTGATCCTAGTTGGATGGGAAAACAATTTCCTAGGCACCCCTACTAAATCCAAGAGACTTTGAGAATATTTATGCTGATAGGCCTATATTTTTCAATATAGCTTTCAACATTTTGATTTAATTATAAAAATAATTAGAGATTTAATTTTCAATCATTTTTCTAAAATATTCATACAAGTATTTAAAAATCAAAAGTTGAGATTGCTATCATTTTAATTAAATTGATTAATTAAAAGAAAATGTCATATGAACATCTACGATATGAACATGATTTTGTTTATTTATTTTTTGGCATGAAGTATTAGTAAGCCATGGTATTAACCCATAGTATTATAAAAAAGTATTTTTAAAAATTAAAATTTTTTATGATAAAGTTAAATGAAAACTTGTTACATATTTTTTTATGATGATGATAATGATGATGATGGTTAAGGTCCACTGAGACCAACCTTTGGTCTATCAGACCTATAATTTTCTCAATTCTTAATTGTCTGGCTTCTCATCTTTCTTTTCCACATTGGTGTTTTAGCTTTCTTTTTCTTCTCTACGATATTCCAACTTCCTTTATCTTGTAACTCCTTCATCTCTTATGATTATTGCGACATTGGTTTCTTATCTTCGAGATCTGGGAGATCTACTTTGCTGCTAAATGAAGATTTCTTTTACGTGGTATTCGAATCCTCATAACTGTTGATGCTTTAAGGGGCTCTCGAGTTCGTTTTTTTGTTGTTGGGCGGGGCTTGCCCCCTGCTTGTCTTGAGGGTTGTTTCTTTCTTGCCTGATTTCTTGTGATTTAGAGTTTTCTAGAGAGTATTCTTCCTTCTTTTTTTTTTTTTTCACAGAAACGGTTAGAGTGATTTATTAAAAACTGGCCTAAATGCCTCCAAACTGGTTACAAAATGCTAGGCAGAGCCCAGATTTCTCCCTGACTAGTACCAAAGGAGTTTTCCATATTCTACATTCGAGGTATTTACGAAGTAATCTTTGATCCAACATATCGATCTTCCCTAATTTAAAGGTGCAGACAAACTGATTCAAAATTAAGCGATAGAACATGGTAAAAACAGTCAAGGGATGGGATCCCATCCAATTTCTCCATCTCTTAGAAGAGTTCCGAGAGGGAGGAGAGCTGCTTTATTGGCTTCGAGGTCCGCTTCTTTATTGTTTTCCCTTTTGACGTGATAGAACTTCAAATTCCGGAAATATTTTGAGAGGGTTCGAATTCTGCTCATCAGCCTGGATAGTCTTAAATCTGAAGGGGAATTATTGTCAATTAAGGACTTTATGATTGACTGCGAGTCTCCTATTATAACAACATCGTTAATACCGAGGGCCTTGAGAAGCTTGAGGCCTTGGAAGAGGGCCAGAGATTCCTCTTGGATACTGGTGTTAAAGCCAACTCCCCAGGCGTATCTATGATCAATACAGTCAACAACGTACTTGACCACACCTCCTGCACATGATCTGCTTGGGTTTCCTTTTTCTGTGCCGTCGAAGAAAAGAATGGGCCGCGCCTTCTTTATGCAAAAGTCCAAGAAATCTGATGCACTAAGGCGAATTTGCCAATCTTGAAGAGCCACGCAAGATCTGGAAATATCAGAGAGATTGAGATCAAGAGTAGCGCACCATGCGGCGTCTTGCTCACTAAGCTCTGCACCATCAAGCTGGTTACCAACACAGTCCTTTAAGAGGCTTTTAACTTTGACCCAAACGATCTTATAGTCGCTCTTCCTATCTCTGAAGATTCTTTGATTTCGTTCTAACCATGTCTGCCAACAGATAATCTTGGGGAGAGTGCACCATATGGCTTTTATGTGGACATTCTGTGAATTTCCACCAGGAAAAGTACGCATCCAATTCGAGAACAGTTCAGGAATGCGACTAGGGAGGATGAAGTCGGAGTTCCAATGTTTAGTAGCCTCTCTCCAAATACCTGCAACGTAATTACAGCTGAGCATGATGTGGGCAGCAGATTCTGAATTTTCTCCACACAGCGTGCACCGGGAGGGGCCATGAAAGCCTATTTTCTGCAATCTATCTTCAGTCAGAATGCGCTGGTGGCAGAGGAGCCAAAAGAAGGCATCAATTTTGGGGATTGAGGGCTGGAGCCATACCCCTTTCCAAGGTTTCGGATCCGGAGGGACGTGAGGGTGGGAAGAGAGTTGTCGATACCCGTGCGAGACAAAGTAATGGCCTGGAGTGGTCCCCCAGCCACGGGAATCCAGTTTCCTGTTGTTCAAGGGAGCCTTGCCTCCTAAAAATGTCAATAAGTTTGCATAATCCTTGGCCAGGATTTGAGGAACCTCAATCGATTTCCAGCTATGCCAGACTCCATCCTCCCAATTAGAAATATCCCATAAAGTAATGAATCCCACTCTAGCCATCCAATCTTTCAGTTGAACCAGAGATCGATCTTCAACCAAGGATTCTGTGTCCATAATGCGGTCCTCCCATATCCTGATGCGCTTGCCATTTCCAGGTATCCAGTGTGCATGCTGATTGATTAAGGAGATGGAGTTTGCACAGAGCCTATGGATCATTGATCCAGGGATAGTTTTAGGATAGTCAAGGCACCGTTTCCTCTGTCCCCAGAAGTATTTTTTCCAAAGAGCAAGTTGGGCCCAGCCCGGGTTAGGAGCGATTATCCTCCATATCATCTTTGCGCCCAACGCAATGTTTTTCTTATCCAAATTCTTGAATCTAAAACCACCTTCTAGTATGGGCAAGGATATTGTGTCCCAACTGATTAATGGGAGTTTCTTTTCATTAGCTTTCCCTCCTTTCCAGAAGAAATTTTTTATATGAGCCTCCATTTTCTTCATTATGCCCACAGGAGCCAGCATAATGGCAAATTGATATATGGGGAGGCTGCTTAAGACTGCTTTTATAAGCACAGTCTTGCCAGCCAGATTGAGCCATCTGAAACCCCAGGAATTTATCTTGGATTTTAACTTTTCTAGCATGGGTAACCAATCTCTGCTAACTGCACCTTTTTGAAAGATAGGGAGACCCAAATACTTGAAAGAAGACCAAGACGAAGAGGCAGAAAAATCCAGACAACTGTAAATGGCCTGAAGAGTGCTGGAAGGTATATGCCAACAATAAATATTTCATTTTCTTTTATTAAGGCTGCTTCCAGAGGCTTCACAATAATCATCAATCACAGCTTTGAATTTTTTGGCAGTAGAAACTGTAGCAGCACCCAAAAGAAGAGAATCATCTGCGAACAATGCATGATTAATATTCTTGACTCCCCTCGCAATGTTCAGCCCTATAATCTCTTGATCCTGTTTTTTTTTATTCAAGAGGAAACTAAGGACTGAGGCTTGAAAGACAAAGAGCAACGGGGAAAGAGGGCACCCTTGTCTCAGCCCCCGAGAAGATTTGAAAAAATATGTGGCTCTCCCATTCACCAATGGGGAAATCCAAGGCTCGCTAATACAAGCCTTAATCCAGTTGATAAATTTAGTGCCAAACCCAAATTTATGCAAGACATTTATCAGGAAACTATGCCTCACTCTGTCGAAGGCGTTTTCCAGATCTAACTTGACGACCATGCCTTTCTCTTTGCGCCCCATGCTTGAGTGGACGGCTTCTTAGACCAGAATGTAGTTATCCACAATCTGCCTTCCCTAAATAAAACCTCCCTGATTCTCGGGGATTATGTTTGGAAGAATGAATTTTAATCTGTTGGCAATCACTTTGGTGATTAGCTTGTAGCCGATATTACAAAGGGAGATAGGACGAAATCTGCTGAAGGTGTTAGCGCCTTTCTCCTTGGGGATGAGGGCGAGGAAGGCCGAATTGGTGCTTCCCCCTAATTTCTGACACTCTTGAGATTTATGCACCATTCTACAAAGATCTTTTTCCAAAATCTGCCAACAAGCCTGCAGGAATCTGGCTGTGAAGCCCTTAGGGCCCGGAGCCTTATCCGGTTCCATAGCGAAGAGGCCGTTTTTTATTTCTTTATTAGAAATCTATGCTTCCAAGAATTGATTCTTTCTGTCTGTTAGGAGGCAGGGTACCTCTTCCACTAAGCTAGGGGCATGACCCATGTCCTCCTCTTCGCTATAAAGATTCTTGAAGTGACGGAATGCAGCATTTTTTATACTTCTGATGTCTCTATGTGTGGTAGATTCAACCTTAATTTCTGAGATGGAGTTTAGGCATTTTCGGGCTTGGGCTTGCTTATGGAAAAAGGATGTGTTCCTGTTGCCCACCTTTAACTAGAGACTGCGAGACTTCATTCTCCAGAACTCTTCCTCAACAGCACTAGCCTTAAGGAGTTTCTGTTGAAACTCAGCCTCCTTTTCAAGAATTTCTTCGGTGATCTCTACATGTTCCGTGTCCAGATGGTGCTTCTCGAGACATTCCTGAATATTTTTTCTTTCTACTGCAGGATTAGGTAAGGTTTTGACCCAATATTTTAACGCTGCTTTGACTCTTCTAAGTTTCTCCTCCCAAAAAAAAACGCAGAGCCTTTGACAGGATGCTTCCAGCAATCTTTTATTAAAGACATGAAGGAGTTTTCCTTAACCCACTGAGGACTAAACTTAAAAGGAATGGGACCTTGATTCAGATGTGCCAAAAGATCAAGTCTAATGGGTCTATGATAAATAATCATTCTATATTCTAAGCCAAGAAGAAGAAAATAAATTTGAATGAAAAATCTGTCTAACCTTGCAGCGATATGGCCTGGACCGAGTCTTTTGTTGGACCAGGTATACTTGCCGGACACAGGTTTGATGTCGATCATGTCCCAATCGTGCAGCAAGTCCTCGACCCTTTCCCGCGCCTGATCCCTCACAATACTTCCACCTCACTTTTCAGCCAATGATAAAGTTAGGTTCAGATCCCCAGCAATGATGATATTTGCTAACTCTTCAGTATCTTCCAGACTTCTAATAGAGTCCCAACAGTTCTTTTTTTCTCCTGCGCATACTGGAACATATACGTTAAAAAGGGAGAGAGTCAAGCTAGAGTCCACGTGCTGTAGTTTTAGGAACAACTAATGGGTGTTGGAAATTTCTTTGACCCTTGAGAATTTTTCTGCATTCCAAATGGTGCCCAAACCACCTGAAGTGCCTCAAGCTGAGACAGCTTGACCATCGCTTTTCTTCCACAGTATTTTGCCGATTTGGAGGAAGATATTGTCCTCCATTTTAGTCTCGTGGATGAGGAGTATGTCAGGAGATTCTGTTCTTAACAAATTTCTTATAGCTTCTTCCTTTATTCTACTCCCCATACCCCTACAGTTCCAGGAGATGATCTTCATCACTTGCTTTTGGATTGATGAGCTCCTTTAGAGCTCTGGGACTGATTTCTGGTCGACTTCGGTGTTTTGCCTAGGAGTTTTTTTAGAGTTGGTTGGCTTCCCCGGAGTTTGTCTTTATAGGTCTCCTGCTCTCTTTTTCCTCGAGCAGATTTTCGGCCTCTCACGGATCTTCTAGCCGAGGTATGTGAGTCTCCTATTTCGCCTTCTTCTTCTGAGTCCTCCGTACCTTGCCCTTCCTCAGTCTCTTCTATCAATATCTCTTTTGCTCTATCAGTATTGCCTTCATCTTGTTGTGATCCCGAGAGGATCTCTTTGTGTTGCGACCCTTCCTTCTACATCACAGGTTCTTGAGTGTCTTCTAATGCTGAGCTTAAGTGAGCAAATTTATTTCCTTGTTCTGCGGTGGATTGGGTTTGGGGCCCCGATGCTGCCTGAGAAGTTTTACCATTCGAGTTGCCTGTTCTTGGAGTTTTATGTGCTGTTTTTGTTCTTTTGACCCGAGTCCAACCATCTTCCTTTCCTTTCTCCCCTTCTATATTCTTCGGGCAGCTTCTCGCAAAATGCCCATAGACATAGCACTTCCTTCACTTGAACGGGAGTTGTTCATAGTCCAGCATTTGAAGATGTGTCCAGCTTCCAACTTTTATCTTTATAGCTTCAGGTAGTCCTACCTCCAAGTCAACTTCCACGCAGATACGAGCACAATCGTATTGCTCTTTTCTGTTAGCTCGGCCAATGAATTTACCTAAAGAGTTGCCGATATGTTTCAGAGATTCCCAATTCCAGCAATGAACAGGCAGATTTGGGAGTCTGACCCACACTGGGACGGCAGTGGGGACGTCGACTGCTAGATCAAAGTCTGGCATCCACTTGTTGAGGTACAGCCCCTGAGGGCCCATGAAATAGGGACCGTTACGAAAGATCAGATCTTTGTCTTCCTTGTCAGAGAATTCGAACAGGAAAAATCCCTTCCCGAGAAAATACGAGGTGACATTGTTTTTAATCAGCGGTGCCCAATTCCTAGCGACCCAACTCTCTGTGGTTTTTGGAGAGGGCCAGAGCCCAGTAAACTGACCGACCAGAGCTCTTTCCGCCAAAGAAAGGGAAACCTTGATCGGGCCCTCTAGAGGAAGCGAGATTTCGGGGATATCGTCCTTTCATTTTACAAACTTCGCTGCTTCAAAAGGTTTCTTCTTAGGCAGAGAGTTCAGGAGGGAACGAAAAGCCTCTTCATCAGAGGGGGGAGGCGGAGGAGGCAACTCCATTGAAACAACAATCCCTTCGCTCAGGGAAGTTGCGCACAGATCGCTTCCCGCATACATACCATCCTCCATAGCCCTCCTCAAAGGAACCGAGGAAAGAGGCCCCAACAAGACAAAAAGACAGGGTCAAAGGGCCAAAGAGCTGCGTGAGAGACCAACGCCCGTGCGGAAAGCGATGCGCCCAGCAATCGATTCAAGGCACTGATGGATATGAATAACCGAATCGCAGAAAAACCTGAGGCCAACCGCCCAGAACAAATACAGGAATGGAACAAAGCCCACCAGGGCGGCCAGAGGGTCGAGCCGCCTCTAGAAGCTCAGAAGAATAGGTGCAGACTGGCTAAAAAAATATATGTAGCAAGACTTGTAGATTTTCCTGGAGAGTATTCTTCCTTGATGATAGTGTAATGTTCCTTTTTTTCTCCTTCCCACCATGTAGATCTATGGTGATTCTTTCTAGCAGAATTTTTAGGGAGACTTTTGGGAAATTTTTGGCTAGATGGCCTATCTCAAAGCAGGATCGACATCTGAAGAGGACACTTTCATAGTCAAGTTTCTGGTTCCATACATAGTCTTTGCTTGTTAGGATTATTTCAGCTGGGAAACCGGTGCAGAAGTCCATTTCTACACAGATGTGTGCATAGGTGGTTATGACATATTCCTCTTTTTTTGGGCACTTGCAGTAAAATTTCCCAATTGCATCGCCAATGGATTTTAGCAAGGAGAGATTTCAGAGATGCAAAGGTGGGTTTGGAAATCTGACCCAAACTGGTGTTGAGGTTATGACTGTTGTTGAGGGATCGAATGATGGGTTCCATGGCTTCATGGATAGGCCTGAGCTTTCCCAAAACCAAGGGACATAATCTAAAATGCATTGTCTGCTTTCAGAGTTTTCAAAATCTACTATAAAGAAACCCTTAGCATAGGGGTAGATATTAATTTCATCAGAAATGACAGGCTTCCATACCTCCGTGATCCAACTCTGGAGAGTTGTCAGCCGCGGCCAAAGGCCATTAAACTGGCAGATTAAGGCACTTTAAGAAAAATTTAAGGCCTCATCCAGTGAAGCCTTGACCACCTGCAGAGTGGGAGTTGGGACTTTACTAAAAATATGTGCGAGAGCTTGACTCTCAGAGGCAGGCAGAACTGGACCAAAAATTATCTTCGCGAAGCTGAGAGCCATACTGCATTAGAGATGATATCAAACCCTGTGGAAGAGATAATCATACACTTCTATTTATACTTTTAACAGTTTCCCTGCAATAGTTCGGGACTATTATAAAAAAGACCCTCGTACTTATTCAGTAAACTTTGTTATAGGACTTTGCACATCAATTCCAGATTTTAGATAGCACTTAATTGTATTCTTATGAATACCTGATCATGCTAACAACTCCATGGCTTGCTCAGAATAAAATTCGGAAACTCAGCTTCAGAGATACGGGCATCTCATGGGTCAAACCCTTTCTAAGCTCTCGGCAGCCACTATAAGAGTTGGACACTGAATGGATTTATTTGGCTTTAGAGTGTGTGATCCGTGGTGTTGTGAAACCAGCTCCAAAAAGAGAAGAAAAGATATATCAACGCCTTAGAAATAAGCCACTTAGAGGGGGCAACCTCTAATACATTACATGAATGAACAATTCTTCGATGATTCAAATTACAAAACCTCCTTTCTATATATAGGAGTCCATGGGGCCACAATGTAATCCTAGTGGGGTCACAATGTAATCCTAGCTGACCTAACAATAATAATTTAAGGGCACAATAATAACAATATGGGGGTTACAAGGGTACAATAATAACAATAAGGGGGTTACACTAACAACAATAAGGGACTATACTAGTAATAAAGGGACCTAACATGCCCCTCTCCTTCAAAAAAGTGTTGTCCTCAACGCTTGAGTAGCTCTGGGTGCTTCTGTATAAAATTCTCATCCTCCCATGTAGAATCTTCAGTGGGTAAGTTCTTCCACTTGATGAGATACTCTGAAATTAATCGATTCCGTAGTTGTCGAGTTCTTTTTTCCATGACTGCTTCAGGTTCCAATATGATTTTCCCTTCCCCATCAAGTTCTGGCAATACTGTTTGAACTGGAAGATTTACACCTATAACCTTCTTTAAGCATGAAACATGGAAAATTGGATGCACTCGTGAAGAAGCAGGAAGCTTCAATTTGTATGCCATAGTACCAATATTTTGCAAAACCTTGTAAGGACCATAGTACTTTGGCGATAATTTATTATCCTTCTTAGCTTGCTTGAGGGACATTTTTTTATATGGTTGTAGCCGTAAAAATACCCAGTCTCCTACATCAAAACTTCTCTCGCTGTGATGTTTATCTTCCTGTTGTTTCATTCCATTTTGTGCCAAATTTAGGTTATCCTTTAAGAGTTGGAGAACTTCTTGTTGATGTTCGATGTGATCTTCCACTGCTTGAACCTTCAAATTTTCTCTTAAAGATGATGTGATGGACGGTGGATGATATCCATAAAGTGCCATAAATGGGGTCATTTTTGCTGCAGTATGGAAGGAAGTGTTATACCACCATTCAGCGAGAGGTAACCACTTGACCCATTGTGTTTGTTTATCAGATACAAAAAAAACGAAGATATCCTTCCAAACATTTATTTACTATCTCAGTTTGACCATCAGATTGAGGATGATAAGATGAGCTATGAGCTAATTGAGTACCCAAACAAGAAAATAACTCCGTCCAAAAATTTCCAGTAAAAATGGGATCTCTGTCGCTCACAATAACCCTTGGGCTTCCATGTAGCTTTTGAATTCTGTCCATAAATGTAGTAGCAACTGTACTTGCTTTAAATGGATGAGATAATGCACAAAAGTGTGCATGCTTGGTAAGTCTATCAACTACCACCATGATGAAACTCTTTCCTTCGGACTTAGGTAAACCTGTGATAAAATCCATTGAAATCTCCTCCCAACGTTGACTTGGAATGGATAAAGGTTGTAGAAGTCCTGGGGTCTTAATTGTTTCCACTTTATTCTGCTGGCAAACCAAACATTCCACCACAAATTTTTGAATATCAGATTTAAGGCCATCCCAAAAAAATTCTTTCTTCACCCTGTGGTAAGTTTTTAAAAATCCTGAGTGTCCTCCTAAAGGAGAAGTGTGCAATTCCAAAACAATATTTTGTTTTAGTTGGGAATTCTTACAAAGATATAAGCGATCTTTGTACCATAAGGAATCATTTTTCCAACTAAATGTATCAAATGTACTAGGATCTTGCCGCAACTTTTGAATGAGTGTCCATACATCTTTGTCCTTCTTCCATTCATCTCTTGCTTCGGTTATCCAATCTGGTTGGATAATAGAAATGGCACAAAGCAATGCTTCCACCTCTTCATTCTTTCTTGAGAGTGCATATGCAACAACATTTAGCTTGCCTTTTTTGTATATTATTTCAATTCATAACCCAACATCTTTGTGACCCATTTTTTCCACTCTTCTGAAGATAGTATTTGTTCCAAAAAGTGTTTAAGACTATCATGATCAGTTTTTACCTTGAAGTGTCTTCCATTAGCTAAGTTCTCCATTTCTTTAGTGCATGCAGTATTGCTAACATTTCCTTCTCATAAATAGGTTTCTGTAAATACTTTCCTTTGATTGGACGACTTCCAAAAGCAATGGGTCTTCCTTATTGAATTAAAAAAACACCAATTCCATTTCCTGAGGCATCACATTCCACAATAAAGGTTTTTGTAAATTCTGGTATAGCTAAGACTGGTGCTAGGCACATTGCCTCTTTAAGATGTTCAAAGGCCTTAGTTGCTTCAGGAGTCCATGAAAATTCTTCTTTCTTCAATAATGTTGTTAGAGGTGCTGCTATTCTCCCATAATTCTTAACAAACTTTCGATAATACCCTGCTAACCCGAGAAATCCTCGCAACTACTTTATGGTTGTGGGGAATTTCCATTCCTTAATGGCTTTAATTTTGTTAGGGTCTACCTTAACACCCTCGTGAGATACAATATGACCCAGATATTCCACCTCTTGTACTCCAAAGAAACATTTGGATGTTTTTGCATATAATTGTTTATCTTGCAATAGTTTGAGCACCCTGTCAACATGTTGAACATGATCCTTCCAAGACCTGCTGTAGATTAGTATATCATCAAAAAATACTAGCACAAATTTTCTAAGGAAGGGTTTGAAAATGGAATTCATCAACCTTTGAAATGTAGAAGGTGCATTGGTAAGGCCAAAAGGTATGACCAAAAATTCATAATGACCCTCATGAGTTCGAAATGTTGTTTTCAGAATATCTTCAGTCTTCATTCTAATTTGATGATACCTTGAACGAAGATCCAATTTGGTAAAATAAATTGCTCCATGTAATTCATCCAATAATTCATCAATCACAGGAATGGGAAATTTATCTTTAATGGTGAGCTTATTGAGCTCCCTATAATCTGGACACATTCGCCATGATCCATCCTTTTTGTGTACCAATACTACAGGAGCAGAGAAAGAACTTTGACTAGGTTGAATTATACCCGCCTCTAACATTTCTGCAATCATACGTTCAATTTCACTCTTTTGGACGTAAGGATATCTATAAGGCCTGATGTTTGGAGGAACACTTCTTGGAATCAAATGAATAGCATCATCATGATCACGAATAGGTGGGAGTCCTTTGGGAGTTTCAAACACCTTGGAATGATTGTCAAAGACTTGTTGGAGATCTGCAGAAATAGATGATTTTGATGTCGGAACTTCTAGTGAGCATAATTGTGCAATTACGCCTCGTTGTTCTTTCTTTAGAAGCTTTGTCATGACATTAGAGCTTATTATCCTTCTTGGCTTCCCTTCAATACCCCGTAATTCGACTTCCTTTCCTTCTAAAAAAAAGTTCAAGAAAAGTTCTTGAAAATTAAAAGCTACCGTCCCCAAAGATTGTAACCATTGTACTCCTAGTACAACATCAGCACCTCCCATAGGAATGGAAAGCATTGGACTAGTAAATACATATTCCCCCATGGTTAGCTTGATATTATGGCATTTTCCGGAGAAATTTATAGTTCCTCCATTTGCAACCATCACTTGACATTCCGGTGTTGGGTATAGGAAACAATTTAATTCCTTGGCTACCTTACAATAAATAAAATTATGGGTGCTACCTAAATCAATCAACATTATTACCTTTTTCTCCTTGATTTGTCCTTCTATCTTGAGAGTTTGAGAAGTGGTAATTCCTGCCAGTGCATTACACGATATGGTCAGATTCATTTCTTCCTCTTCTAGGGCTGGTTCCTGGTGTATATCCTCTTCTTGTTCATTTTCTTCTTCCTCTTCACAATTTATGTAAAATAATTTCTTCTCAGCACACTTATGACCTTTAGTGTATTTGCTATCACAACTGTAGCAAAGCCCTTTTGCTCTTTTTTCTTCCAATTGTTGTGGTGTCAACCTTTTAGGTTGTGGAAATCTAGGTGTAGCAACACTTCCTTCTTTATAGAAGTGAGTGGTAGGCTTCCTTGTCGCCATAATTTTACATTCAATTTTTCTTGCCAACCTGAATGCCTTCTCCAATGAATCAGGTTCCAAAAAGCGAACTTCATGTTGGATGTTATCCTTTAAAGTGCCTATGAAGAGATCAATCCTGTGTTCCTCTGGAATATCAGTTACCCTTATATTCAATTTTTGGAAGTCCTCAATGTGCCGCCCCACTAAACCCTTTTGTTTGAGATTTATCAATTGGCTAAAGAAGGTGTTTCTCTTTGTATCATCATAATGTGCTATCATTTCCTCCGTAAAAATTGACCAAGTGACAATTTTTTTACGGGAGAAAAGCCATCGATACCATACAAATGTATTTTGTTCTAAATGTAAAGTTGCAATGCACACCTTTTGTGTGTTTTGCACATTATGGAGATCAAAATATTGCTCCATCTGTAGTATCCATGTTACAGGATCATTTCCATCAAAATTCCTCATATCCATTTTTGGAATATGGTGGTTCTTACCACCAACATTAGATTTTATGAAATCATGATTAACATTTATTTTGTTCTCATCATGAGTTTCCTCTACTATATTTTCACCATTAGGAAACATTTCTTGTATCAACTTTGTCAAACCTTCCATGTCTTCTTTTAGATCATTCTTCATGTTCTCCATTTTCGATTCCATGCCAGCTTCCATGCCATCTATCTTAGATTCCATGCCATTCTTCAAAACATCCATATTAGATTCCACGCCTTTCTTCAAACCATCCATCTTAGTTTTCATGCCTTTCTTCAAAACTTCATGTCATTTTTCGTTGCTCTTTGCGAGAGTGAAATTTTTTGCACTTGCTCTTGTAATTTTGATATGTCATGTTGCCATTCTTCATCTTCATGAGTCATAGTACATCTTTCTAAAGGCTTAATGGGTGTTGAATTCATTTTAGGGGCCATTTTAGAATCTAATATTGATATCTATTCTACAATATGCCCTTGGAATCAATTCAACTTGATTCTTCAAACAAAACTTATGAAATTCGGAAAAAAATACACACCTTTTACTTGCTTTTGAGGAGCTCGATATTGAAATTGAATTATCTCTATAATTGAAGATCCTCAATATCTCAAATTGAGCTCTGTAGTAGCCCTCTGAAGCTTCTTTCAAATTCTACAGGTTTGATCTGATTTGGATTCTTCAAGGAAAAATTATGTCCAATCTCCCATAATGACCCAATTTTGGACTGGTTCAGTAGAGCGAACTTGTACGACTTGCCACGTATCACTGTTTCCTCCTTTGGCTCTGAAATTGATAGAAAAAAAAATAAATTCCGTGCACTTGCAGCCACTTCTTAGAGCATTCCAATATGATGCTCAGAGAGAGAGCTATGAATATTTTCCCACGATCACCTCTTTGAGGTGAAATTCAAAAGCCTCAAAAAACCCTAACTTCCACAGATCACATCTCCACAAATATTGTGAACGAATATCTGAAATTTTTTTATGATGTTCCTCAGGATTGTGGCTTCACACTCTAAAAATTTTAGCTTCTAAACCTTCGTAGAAAAAAATTTATTACGAAAATACCACGATGACCTATTTAGGTTAAATTCAGGAGCCTGCAAAATGACCTAACTTGCACAGATCATATCTCCGAAAATAAGCAAACCAAGATCTGAAATTTTTTGATGATGTTCCTCGGGATTTTGGCTTCATACTCTAAAAATTTCAGATTTTGAACCTTCGTAGAAAAAAAGTTATAGTGAAAATGCCACGCTAACCTGTTTGGAGTAGCGAAACCCTAGAATCTCAAAGCTCTGATACCAAATGTTGTGAAACCAGCTCCAAAAATAAAAGAAAAGACATATCAACGCCTTAGAAATAAGCCACTTCGAGGGGTAAAACTCCAAAATGAACAATTCTTCGATGATTCAAATTACAAAACCACCTTTCTATATATAGTAGTCCATGGGGCCACAATGTAATCCTAGTGGGGCCACAATGTAATCCTAGCTGACCTAACAATAATAATTTAAGGGCACAATAATAAGAATATGGGGGTTACAAGGGTACAATGATAACAATAAGGGGGTTACACTAACAACAATAAGGGACTATACTAGTAATATAGGGACCTAACACATGGTAGAGACCTGAAAACCATAGAGACAAAGCTGTAAAGACAAAAGCTCACGAGTTAACGACCGAAAATCGTAGAGCCGAAGGTGCAGAGTATATACACCTCCCACGATATGCGGTAGAGACCCAAAACCTGTAGAGCCCTTTCTAATTAATATGGAATGTGGAATTATTATTGTCCGTTGAAAAAACTAAAAGTATACGCAACTTGAAACGAACAAGGTAACGTGTTGAAACTGTGGATGGATTTGTAGAAACCTCCAGCTACACTGCATATAGCATGATATTACTAATTCAGCGGTGACACCAATTTTATGGGTAGAAGCACACGAAAACTGCAGAGCCGAAGCCACAGAGACCGAAAACCACAGACTTATAAAACATATAAATACATATAACCATCTTTTCTTGAGGTAAAGATGAATTTTTATAAATTTTAAAACACTTTAAAAAACTTTTATGGTTTATCTTAATATTTTATATAAAATATTTAATAATAACAATATTATTTATAGAAAAATAATTATTTTTATAAAAATAATTGAAGATATATTCCTTTTAATTTAATTATAAAATTATAAATTATAGAATTTTTTTTTTTTTTTAATTTCTTTTTTTTTAACATAATGCATTTTCAAATTTTATAATATTCATCATATTCTTGTTGTGAGAAAAAATCTTTATAGAATTTGTTAAAAAAAAAATCAATGAAAATGACAAGACAAATAATATAATATTGAGGAGAAATTACTATGGAGTTATCTAACAATATGATAAAATCAAAATCATATTTTATAAAAAAAAACAAAATTTGACAAAATCGAATTGTTATATTTTTATAAAAATTGAATGGTTTCATTTTTATAAATATAGCCTCCAATGTATGAGAATTATTTATATAAATAGATAATAATAAATATTTCGATTAAGGAAAAAGTAAAGCATTCATCAATTTTGAAATAACATTTATTCACTTCAAAAATAAAATTAGACTAATTCTTAATTCCATCGAAAATGGACTAAACCATGAAGAAAATTATAATAAATTCAAATATTTAAAATCTTAAATCTTCATAATGTCATTTGCAATTCCAAATGCAACATCTTTGTACCCTTAGTCCATCTTCTACCAAATGTGACAACGATATCCGATTATAAACATGTGAAAGTGAGAAAAGACAAAGGTTGGAAAAGTAACACATACCCAGCCACCTCTTCTAGTTTTACTTTATATTTCACGCTTGATTTCAGTATTTTATTCAGAAATTCCCATCAGCAAATAATTCTAAGTTGCATCTAATTCGATTATTGATGTAAGATTAGGTTAGGCTTCTCTAAAACAATTTTTATTCTCGGTTGAGTAAGGGTAACATGTTTAAGTATGTTATGTACTTAAAAAAAAATAATAAAAATAGTTTTTTCAATTAAATAATTATATAAATAAATATTTTAAAATTTATTAACAAAACAATTAGTTTAATTGTTGATATTTCATTTTCATTTTTTAAGTAATAAATACAATATTTTAATATAAATTAATATAAAATGACTCAATACATTACATGTTATGTAATCTTTATAACATTCAAAAATATAATTTAAACAATAAAAAATTACAACATTTTTTTACATTTTAAATTAAATTTACAACAACAAAAAATAAAAAAAATTAATCTATCCTTAAATCCTTACTTTAAATAAAACTATACTAGTTTATTTAAACGGAACAAGGAGTAAGTCCAATATTAAGAGATATCGCGTTAGTGAAGTTGTGAGTATTTGGTATCATTCATTGCATTGGAATTTCCCTCTTTCTATTTATCATTTTGGAACAAGGAGTAAGTCCAATATTAAGAGATATCGCGTTAGTGAAGTTGTGAGTATTTGGTATCATTCATTGCATTGGAATTTCCCTCTTTCTATTTATCATTTTGTAACTTTGATTTCGTTGAATGGCAGAAATTGTGTGGTTAGTCTGTGGTGTATTTTTGTTTTGAGCGTTTTCTATTTAGATATGCATTTTTATTTGGTATTTCTTATTTATTAATTTATCATTTTATACTTTTGATTTGGTTGAATGGCAGAAACTGTGCAGTTATTCCATGTTTTTATGTTTACACCGTTTTTATTTAAATATGTATTTTTATTTGGGTATTCTTATCTGGGTTGCAAGAGTATAGAACGAGGTTAACGGTTGATTTATTGGATGTTTAAATTTATAATTGAGATAAAATTAATTTTTCAAATAAATAATGCAAGATTGGAAGGTTAGAATTTAATTTTTTTACAATTTAATAAATTAACTATTTGATGGTTAATTATTGAATTAGAATTATTTATATAGTTGGTTTAAAAGATGAATGGTTCATTAATAGAATATTAATAGAAACATTTATATTGTTAGCAAATAATTGATTTATATATTGAAATTCTTATTGACTATGTAGTTGACAAGTAATGATTTCTATTAACATATTTTGCTACCATAGTATAAGGGAAATGTGTAATTCCTTGCATGCTCAAGGGGGTGTATATATATTTTGGTTACTTTTTATTAAAACCATTATAATATATCAATAATCTCACTTTTAGTATGTTTAATTAGTTGTTGTATTACTACCAAGACGTGTTAAAAATAGTTCAAGCTCCATCTAAACCATAAATATAAAATTTAGATGTCCATGTGAAATAACATAATTTTATATGAATTTAAAAGAGAGATAAAATAATTAAAATGTAAAAAAAAAATATATTTTCACTTTTGAGTGTGTCAAAGATATACAATTCTTACATTATTTGAAAATATTTTAATATAAAATTTAAGTAATTTGAATATTCAGATTAACTAATCTATTTCAATATCAATTGTACATAAATTTAAAAAAAAAATAAAAAAAAAATAGGAAAACAAATTTAATGTTGACCATAATAAAATATTACATAGCTTGATGAGAAGAATAAGAAAAATATAAAGAAAAGAAACACAAATATATATATAAAATAACATATTTCAAAATAAAAAAAATAAAAATAAAAGAAATCATTTTCCCTTAAAATAAATAATAATATGAAGATATAGCTTTTAAATAATAATAAAAATAATAGTAATAAAAATAATAATATATAAAATAAACAAAATATTTTAATATGCATAATTAATTAATATTACTTGCATTTAAAATTATATTAATAATCAGAAAAATATTTTAATGTGATTTAAAATATTTTAATAGCAACGCTAAATAAAATAGTTCATTGTCAACTATGTATATATTATATGGTTTTAAAAAATTTCGTATATTATACATAAAATAATTGGAAAAAAAATCTTTAAAAAAATCTTATGGTTAAAACCAAATTCAAGAAATATTGTTTGGAAATGCAATTTTATGTTGTGTAGTGCTAATCAAGATTTTCAAGGTGTTTCCCATTTATACCTTCTAAAATGTAGTTTAAATAATGAAAAATTAAGTATAAATTCTGTGGTGAAAATTTTGAATTTTCTCCATTAATACTTGGGTCTCGGGTGAATTTTCTTGATTAATACTTGGTTCTGCGGTGAATTTTGTGGTGAGAATTTTGCGATGAAAATTCTCTACATTAATACTTGGGTCTGCGATGAATTCTGTGGTGAAAATTCTACGGTGAAAATTTTCTACATTAATACTTGGGTCTGTGGTGAATTTTCTCCATTAATACTTAGGTCTGTGGTGAAATTCTGCAGTGAAAATTTTGCAGTGAAAATTTTGCAGTGAAATTCTGCGGTGAATTTCTTGATTAAAGGTTCCGGTTTGCTGATATTCAGGTGCACACATTCCTTATATTTTTCTAATACATATTTGCTCATATATTCTCAAGTATGAATAATTCACCCTAGCTACCAAATATTACCAAAGGTAGACCTAGCAGAGTTACTCTACATAGCTTGTATGAGTATATATGGTGAAAAGAGAATCTCCCACAGGGCAGGTTCACCTTTCAGTTCACCAATATGGACCTTCAACCTTCAAAAACTATGTTAACCCTGCAGATTCGTAACCTGCAATTTCGACCCTGGGGCCTGTGGGTTATGGCCCATTCTGCTGTTCCTGCGCCTCTTTCAATATATGGGAAAGAATTCAAACAAAACCCATGATTCCATAATCTTGGAATCAATAAGTGCAACCTTTTTTTAATATCGAAATTAAAATAAACAGAGATTTTCAATAAATGAAGACCCATGATTTCACATGCACACGCTTTCAACCGGAAGACAAAATCCATTCAGCCACAATCGGTAATATAAATCATTCCATTAAGAGTTAAGCCTCCATATGGCTCCAACGTCACTCCCGCTGGATCTTCATCAAACCAAATCGAATGGTTTGAATATTTCAAAACGATTTCCCTCAAAGCTAACACAGCAAAATAGATTGCATTCATCTCAGGGTTCTACAATTCCAATCTACACGTTGGTTCACATTCTGAGCCCCGCGAAACTACAGATGCAACCACCGCTTAATTATAACTCTGTGTAAGTTCCAAATGAATCTGGATTTCCGGCATTACTCCCACGACACCTTCTTCTCTTTATCGTGCCAAGCAACGATGTTGTGCCATGGCCCCAAATCAAACTAAACCAACGCATTGTTGTGCGTTTTCGAACAACCATTTGCCACGGTTTTTCTTTTACTCGCAGTTTCAATCCAACCATATGAATCGAAACACAGTGATTATATTAGATCGCAATCGATCTTAAAGCGATCGAATAAATCAACCATAAAAAATGGAATTAACTCATAAACTTAAAAAAAAAACATTCTTCGAACACACAGAAACGTATAACAAGATTTCATATATATATACAGATACAGTTACAAACTCCTCATTAAATCTAAGGCATTTCAGCCTTGGCACGCAGATTATTCCTCGGTTACATTGTGATTTTCCTATCTATCTCACACTACAAGCTCTTGTTTTTATAAAGACTTACAACAACATGAATCAGTTGAGATCCAAAACTACCCTGCACCTTCTCAACCGCACACCTAGCAGATTTCAGGTATAGAAAACTAATTTGATTTTAGCAAATTTTGTCCCAAATTAAAACTGTTTGGATGCCCCTGCATCAGACTCACGAGGCACAAAAATTTATGACCTTCTGGTCATATGGCTTCTACAGCTGTCGACAATTCTTCTGTGGAACTGCTCCTTGTGATCTTCCTGTAACAACACTCCTGAACAATTCTGCCCACATCCTCTGTGGAATTGTCCATCGTGAACTGCAACAAAACCTTTGCAATAGCAGTCCTCCCTGCTACCAGATACCTCACCAAGCTTCTCTCCTGAGCTTATTCTTTTGGCATCTCTGGTTCTCTCCTCTCGAACCAATTGAGCACTCCTACTCTAGGTTGTTGCATCTACTCACCTTCCTCTGCTGCTACCTTCACAAAACACAAAAATCACAAGCTTACAAAACTTCACAAAGCTGTACCTCTTTTTCCTTTGTACGCAAACTCCTTTCTTCGCATGCAAAAATCCTTTCCGCAGGAAATATTTTCCCGCTCTGATACCACTTGATGAAAAGCGAATCTGCCACAGGGCAAGTTCACCTTTCAGTTCACCAATATGGACCTGCAACCTTCAAAAACTATGTTAACGCTGCAGATTCGTAACCTGCAATTTCGACCCTAGGCCTGTGGGTTATGGCCCATTCTACTATTGCTGTGCCTCTTTCAATATATGGGAAACAATTCAAACAGAACCCATGATTCCATAATCTTGGAATCAATACGTGCAGCCTTTTTTTAATATCGGAATTAAAATAAAAAGAGATTTTCAAAAAATGAAGACCCATAATTTCACATGCACACGCTTTCAACCGGAAGACAAAATCCATTCAACCACAATCGGTAATATAAATCATTCCATTAATATTTAAGCCTCCATATGGCTCCAACGTCACTCCCGTTGGATCTTCATCAAACCAAATCGAATGGTTTGCATATTTCAAAACGATTTCCCTCAAAGCTAACACAGCAAAACATATTGCGTTCATCTCAGGGTTCTACAATTCCAATCTACACGTTGGTTCACATTCTGAGCCCCGCGCAACTACAGATGCAACCACCGCTTAATTATAACTCTGTGTAAATTCCAAATGAATCTGGATTTCCGCCATTACTCCCACGGCACCTTCTTCTCTTTATCGTGCCAAGCAATGCTGCTGTGCCGTGGCCCCAAATCAAACTAAACCAACACACTATTGTGCATTTTCGAACAACCATTTGCCACGGTTTTTCTTTTACTCGCAGTTTCAATCCAACCATATGAATCGAAACACAGTGATTATATTAGATTTCCATCGATCTTACAGAGATCGAATAAATCAACCATAAAAACTGGAATTAACTCATAAACTTAAAAAAAAACATTCTTCGAACACACAGAAACGTATAACAAGATTTCATATATATATATACAGATACAGTTACAAACTCCTCATTAAATCTAAGGCATTTCAACCTTAGCACACAGATTCTTCCTCGGTTACATTGTGCTTTTCCTATCTATCTCACACTACAAGCTCTTGTTTGTATAAAGACTTACAACAACATGAATCAGTTGAGATCCAAAACTACCCTACACCTTCTCAACCGCACACCTGGCAGATTTCAGTTATAGAAAACTAATTTGATTTTAGCAAATTTTGTCCCAAATTAAAACTGTTTGGATGCCCCTGCATCAATATAGAGTCTTTAGAGAAATGTAGAGAAGAAAGAGAAATCAAGCTACAAACCCAGTTAGAAGCCATGCTGGAAAACAAATTCACATCTCTTGAAGACAAGATCCAAAAACAAATAGAAAATAAAATAGAACTATTGGAGAATAAAATGGAGGCAATGGAGACTAGGTTTCAGGTCATAGAAAAACAAAACCAAGATACGAACCAAACATCCCAGCAAGGACATGCTGATAATATAGAGAGTCTTAAAATGAAGGAAATGATTAAAGAACTAGAAGAAAAAGTTAACAACGGTCTCACCCTAAATCGTAGGGCAGGTAAATTAGATATCAAACCAATTAAATATGAAATGAAAAAATTGATCGAATTAGACCATGAGCGTAACAAAAGGTCCTTGATCCTTATAATCTTCAGTTTGAAAGAGGAGGTAGACGAGGATACTTTAGCCATAGCCCAGAAAGAATTACATAATAGATTACAAATTGAAACCACGTGTCTCACAGAAGCAACAAGGTTAGGGAAATTAACTGAGAATAAAGGAAGGCTGATCCGAATAAAGGTGAGCTCTACTAACCATAAATATGACATACTTAGTAAAACCAAGTCTAAAAAGAACGGTAATATTTATAAACGAAGATCTCATTCCAGAAGATCAAGCATAATTAAGAAAGGAGGTTCAAAAGGTAAAAGAAGCTAGGAAGGAAGGAAAATGGGCAATAATCAGAAATAAAAAAGTTGTTATTCGAAATAAAACCAAAAATATTGTAATAAATAGAAATTCAACATGCTCTGAATTCTTTCGTGGAACTGTTAGGGCTTTCCATGGAACAAAGCCCCAAACTAAGTTGGATCTCAAATGATTTTGATATTATATTGCTTGTTGAAACTTGGGAGCACGAAGAATCTAAGGTCGCTAACATAGATGGCTTTTCACTATGGTCTACCTGGAACAAATGATCCTCCCGTAGAGGCATTGGGGGCATATCTTGCTACATTAAGAAGAACATCTCCCCCCATGCTAGGATTTATAAAAACGACCCTTACAACCAATATAGTTGGATTGAGATTATTGACATTAATGATAAAAAGGCCTACATAGAAATCTGTTATTTTTCGCCCATTAATTCTAACTTCTATAAGAAAAATAATCTAGATAAAAATAGTCCTTACAATGGTTTAGAGAATGATATTTCTAGCCCAAGGAATGAAGGTAATATCCTTTTAGTGGGTGACTTTAATGCTCGAACTTCAAGCAGCCAAGCTATTCTTCTAAGCAATCATTCCAACCCCAATCCTCTTTGGTTAGATGAAGATCATACTCTGTCTAGCCGGTAAAAAGGGAGTTCTAAAGACTTGATGGATAATTTGTTTGGGTCAGAGCTATTCAAGCTCTGTAGTGCTCAGGATCTCATAATTTGCAACGGTCTAAAGAAGTGGCCCAATTCTAGCCAAATGACTTGCATCCATGGGCTTGGCGGCAATGTGGTAGACTATGTTATTTCCGATCTCCCTTTATACAACGAAATAATAAGTTTTGACATCTTAGACAACCACGAGCCTGAATCTGATCATAGGCCTTTACTCATAACTCTCAATTTTGTGATGCATAGAGATCCCATAGAAGATAATCCTTATAGTCAAAAGAACTTAATCTTTGATAGAAATAAAAATGATCTGTTTGTAAACGAATTAAAAACTAATTTTCTTCCTTTATCTAGTATAGACAACATAGATGACCTTTATCATAATTTTACTACAACCCTCTCATATTCTATTAACAAGTTCTCAATTGAAGTCTCAAGTAAGAAAAGAAATAGAAAAACCAACCCTTGGTATGACAAAGATTGTAAAAGTGCGAGGAGAGAAATTAAGGAAGTTGTTGATGAATCTTTCAAAATTTACAAGTTAAAAATATACAAAGCCCTAACTAAAAGGAAAAAAATGGAATATATTCATAAAAGACAAGAGAATCTCTTACACGTCTCTAAGGTGGCTCCTAAGAAATTTTGGAGGTAGATTCTAACTAGGAAAACTAAAGATAATAATAATTTTTTTTTACATGAATGGAATTCCTATCTTAAAAAGCTTTATGAATCTCCAAATGCCAAGGATTTTGAAACCCTACTCACAACGAAAAAAGTTTTCTCACTAGAAGAAATTTATTTTAGGGTTAAACGCCTAGAAAATGGGAAAGCTAAAGACATTGAAGGTTACAAGGCGAAAATCTTAAAAATTGGAGGTCCTATCCTCATCCCCCACATCCACAAGCTTTTCAACCAAGCGGTCAAGCAAGGGTTCCCTAAACCTTGGACTCAGAGCCTCATTATCCCTATTTTTAAAAGTGGGGATACAAATAACCCCTCTAATTATCGGAAAATTATCATCAGCCCTCTCTTAGCCAAGTTATATGGTATTATTTTCGAAAAGAAGTTGAGCATTTGGCTTGAAAGTGACGGTAAGCGGGCTAAAGGCCAAGTGGGTTTTAGAAGGCAGCACTCAACAATGGACCACCTCATTATGCTTAGGATCATTATGGAGGAATGCCGCAATGATAAATCCAATCTTTTCTGTTGCTTTGTAGACTTTAGAAAGGCTTTCGATACGGTTCCTAGAAACAACCTATGGAATACATTAGAAGAGCTAAATGTTCCTTTCGAACTAAGATCGTCCGCTATAAGGTTATATGAGAATGTAATTGCCAATCTAAAGAGAAATGAGGGGTGGTCGAAAGATATTACGAAAGATATTAAGTGTAATATTGGAGTTAAATAAGGTTGCCCCTCTCCCCTACCCTATTTGGAATTTACATCGACAAGCTAGAAGGTTGTTTAGAGGAAGCAGGATGTGTTGGCATGACCTTAGCTGGGATAGTCATCATCCTTCTTCTCTATGCTGATGATATTGTTCTTCTCGCAAGGTGCCCATATGATCTTGATAAGAAACTTAGACTTCTTAATGATTTATGCTCTACCATGGGTATGTCTGTTAAAACTGACAAAACAAAGTTATGATTATCAAATCCAAGAAGGAAACTTACGCTAATTTTATGTATGACAATAGTAACTTGGAGGAAGTGTCTTTTTACAAGTACCTAGGAATTCATATTCATCACAAGCTCAACTGGAACTATAACATTCAGAAAAGGATTAATGGGGGGTGGAAAGCTTATTTTGGTCTTGAAAATAATTGTAAAACGACAAACCTCATAATGTGGGATAAACATAAGTTCCTCTTTGAAACTTTAGTCACTCCTGTTATCTTATATGGATGTGAGGTTTGGGGTTGCAACATCTCTAGAGAATCCTGGAGAAAGATTGAGAAAATACAGAAGCGTTTTATAAGTTATAAACTTAAAATTAAAAACAATACACCCTATCCTATTCTCCTTATAGAAGTGGGTCTTTCCCCTATCATGAGCCTAGCTATGACTAGGATTCTGTTGTACAAGCACAAGCTCAATAACATAGGAGACCATAGACTTCCTAAGCTAGCTTTAAATTCCAGCCAAAACCACCTAAGGCTTAAACGAGGTTGGTATAAGGACACCAGAGCCTGGTTAAACCATTGGGAGATCGACAAGAATGTTGCATTTCAAAACATTAATAAAGTTTAAAAAAATGTTACTTCTAAGTTCAAAGAAAAAATGTGGTGTGAGAAAGATCTAGTAGCTAAAATAAAATTAAGATATTATGAGGAGGTCATCAACCCCACCCTAGAAGATCAAAAGTATCTATCTGTTTTAACTAGCTCAAAGAAGAAAATTAATATAGCCAAGATTAGAATGAACTCTCATGAGCTCCATAGTGAAACAGGTCGTTGGACAGTTCCTAAAACACCATGGATGGAAAGGATCTGCCATCTCTATGAGAATATGAACATCGAGGATGAAAATCACATCCTCTTACAGTGCCTCGCGTACAACCACATTAGAACTCAATTTCATAATCTTTGTTGCAATACTAACCTTCCTAGCCTTTTAAGATGTCAAAATTGTAGTGAGCTCGGGAGGCTTCTCTCCAAGCTTTTTGAGCATAGGAATAAAATATTAAATCAAACTAAATAACTCTTTTCTTTAGGTCTGATTAGTGGACGTTAACCACCACCATCATCATCATATATATATGTGTGTATGAAAGAATGTAGATTTATCTTAATTATGAATATATTAAGAGTTGATAGGGATTAAATATTTTGAGGTGCAATTTTTTTTCAAATATTACACTCTAAATAAAATTTACACATGAAGAAAGTTTATCCTTCTTAATACTTACTAAATATTAAATATAACAATATCATTATAAAAAATTAAATATTACTGTTAAGAAAAAAAACAATAACAAAATTACACTTATGATTATAATAAATTCATAACATCATAATATAAATTACAACTAAGAAGTTCTCTTTGGCATATTACATTATTGTGAAGAAAATGCAATAGATTATTTTAAATGAGGATATATATATATATATATATACTTTTTGATGAGAGAAGTATGATTTCATATCGAGGATACATTTATTAGCTATATGTTTTCAAATTTAAATAAAGTAATGTTTTGCTTATTGAATTAGAAATATCTCTGCATTTGGTGAGAGTTGAGTGGTTTGTTTATCGTAAAATGTTTACACAACTAACAAAGAGTTATTTTTATAAAAATTTATCATATATTTTTTATATTAACATACTAGGACACTCACATTTACATTAATATAAATGTGATTGATAAACACTCATAATATGTATAAAAAATAATTATATAAATAAATAATAACGATATTTAAAGAATAATATTATATAATAATTTATAACATTAATAATAAATAATAATAATAATTATTTAAATATTATTAAAATATATATCATTATCATCAATAAAAGAATTTTTTTTTTTTTAATAATATTTAAATAAGAATTAAAAAAAATGGAGTTGAAGAAAATTTTGAGGTTAAGTCATGATTTGTGTCATTTAAACTAGTTTTTTTATCGTATATATGGATTTAACACCATGAAAAATCCCTGGGCACATCTGTGAAAACCTCTTGTGATTTTAATAAATCCCTGTAGGATTTTAGAGAAATTAGACCTGAAAAAACCACCCAAAAAGCTTCCAAAAATTCTCCCTAAAAACAACTCTAAAAAAATTAAATTATAATTATTTAGATATTATTAAAATAATAATAATTAATTAACAATCATATAATAGATATTGTAAAAAATATTAATACTGCAATATAATCATAAAACAATAATATAAACACATCTTAACTAATAATATAAATTAATAATGAATATTTAAAAAAAATGATTAAATATAATTAAATAAATAATAATTATATTACCTAAATAAAAAACAAATTATTTATAGTAATGAATAATCTATATATATAATATTAAAAATAATAAATTTATTATATAAATAGAAATAAATTAATAACGTAAATTAAAATGATAAATTAAACAATAATGGTTTCCTAGCAATATAAATTTAATAATAATTATTATTTAAAATAAAAATAAAAATAAAATAAATTAATAACTTTATTAAGCATGTTGCAAAATCATCAATAATAATAATAAATTAATATTATTATTATTAAATAATAAAATTATTTATTAGCATCAATAATAATATTATATTAATGTTATAAAAAAGTATTTTCAACTATTTCTAATTAGTATTTTAAATTAATACTAGATACCATTATTATCATCAATAATTGATACTATTTATAATAATACTATCTGTTAATATCAAAAGTATTTGAGATTATTATTATTATTATAATGAAAAAAATCAAAATTATATTATCAATACTTCATAAATATAATAATATTTGTCCATACTTAATAAATATAATAATATTATAAATTAAGGTATATAAATCTTATGATTAAAATTGTAAATTCTAATAAATATGGTTGATTATGGTTGATTTACATATTGAGACAATCTTTGTCACAATATGAAATTGAACCATGGTTACCCATGGTTAGCGATGATTGACGACGTTGGACCATGCTTCACCATGATTGACCATAACTGACCTTGACCGACCATATTTGACCAATGTTGACCATAACTGACCTTGACCGACCATATTTGACCAATGTTGACCATGATTTATTTTCATATTGAAAAAAAGCTATAAAAATCCCCAAGATAAATATTATAAACCAAGCTATATAAACCCTACGATAAATATTATAAGTGGTAAACTAAATATGGTTGAACATGGTCGAGTTTCTTATTGATAAAATCTTTTTCACGTGCGAAGTTGCACCATGGTTGACCATGAGTAATTTTCATATTGAGACAATCTTCGTCACAATGCGACATTAGACCATGATTTAGCATGGTTGATTTTCATAATGAGAAAACCTCTTTCATAATGTGCCATTGGAATATTGTTGATTGTCATATTGAGACAATTTTTGTCACAATGTGACATTGGACCATGGTTGTCCATGATTAGTTTTCATGTAGAGACAATCTTTGTCATAATGTGATGTTGGACCATGATTGACAATGGTTGATTTTCATATTGAGACAACCTTTGTCACAAAGTGACATTGGACCATGGTTAGCCAAGATTGACCATGGTTGACCGTGGTTGACAATAGATGACCAAGGTTGACAATGGATGAACAAGGTTAGTTTTCATATTGAGACAATAATTGTCACAATGTGACGTTGGACCATGATTAACAATGATTATAAACTAAAGGGATTTATATTAAACCCTAGGATTAATATTATAAACCTTATGAATAATATTATAAACCCTAGAAATATGAACCCTTAGATTATAAACCCAAGGGATTGATATTATAAACCAAATAGAATAATAAACCTAAGGGATTCATACTAAAACCCCAAGGGATTATAAAGAAAAGGGAAAAATATTTAACGCAAATGATTAATATTATAAACACAAGTTCTATAAAACCTAACATAAATATTATGAACTCTAAAATAAACATGGTTCACCATAGAATACCATGGTTGACTTTCATATTCAGGCATTTTTTGTCACAATGCAACGTCAGACCATGGTTAACCATCCTTGATTTTCATATCGAGACAATATTTGTCACAAGGTGACGTTGGATCATGGTTGACCATGGTTTATTTTCATATTGAGACAATCTTTGTCACAATGCAACGTTGGAGCATGGTTGACCATGATTGACCATGGTTAACCATGATTTATTTTCATATCTAAAATATCCCATGACAAACCTTAAGATAAATATTATAAAGCAAGGTATATAAACACTATAATAAATATCATAAATGCTAAAATAAACATGGTTGACCATTTCTTATTTAAATTTTGAGATAATATTTGTCACAATACAATGTTGGACCATGGTTCACCATGGCTGACCATTAAAAATTTTCATTTTGAGACAATATTTATCAAAATGTGACGTTTTACCATGGTAAACCATGATTGACCATGATCGACGATGGTTGAAAATGGATGACCATGGTTGTTTTTCATATTGAGACAATCTCCGCCATAATGTGACGTTAGGCAATGGTTAACCATCATTAAAAACCCAAAGGATTTATATTAAACCCTATGATTAATATTATAAACCATATGAATAATATTATACCATAGAAATATGAACCCTTATATTAATAAATCCAAGTGAATGATATCATAAACCCAAGGAAATAAAAAAACCCAAGGGATGAATACTAAAACCTAAAGGGATTATAAACTTGAGGGAATAATATTAAACCCAATGGATCAATATTATAAAGCCTAAGATAAATATTATAAACCTTAAAATAAAGATGGTTGACCATGCTTAGCCATGATTGATTTTCATATCGAGACAATATTTTTCAAAATGTGACAATGGATCATGGTTGATTTTCATATTGAGACAATATTTTTCACAATGCGACATTGGACCATGATTGATGATCTAAGAGGTTTGTAAAGTGCTAAAAAATGAAAGTGTTCGAAAGTGCTTGAAACGATGACAAAAATTAGAGCTCACTATCCTGAATCCAACAAAAAATGAGTCATTCCAAATAAACATCGTATTCTCAAGATATCGTGTTCTAATCATTTTCCTACAAAACTAATAAAATTTTCAGGTTGGTGATAGGATTGTTGACTCAATAGTCCGTAAATCTAAGTTAGCAGGCTAACTAGGTGTACCTTTGGACCAATTAGGTATTGAAAAGTGGTCTCTTGTGATTCATACACATTTTACGAGTTTCATTGGTCAAAGGTATTTGTGTGGACTAATAGAAGGGTGGCACGTGGTCCAATTATGGGCTACCACGTGGCACCCACAGGTGTTTATAATCAAAATTATTATTTAAAGTTTATTTGGTGCACCAATGTGGGAAGGGGCAGGGGTTAATCCCCTGGCCCACGTTCACCTCACAACCCATAGGAATAGAAGGAGCAACGACCAAGAGGATCATGGCCTAGCCCTAGCCCATGGACATCAACCTATGCAAAGCACCGTGGGAGGATGATGAATGGAGAGGATGGGAAAGGGGGATGGGTCAGAGTCGTAGCCCCAGGTTATATGATGTCGCAACAAACCGTGGTGAGAACAGTTGGGAGCCAAGGTGGAGGGCTAGAGATAAGCATTGTCCCTGAGTTTTATGGATTGGTACGAAACCACTAGCAGGTGGATGGAGTGATAGCTCAGTGGGGGCGAGATTGTTAGCTTGAACCCCGACCTTATGGGATCCGATGTGATCATGCCAATCAAAGGAAGGTGTGGAGTGGCGGGGGCACGGTTAACCCAGCACCCTCCCACATGTGGCATAAAACCAAGCATTGGTCCTTATTTTTTGGTGCTAAGGAGTTATTGAAAGAATTAAGTATCCGACAATTTGCACCAGTTGCGTGCTCGAATATCACTAGTTCCAAGAGAATTTGTCACTTGTTGGGTTGTAAAATGACGAAAATTTTAGGATGGTTAGCCATATTTTCCATTCTGTAGATTAGTTTGCAACAAAAATTTTCTGAGCTGGAAATTTGTGAGATTTTGGCCAATTTCAGCATAAGAAGAGCCCAACTGGGGGTTTTTAGGTGTCCTAGAGCCATTGGAGACATTATTTTGCATTCTGGGCACTGTAAAACCATGTAATCACATATTTTAGCACAATTAAAGAGGCCCAACATTGGAAACTGGACTAGGATATCCACCCTAGGAGGGGTGAACTCCTTTATCATTCTGTTGCCTTGTATTTTTTGTGTATGGTATATTTGTCTCTGTTTTACTATTGAAAATTGAGTTTAAAAGCCATTAATTTATGTACTTTTGCAACTTGATCCATTTCCTAAAATACATAAAATTTCACTTGTAATTTTTTCAATAACCTTCAAGTTTCTAATTAAGATCAATTGGGTATAAAAGGTATGGTTATTTTGAATTTTTGATTTTTTTTTGTAAGTGTTTTCTAATACTTACAATTTTGAAGCTCAAAAGAGGAGAATGATTTTTTGTGGAGCCAAGTTCTCAAGTTGGTTCAAGGAGGATACATCAAACTCAAGATTTAGCATTCATGGCACATGAAGAGGGCCATGAAATCATGTCTGAGGATGAGATAAATTTCAGAAAATATTTCTTTCAAATGTCTAAAATGGTGAATGTTCTATATGAATAAAGGAACACAATATTACAAGGAGAGAGCTCAAATCCACCAAAAGGTAATGGAGGAATGGTATAAAAACACCACCTCTAATGCCACCTTTTCCTTCACCTCCATCTTCACCCTCACCCTATTCTACATGAACCCCTTAACAACAGCCTACAAGATCTCCAAAGGAACATGGTAAAAATCATTTTTTAAAGATTGATATAAAATTTTAATCTCCTATGTACAATGGAGAGGTAAATGTTGAGAAATTGGATAATTGGGTTCGCCGGATTGAAGTGTATTGCAGGATAAAATGAGTCAAGTATGATGAGAACAAAATTCATCTTGCTTCCCTAAGGTTGGAAAGTGCAGCACACATTTGGTGGGAGGCCAAAACCCAAGAAGAGGTCAAGAAAAATGGTAAATTTTTTCCTTCTTGGAATTCTTTCGTAGCTGCATTAAAAAGACAATTTTATCTATTAGAATACATGTAAAAGACTATAATGAATTGGAAAAATTTCAGACAAGCTAAAGGTTGGAGTGTGAAAAATTATACTCGAGAATTTAGAACAAGAGATGTGATTTTGGGTATAGATTTATCTTCTCAAGGCACTCTATCTAAATTCATTGGAGGTTTACATAGTTATTTGAGACACACCATTCTCATGTTGAACTCTAAAAATCTAGATGATGTATGTGTACAAACTAATCATTTAGAAGCAAGAGGGAAGATTTTCCCTAAATAGAATAGTATTAAGCCATTCAAAAGTGGAGAAAAAGGAAAGGGGAAAAAATAATGCTTCAATAAAGAAAGAGGGAGAAAAATTCACATGTAAACACTGCTCAAAAGAAGGCCACGATGAATACCATTGTTGGAAACTTCATCATGAGTTGAGACACAACAAATTTAACAACAAATGGAAACAAAATATTGTTGCAACTACTCAATATGATTAAGGATCTAATTCCAGAGATGAAACAAGTATCACAACCATGGTATTGAAAGATAAAGATTATATTGCAAGTATTACTTCTTCTAGTAACCTCAAAGAAACTCAACATGCTAAAAATAATAGATATTTTTTATATTAGATTCATATAAAAAAATATGAAATTAGATACTTTGTTTGATAATGGATCCCAAACCAACCTTATTTCATAATCCATTGTCAAAAAACTAAATTTGGAAACCATTCCTTGTCCTAAACCTTACCTTTTGGGTTTGGTATGTGACAATGCAAAATTGCAAGTGACAAGAAAATGCAAACATAAATTTTCCATAACTAAAAACTTTATTGATGAGGTAGAGCATGATTTTGTTCGACTTGAAATATATGGTATTGTTTTGGGAAGCCGATACTTCTATGATAGTAAAGCCATCTTTCATCTCCATGAGAAAAAGTATCATTTTTTTAAAGATGAGATTGAGTATATTGTTAGAGCACATCACAATAAATTGAATTTTTCTCTTGTGAATACTAGACAAATGAAGAGTCTTGTTAATGATAGTAATACTTTTGTACTTTTGATGATTAAACCCAAATATGATGTTGAAAATTAAGCCTTCTAAATATGTGATGCAAAAATTAAATCTTATTTGATTGAGTTTGTTAACACATATGATATGATATTTTAGGAACCTGAAGTATTTCCTCCTAAAATAGGAATCTAGCATGAGATTCAATTGCAGGAGGATGTTCCTCTTCCAAACATTGGCATGTATAGGATGTCAGTTATGGAGAATGCAAAAATTCAAAAGTAAATCCAAGAGTTTCTTGATTGACGGGTCATCAGACCAAGCACATCTCCGTGTCAGTCCATTATTGTTTTCGTACCAAAGAAACATATTACATGGTGCATGTGTGTAGAAGCTAGAGCCTTAAACAAAATCATGGTAAAGAACCACTATCATCTTCCTCATATTGATGATTTTCTTCATTAAATGAAAGTTGTTTATTTCACTAAGTTGGACTTGAGAAGTGCTTATCACCAGATTAGGTTTGCTAAAGGAGATATTTGGAAGATAGCTTTCAAAACAAAGCAAGGTTTGTTTGAATAGTTGGTTATGCCATTTTGGATTTTCAATGCTACTAAAACATTCATGAGAGTTATGAATGATATTTTAATACCATTTCTTGATGATTTTGTGATAGTATATTTAGATGATACATTGATTTTCAACAAGTCTCGTGAAGATCATGTCAAGAATGTTAGGAAAGTTGTATATGTCTTGAGGAAATAAATATTTCTTTTAAATATGTCTAAATATTAATTTGGGAAAATTTATTTAGTATATTTGGGTCATATTGTTGGAGGGGGTGAATTGAAGATTGATCCTTTAAAGGTCAAAGTCATTTTAAATTGGCCAAAACCCAATAATGTAACAAGGGTTAGATTATTTTTGGGAGCAACCCAATATTGGAGAAATTTCATTTATAACTTCTAATCCATTGCAGCTCCATTACATGATTTGACAAGTGTGAACCAATTTTTGCAGTAGGGAGGTAAGTAGTAGAAATAATACGTTGCATTGAAAGAGAGAATCATCACAACAAAATTTATTTCACTTCTAGATCTTAAGCAACCATTTGAGATATAAATTGATGCAAGTGACTATGCCATGGGAGCAGTTTTGATGCAACATTGTAAGCCTATCTGTTATGATTATGAAAACTTTATGAGTGTAGTGATTAAATATCCAAAATATGGCAAAGAGTAGTATGCTTTGGTACCAAGTGTGAATAAATGGAAACATTATTTGATGGGTAAGGAAACTATTATTCACACTAACCATTAAACTTTGCAATACTTGAAATCAAAAACCAAACTACAACAAGCGAGGAATTTTAGATCGATGGGTTTCTTACAATAATCTCACTTGGGAATAAGGTATAATAAAGGTATCTATAACAAAGTTGTTGATATGTTATCTAGACCAATTGTTGATGCATTCATTATTCTTAAGAAAAATTCTATCATGCATGAGATCTATGTTGAACAATATGCTTTAGATGAAGATTTTAAGGATGTATATGAAGCTTTGTGTCAATGCTACCAAGTAGAGGAATTATATTATCATGTTCATGATAAATTGTTGTATTATCTTTGAAAGTTATTTATTCCACAAGGTGAAAGAGTCAACATCATAAGGGAAGCACATACTTCTATTATTATTGGCCACTTTGGTGTAGGAAAGATAGCGGCACAATTAAAAAGGTATTTTTATTGGCCTTGTATGAATGAAAGGGTGTCACGATATGTAAGAGGATGTTCTATGTGTGCTACTAGTAAGCCTAGAAATAGAAATTTTGGATTGTCTACTACACTTCTGATTCCTTCCCGTCCTTGGGAAAGTGTTTCTATGGATTTAAATGTGAGAGTTCTACTTATATCTAATAAATTTCATGATTATATTTATCTTTTTGTGGATTTCTTCAGAAAAATGTGTAATTTTATGCCTTGTACGAAGCGTGTTACAACTGAACAAACTACACATATGTTCTTTCAAAATGTATGGGTGAATTTTGGGTTTCACACATCTATTATTTTTTATCGAGATTCTCGATTTGTCGAGAAATTTTGATCAAGTTTATGGGGACTCAGGGACACAAAGTTGAAGAAGAGCACAACATTCCATCAACAAACCAATGGCCAAATAAAATTGGTGAAGAGAAAAATAGTACATATCCTTCATGGTTATTGGAGAAAACATCCTAAACATTGGGATGAACATTTGCACTGCATCCAACATGCTTACAACCAGGCCAAGCATTCATAGACTCAAACATCTCCATTTGAGGCATGCTTGGGATACTTACCAAAATCTTCCTTAGAATTTATCTTTGGGAAATATGTTGCTATTGATGGACATAGTGACATAGATAAGGTCAATAGAGTCATTGAAAAAGTTCAATTGGTGCATGGTTCAAGAAAATTTGGGAAAGAGTCAAGCCAAGTGCAAGACAAGAAATGATAAGAATTATGTTCATCACAATTTTCAAGTTGGGGATTAAGTTTGGCTTTACATTAGCAAGGAAAAACTTCAAGGAGAAGGTAAAAAAATAAAACCAATCAAATATGGTCCTTTCAAGATCTTATAAAAGATTGGTAAGAATTCATTCTGGTTAGATTTACCTCCATATGTGTAAGTCTATGCAGTTGTTAATTTTGAAAACTTGAGATTATACGAGCGTCCTTAGATTGAATATCAAAGAGAGAATGTTTAGATTCTTACAATTAAAGGTTTCTCTCCTAAATATCTTGAAGAATTGTAGCAAGATACCATCCTTGACAGGAAAATAATAACTTCAAGACGATAAAATGTGGAATACCTTCATGTGGGGATGAAAGGTACTAATACAAGAAAAGAAAAATGGAATTAGAATGGAAGGGTGAGGGCGTTATACCCTCATCTATGTTGACTGAAAATGATCTTTGGTGGTCCAAAATCTTCCAATGGGAGGAATGATCCAAGGTATCAGTAAATTGCTAAAAATTGAAAGTTTTCAAAAGTCCTAGAACCACTTCCAAACCATATATCTCACTTTCCTAAATCCAACACAACTTGAATCACTCAAAACCAACATCGTATGCTCAATATATCGTGTTTTGATCATTTTCCTAAACAACTAAAAAAAAATTGCAGGTTGGTGATAGGACTGTTGACTGGGATGTTTGTACAACTGAGTTAGTAGGCTGACTAGGTGTACCTTTAGTCCAATAAGGTGGTGATAAGTGACCTCTTGTGGCTCGTCCATGTTGTGCAAGTTTGATTGGTCAATGATGTTGGTGTGGAAAAATAGAAGGGTGCATCGTGGCCCAATCATGAGCTCCCACGTGGCACCCCCAGGTGGTGTAAATTTTATGGGGTTCATACCAAGGCTCGAGATGGATCGAACTGCCAATGAACATTCTAATAGTGCAATGTTCTACCATCTCATATGCAAGTGTTTCTTATTTAAGGCTATGGTCAAAGGTATTATTTAAACTTTATTTGGTGTGTCGATGGGGGAAGGGGCCGAGGCTAAGCCCTTGTCTCCGAGTCATCACACACGCCACAAGACTAGGATATGAAGTGACCAAGGGGCTTGTGTCCTAGCACCAGCGCATGGACATCAACCTATACATAAGATCACGGGTAGATGGTTAACAAATCTGATGGGAAATGGGGTTGGGTCAAAGCCCTAGCCCCAAGTTATATGATGTCACAGCGGACCGTGGCGAGAACAGTCGGGAGCCAAGGCAGAGGGTTAGAGATATGCATTGGCCCCGATCTCTATGGACAGGTGCAGAACCACCGACGGGTTGATGGAGTGCTAGCTCGGCGAGGGACGTTGGACCATCATTGTCCAAGGTTGACTATGATTAATCATGTTTGACCATGTTTGATCGTAGTTTATTTTCATATTGAGATAACCTATTTCATGTCAATGTGGCATTGGGCCATGGTTGACCATGATTAGCCATGATTGATGAAAGATGACGATGGTTTATTTTCAGACAAAACAAAATTTTTTTCACAATACCATCTTGGATCATAGTTGACCATGAATATAAATCCAAGAAATTTATAATAAAACCAAAAATTAATATTATAAAATCTATGAATAATATTATATCCTACAAATATGAAGCTTAAAATTAATTATTAACTATTAATTAATTTATTATTAATTATTAATAATAACATTTAATTATTAAGTAATTAATTCATCATTTATTAATTAAGTAATTAATTACTCATTAATCAATTATGCATTAATTAATTAATTCATTCATTATTAATTATCGATTAAATCATTATTAATTTATATTTTATTATTTATAAATTAATTAGTTATTTATTATTAATTTAAATTAAATTTATTTAATTAAACATATTAATTATAATTAATTATTAATTAAACTGAATGGTCACAGCACATCAACTATTAAAACATAGTAAAATGTTACTATGTTATAGATTTAAGATTAGATAATCCGAATTTACTTTTATACTAAAAATTTGTTTAATCTAAATAATATATTTTAGTTTTTTTTTTTCATTAAGTAATATTATTTATCATTATTGAGTTAATTATTAAATTTTTAATATTTTTGAATCATTTAATTGTAAATTTCTTCAAATTAAAAGTTATTGAAATTATTAATTATTTATTTTATTTTTTATAAATTTATATTCAAAACTTTTTAAACTATTAGTATTAGTATTAGAATTAGAATGAAAATTCAAAATTTATTAAGATATTACAATTTATTAAACTATGGTGTTGATATTAGTAATTAATAAAATAATTTAAATGCCAGTTGGCGTTCTTATTTGAAAACAACTCCTCTAGATGCCACTGCGTTCATGTTTGAGTCATTGGATCAAATGTTAGACGATTGAAATGTTTTAGGCCATTAGATTCACGAGTAAATAGTTTTTTATATGTTTTTTATAATGTTAGTTTCTTTTATTTTCTTTTTAAAAAGTTAGATTGAATTTAAGTTTTGGTGACTTTTAAGTTAAAATGTTGTTATTAAAAAATTGTTAGATTTTAACCTCAATTTAACATTTTGACTATGTCAAATTGCACAAAAAAATAAAAATAAAAGTAAATTGAATAAAAATATTGACATAATGTAATGAAAATTTTAACTAGGTCAAAATACAAAAAAAAAATTAAAATAATAAAATAAAATAATAATACTATAAAAACAGCCCATGGTATTGACCCATGGTATTCATGTTGAATGTAGTTTATTTAAAGAGGGAAATTAAGATGGTCTAGGTCAATTTTAACTCTAGATCTACCAAGAGCCAAGAGATATCATATGTCTTGATATGCAAACCTCTTTTAGAGTAAAAAGAAAATTGATTGTTCTCATAAATAATATAGATCTAAACTAATTATTTAATAAAACTATTTTTAAATTATTTAATATAGATATACATAGTTTTCCTTGTTCTATTTTATTTTTGTTACAACTATTTTATTATTCCAAAAATACATGACTTTTTTGTTATATATTATTTATGTTACAATTTTTTTATGGTTCATGAGTAGTATTTCTTAATATATAGAAAATTAAATTAATAATGAAAATTTTTAAAATATGTGATTTTTTTAAATTTCCAAATTATTTCATAGGACATGATTTATCTTGAGAAATAATGATGAATGTTCATAATTCTCATTTATTAAATAACACTAAATTTACCTTTAATTACTTAATTGTAATAGTTTCTAACTACATAACACTTTGTAATGACATACATACTCTTTAGGATTTTTTGTTTGCTAATGAATATCGAATTTCTTCTGTTCAAAAACTATGTAATTAACAATAGAGTAAGTGGGGACAACCTTAAGGGGTTTTTTTGTACAAGTTTTATCATAACCTTTCCCTCCATCCAATATATATTATAGAGTCTTCTGAAGAGAGAGTATATTCTAGTTTATAACCTGATCCACAATCAAAGAAAATGGCTAGGGATTTCACAAGTTATTAGTTTATAACTTGATCCACAATAAAATAAAATGGATATAACTGTCACAATTTATCATTTGCACAGTGATTTATTGACATTCCCAATTGAAATGGATCCTATTAGATGCATGGTGGCCAGAGACACTAAAAAATTCAAAATAGATATCTCTAATGACATCGATATTGTCTCCAAACCATCCAAATTTTCCATCTTATACAACAATTTCTAACAATAACCGCTCAATTTAACCTCCAATTTTTGAAACCCCCACTCATGGTGGGGAGATCACAGTGTAAAATCAAATGTTGGTGTGGTTTTTTTAAAGGGTTCATAAACAAAACAAACAACGAGTCAATATTGTGGTATAATAACTGATTTTTGAATCATTGTCACAAACAAAACATCACATTAGCTCAAAAAATATATCTAATGCTATATGGATCTCATATGATAACAAAGTTTTGAATCATGATAACTAGGTGACAACCAAAACTAAGTTTTAGCCACAAGAAAAAAATCACAACAACTCAAAGAATATATCCAAGGTTGCAATGAACCACATACATAGTGATGGACCTCATGGGAATTTTAGTCCACATAGAACACCACCCTAAAAATTCTATACTCTTGATCAATTTAGAATAACCTAAGCTGTCTAGATTGGATGTCGAGGTGGGTGGTACAATAATTAAGGATTCTTCTTAAAGGGGAAGGGAATTTAGATACTCTACCCTTCCACCAAAATATAAAAAGTGAAACTTGTAGATTATAGTTTTACAAAATTGACACTATTCGATTAAGAATAAGTTACACACATCGGGTATTTAAAAAGTAATAAGAGGAAGGTACATGAGGGCCATGATAATTAATCTGATGCTTTTTACTATTTTTATTTAAAATAGTAATTTATATTTGTATTTTTTTAAATGAATATTGTTAAATGGGTTGTACTATTTTTATTAAAAGTAGTAATTTTTATTTTTATTTTTTAAATGAATATTGATAAATGTGAAATTGAGTAAAATGTATTAAATTGATATTCTAATTTTTAAGATATTTATTTAAAAAAATCAAAGTATGATGAGTTTTGTTTTATTAAGATTTACTCTAGAGGTGCAGAGAATGAGTCTATCTCAAGTCCCAAACAATATTCTTCTTTCTCTTCATATTCTAGCTGGCACATTAACACTCCTCCTCTCCTCCTTGCACAAATTTAAACTATGAGGCACAAGGTAGTTGTTGCATATAGGAACATTTAGATATGATAAGAAAAATGCTATACTCTATTGTAATTTTCTCTACAAATGTGATGGAAAATGTGCCTTAAATGTTGACAATTTCATGGTTAATGTAGTATAGGTTACATGAAAATTTACATTCTTGTATACTAGATCAAGAAAGCTATACCCAATATCCAACACCATAGAGCAAGACATGTTCACCAATTCAACAGTTTCTTCCAAAATCTCTCTTAGTGCTAAAGTTGTTTTCTCAATAAACTTGTTTTTACTACTCTTGAAAAGTTGTTGTCTCAATAAACTTATTTTTACTACTCTTGAACTGATGAAAGCCATCGTTTTTGCATATAGGATCATTTAGATATGATAAGAAAAGTGTGATATTCTGTTATAATTTTCTCTACAAATGTGTTGTAGTTGTTTTCTCAATAAAATTGTTTTCACTGCTCTTAAGTGATTAAATCCATCGTTGTTGCATATAGGAGCATTTATCTCTGTTAAGAAAAGTGTGATATTGTGTTATAAAAACAACCTTTCATTTTGAAGGTAGAAAATCACGATATATTTCTTTATTCATGAGGCATTCTTCATGTTGGTATGATCAGACAAGGTATTTAACTTAACTTCAACATAGGCCTCATGATTTTTAAGGCTCAAGGAAGTAGTGTTGCATTAAGATTTCTCTGTCTGGTTCCATGGAAGAAAATTTTGATTTTCATTCCTCCACGATGGCTCCTTCTCTACAACATCTTATTTCTTCTAGGATAATATTTCCTATGCTATTTCCTTAAGGCATTTCTTTTGCAACATGTGGTGCAATTGCTAGTTTTAGAATATGTGAAACAACTCCCCTAGCTGCCACTGTGTCCATGTCTGATCCATTGGATCAAATGCTAGACGATTGAAATGTTTTGGCCATTAGATCCACAAGTAAATAGTTTTATATATGTTTTTTGTAATGCTAGTTTTTTTCTTTTTAATAAGTATTTTTGTGTCACCATGCTCTCCAACAAAGTATGATAGAATTGTTGTAATGCCATGTTTAACATTTTGACTATGTCAAATTACACAAAATTAAAAATAAAAGTAAAATAAATAAAGAGATTGACATCATGTAATGAACATTTTAACAAGGTTAAAATACAATAAAAAACTTATTGAACACCATAATCAAAAAAATTATTGAACACCATAATCGTCTAAATCTTTTAATAAGAGTAACCTACTAAAAAAAAATTGTGGTTTTAATTAATGAACTTGACTGAAACGAATGAATTGTAGTGACCATTGGTATGCTCGGAAAGATTGAAACAAATTTAAAGACGGCTAAAGAATGAGGATTCTCTATTCGTGTCATTTACATAATTGTTTTTCCAAACTCTTTTATTGCATTTATTCCTCCCTAATGTCAAGTGTAGTGTTCGATTTCATTGCAACAATATGTAATCTGCATTCTGGTTCCTGTCATTTACATAATTGTTTCTCCAAACTTAATATGTAATCTGCATTCTGGTTCCTGTCATTTACATAATTGTTTCTCCAAACTTATTAAGTTCATTTATTCCAAGCTAATGTCAAGTGTAGTATTCGAAGCATTCCATTGCAATGCAACAATATGTAATCTTCATTTTGGCCTTTGATGAGACACAAATTCAAGCCTATTCATTCTTTTTTTACTTTCCGTGCCTGAGATTTTTTTATCTCTTTCTTGACCTTCATGTCAAAACTTATTGAACACCATAATCGTCTAAATATTTTAATAAGAGTAACCTGCTAAAAGAATTGTGGTTTTAGTTGGTGAGGTCGACTGAAACGAATGAATGGTAAATGAGATTCAAATGAATTCTATTTCAGTAACTTTGTTAATTTTCATTTTTGTCTGCAGCCATTAGAGGTAGGGCTAGCTAATATGTTAATGGTTTTTTAGAAAAAAGTCATAAATTTTTGGAGTGGTAAAATTTGGGAATGCTTGGGAATGGGAATGCGAGGTCACTGGAATATTTACTTAGGGTTTTTCAAATTTACTTTATGTTGATTAAAATTCATATTTGACAAAAGTAGAACTCTCATGATAGTCTTTAACATCTCGATGACCTTTTGAGGAAAGAACGTGATCATTTCTTGGAGTAACAAGGTAGTTTCAACAATACTTCGTGTCTTTCAAGAAATATTTATTATTATTTCATTAATAAATATATTTTTAAATTTATGAAGTTATTATACTCTCATTTGAGAGAAATATTTTAGAAGTTTGTTCTTGGAAAAAGTCATAAATACATTATGAAAATATTATTTGGAGTTTTGACTTTCAAGCTTCAAATGAATTCTATTTTGGTACTTTTGTTAATTTTCATTTTTGTCTACAGCCATATTTTTTTTGACAAAACTATGTGCAAATAAATTTCCAAAACAAGAATATATAATGGCTTGAATTTCACATTATGCATTATCCATTACTTATGTATTTTCCAAATTTCTTTTTTATTTATTATGTTGTACTTATTTTTTACTTATTTCTTATATGATATTATTTCTTATGTATCTTTCTTGACAAAACTATGTGCAAATAAATTTCGAAAACAAGAATATATAATGACTTGAATTTTACATTCTGCATTATCCATTACTTATGTATTTTCCATAATGTTTATTTATTTATTATGTTGTATTTATTTTTTACTTATTTCTTATGTGATATTATTTCTTATGTTAATGTTTTAGGGCGTTTTCTTTTGCAACATGTGGTGCAATTGCTAGTTATTGTTACTTAAGGAAAAACATGTTATATAAAATTAACCTCTAATGATTAGCAAGAGAGCAAAGTTTCTAAATATTTAGTTGTTAACCTATATCCTTCTAATCAAGAAAGACAAGATCTTAAACTAGCAAAAATAATTTTAAAACATGCTCCATGTTTCAAAATTTACATTAAACACATTTATTTTATTATAAATAAATCTAAACTGATTTAATTTTAACCATGTTCTTATATATTTACGCCGATAGGCGTATCCCCCTATCGGAAGTAGGCTCTTTTGTGATAATGCTAATTAATCTTTTTGATCTGATGGTCTAGTTTGAAAGATGCTGGTATATTCTAGTCGTCGCCACTCAATCAATGGATCAAATCTACCCCACTAACTTCCTTGCATATCTAAATCACATGTTTAAATCGTACTTAAATTAATTTTTTACAAATCTTGATTAAAAATTTACTGTGCCATTTATTAATTGCCACCTATCAAGATTAACATTTCGAATGAAACTGAAAGATTAACCCTTGTCCAAGTGTGTGAAACGGTTATGCAAGGTGTCTGAAGGCACTCGCGGACAAGGACACGTCGTGAGAGGAAACGTTGTGGGCGCCCTAGTGGTTTCAAATCGGGTAACGGTGGAGGAGTGGAACAACTGCAACCATGTGGTGAGTTGTCTACAACGTGGCAGAAGCGTGCGCATATGCTAAGCGCACAGTGAAACGATTTATTGATGCATGTGAGACCGCCATTAAAAACGATGAAGATCCGGAAACGATTGTGAAGCTTCCTTGGTTTCACTCTGGCTCGGCAACTCTTTGCGCTAAATGTGGTTTTGTTGTGTCATTTTCGTTCCTCTAACCTTCGGTGCACTTCTCCTGGTGGCAGCTTCGCCCATTTTCATGGTGAAAATTTCATCTTCCTGGTCCTCACCTTGATATAGGTGGTTTCATCTTTCTGTATTAGAGAGCGGCTTCTCAACTCGGTAAGAATTCACCTCTGTTGGTTTAGTTTATCAATCATAGTACTTTCGAGCGGAGGGGTTTGGTTTTAAGGCCCCTACTTGGTTTTATGCGCGGGGAATGGACACAGCAGCCCACTGTTGCTCAGGTAATCCCAAACACAATGTGACATGCTATAAGTTTGGTTTACTCTTTTATCTTATTTTAACCGGGGTGCTAACTAGATATTTTGTTGTATTGCTAGGTACCCATTTCACTGCCCATTTCCACATTTCGCATCTCATTGCCCGCGGGTTTTAAGCTCAAATTTTCTTTTCTTCTAGGTACTTACCGCTCATAGATTCTCACTGGTTAGAATCTGCAACGAGTGCTCCTATCTTTCTTAACAGTTTAAGTTTGTTTTCTGAGTTGTTGAGTTCTTTGTTTGCTCATGGCGGTTTGGGGATCAAGGGTTTCCACAAACCTGAGTGCTCTGATTAATCTTAAGAAGCCATTACATGGCTATGCCTCTTAGTGAGGACTCATGAATGTTGTTGCGTTAGGCATGGAGTGGTTATCTTTTGCCACATTTTCCTTAACAGGGTTAGTTTCTTTTATATATATAATGTGGAACCTTGCACCGTGGGTTGGACTGTCTTTTGGCTAAGTGTTCGATGCTCATACCACTTATATGTATTTTGAATCGTTATTTAAAAGTGTAGATATTTCTGTTTTCTGGAGCATGGTATGCTCACCCATGAATATTCACGTTTTTGTTCTGCTTTCACTATACAGTTTATCTGTTTTCGCAAGGTTATATTTTCAATTTCAAATATAAAACAGTGCTTCGGTTAATGGTTGATATTATTGTGGTCGGTTTATGATTCGATATTATCATGGTTCTGTGAGTAGTTTTCACATTATTGTGCATCTGTTGAATGGTTTTAGTATTATTTGTGATTATACCCTTTCCAGAACTGGTTGTATGGTTTCTTGGTACCGAAATTCAATCTTAATGATCCTCCTATCTTTTCTCATTGTTTGTATTCATGGATAGCACTATTAATGATCCTCCTCCCTAATTACCCTTTTCCCCAAAATTAAATCCTCTCTTTTATTTCTCCCTCAAAATAAAACAAAAAAAGGGAATTCATAGGGGCAGTAATTTTCTCTCTCTCTCTTTTTTATATTTTTTTGAAAAAAAATCCATTTTATTTATATATGTTTTAAGCGCAGTAATCTAACCTTTTTTTTTTTAATAAGTATGGCATCACTCCATATCCTTTCTGAGGTCAAGGCAATGAAGGCAATAGTAAGTGGAAAGTTTCGATAAAGTTGGTTATATAATATTGAAAAATTATGATATTATAATAAAATTTATTTATATATTAACAATATATATTAAAAAAAATGTACTTATATATTAATAATATAAATAGTAAAGAAGGGATGTATTTTTATGATTAACAATTTTATCATATGTTTTATATATATATGAGTTGTAAATGAATTAGTTTGTGTGGAGTTTAGTTCAATCAAGGTTATAAGTTAGAATTTTATGAAGAAAAGTTGAGGATGAGAGATACCTTTAGAAGAATTAAATTAGTGATAGCATATTGAGAAGATTTTCTTTGACTTAGCTTAGATTGATAAAATTGTAATTTCGTTAATTTTTATGTTGTTTTAATCATGACAATGTGAATTCTGTTGTGATAGAATTTTTTTTTATGTTTATCATGGTTATATTCCTTTTAATCTTGGTATTGTGAATATCATGAATTAAGTATTTTAATACTTATCATGAATTGAATACAAAAGCCAAGGTTGATTGTGTTTTTTCTAGTTTTGTTTTCTTAAAATAATACTTTATTATCATAAAAATTAACTCATTTTAAATAACTATGTATTTAAAAAAATATAGATTGGAACAAACCACACTAACCCGAACGTACCATATGATTTGAAAACCATAAAATATAGTTTTACATTTGAAAGTCATTCAAATAAATTATAAATATAAATTTAATAAATAATTTTTTATATTAGATTTTATTTAGGAAATATTAATTGTATTATTAATTTTTTTATATAATAATTTGGAGTGTTTTTTATTTTTAACATACAAAATTTAAACGAATTCTATTTCTTTTAATTTCAGGATAAATTTTAATAAACACTAATCATTATTATTAATTATCATTATTAAATTTTTTATAATCAAAATAAATAAAAAGAATGAAATTAATAATATAAATAAAACTTAAAGTTTACTTTAAAAAATCAAGTTTTTCATATCATATGTTTTAAATATTAATTTAGGAAAATAAAATATTAAAAAGGTTTAAAAATATAAATTTGGTAGTATAAGTAATACAATCTTTATTATTTTTTTATTAAAAGTGTATGAGATGTGTAATTTTTTTTATGCTTACTCTACCTTTGACACATCTTTCCTAAAATAAAAATAAAATGTTCATTAAATTAAGAAATAATGTCAACTATAATGACAACAAAAAAAATTACATATGTTTGGTTCATTTTAATTAAAAACGTTATTGGACCAATAGATGCATTATAAAAACCTATATGATAGAGATATCTAATTCCTTTTGTGCTCAATCAATAACATATTTTGATGGAAGAATTATAAACCATATTTCTCATTTTTTTAATATATATATATATATATATATATATATATATATATATACTAATTATTCTAAAATGTTTCATTCCCTAAACAAAACAAATAATTTAAATCAATTCCCTTGGGTTCACCAATTCCTTTGGTTTATAATATTAAACCCTTGGGTTTATTAGTTCTTTTGGTTTATAGTATGAATAATCGATCAATGTCATCCATGATCAAATGACACATTATGAGAAACATTGTCTCAATATGAAAATCACCCATGGCCAACCATGGTCATAGTTGGTCCAACGTCGCATTGTGACAACAATTGTCTCAATGTTTAAATCAATTCCCTTGGGTTCACCAATTCCTTTTGGTTTATAATTTTTTGGGTAATGGTTGTCCCTTGGGTTCACCAATTCCTTTGGTTTATAATATTAAACCCTGGGGTTTATTAGTTTTTTTGGTTTATAATATGAATAATCGATCAATGTCATCCATGATCAAATGTCACATTCTGACAAACATTGTATCAATATGAAAATCACCCATGGCCAACCATGGTCATAGTTAGTCCAATGTCGCATTGTGACAACAATTGTCTCAATGTTTAAATCAATTCCCTTGGGTTAACCAATTCCTTTTGGTTTATAATTTGTTGGGTAATGGTTCTCCCTTGGGTTCACCAATTCCTTTAGTTTATAATATTAAACCCTTGGGTTTATTAGTTATTTTGGTTTATAATATGAATAATCGATCAATGTCATCCATGATCAAATGTCACATTCTGACAAACATTGTATCAATATGAAAATCACCCATGGCCAACCATGGTCATAGTTGGTCCAATGTTGCATTGTGACAACAATTGTCTCAATGTTTAAATCAATTCCCTTGGGTTCACCAATTCCTTTTGGTTTATAATTTGTTGGGTAATGGTTGTCCCTTGGGTTCACCAATTCCTTTGGTTTATAATATTAAACCCTTGGGTTTATTAGTTCTTTTAGTTTATAATATGAATAATCGATCAATGTCATCCATGATCAAATGTCACATTCTGACAAATATTGTCTCAATATGAAAATCACCCATGGCCAACCATGGTCATAGTTGGTCCAACGTCGCATTGTGACAACAATTGTCTCAATGTTTAAATCAATTCCCTTGGGTTCACCAATTCCTTTGGTTTATAATATTAAACCTTTGGGTTTATTAGTTTTTTTGGTTTATAATATGAATAATCGATCAATGTCATCCATGATCAAATGTCACATTCTGACAAACATTGTATCAATATGAAAATCACCCATGGCCAACCATGGTCATAGTTGTTCCAATGTCGCATTGTGACAACACTTGTCTCAATGTTTAAATCAATTCCCTTGGGTTCACCAATTCCTTTTGGTTTATAATCTGTTGGGTAATGGTTGTCCCTTGGGTTCACCAATTCCTTTAGTTTATAATATTAAACCCTTGGGTTTATTAGCTCTTTTGGTTTATAATATGAATATGGTTTATAATATGAATAATCGATCAATGTCATCCATGATCAAATGTCACATTCTAACAAACATTGTATCAATATGAAAATCACCCATGGCCAACCATGGTCATAGTTGGTCCAATGTCGCATTGTGACAACAATTGTCTCAATGTTTAAATCAATTCCCTTGGGTTCACCCATTCCTTTTGGTTTATAATTTGTTGGGTAATGGTTGTCCCTTGGGTTCACCAATTCCTTTAGTTTATAATATTAAACCCTTGGGTTTATTAGTTCTTTTGGTTTATAATATGAATAATCAATCAATGTCATCCATGATCAAATGTCACATTAGAGCAAATATTGTCTCAATATGAAAAGTAACCATGGCCAGCCACTGGTCATAGTTGGTCAATAGCATTGTGACAAAATTGTCTCAATGTTTAAATCAATTCCTTGGGTTCACCAATTCCTTTGGTTTATAATATTAAACCCTTGGGTTTATTATTTTTTTTGGTTTATAATATGAATAATCGATCAATGTCATCCATGATCGAATGTCACATTCTCACAAATATTGTCTCAATATGAAAATGACCCATGGCGAACCATGGTCATAGTTGTTCCAATGTGGCATTGTGACAACAATTGTCTAATGTTTAAATCAATTCCTCTTGGGTTCACCAATTCCTTTTGGTTTATAATTTGTTGGGTAATGGTTGTCCCTTGGGTTCACCAATTCCTTTGCTTTATAATATTAAACCCTTGGGTTTATTAGTTTTTTTGGTTTATAATATGAATAATCGATCAATGTCATGCATGATCAAATGTCGCATTCTAACAAACATTGTATCAATATGAAAATCACCCATGGCCAACCATGGTCATACTTGGCCCAACGTCGCATTGCGACAACAATTGTCTCAATGTTTAAATCAATTCCCTTGGGTTCACCCATTCCTTTGGTTTATAATTTTTTGGGTAATGATTTTCCCTTGGGTTCACCACTTGCTTTGGTTTATAATATTAAACCCTTGGGTTTATTAGTTCTTTTGGTTTATAATATGAATAATCAATCAATGTCATCCATGATCAAATGTCACATTCTGACAAATATTGTCTCAATATGAAAATCACCCATGGCCAACCCTGGTCATAGTTGGTCCAATGTCGCATTGTGACAAAAAATGTCTCAATGTTTAAATCAATTCCCTTGGGTTCACCAATTCCTTTGGCTTATAATATTAAACCCTTGGGTTTATTATTTTTTTTGGTTTATAATATGAATAATCGATCAATTTCATCCATGATCAAATGTCACATTCTGACAAACATTGTATCAATATGAAAATCACCCATGGCCAACCATGCTCATAGTTGTTCCAATGTCGCATTGTGACAACACTTGTCTCAATGTTTAAATCAATTCCCTTGGGTTCACCAATTCCTTTTGGTTTATAATTTTTTGGGTAATGGCTGTCCCTTGGGATCACCAATTCCTTTAGTTTATAATGCCAACCCTGGTCATAGTTGGTCCAATGTCTCATTGTGACAACAATTGTCTCAATGTCTAAATCAATTCCCTTGGGTTCACCAATTCCTTTGGTTTATAATTTTTTGGGTAATGGTTGTCCCTTGGGTTCACCAATTCCTTTGGTTTATAATATTAAACCCTTGCGTTTGTTAGTTTTTTTGGTTTATAATATGAATAATCTATTAATGTCATCCATGATCAAATGTCCATTCTGACAAACATTGTATCAATATGAAAATCACCCATGGCCAACCATAGTCATAGTTGGTCAAATGTCGCATTGTGACAAAAATTATCTCAATGTTTAAATCAATTCCCTTGGGTTCACCAATTCCTTCTGGTTTATAATTTTTTGGGTAATGGTTGTCCCTTGGGTTCACCAATTCCTTTAGTTTATAATATTAAACCCTTGGGTTTATTAGTTCTTTTGGTTTATAATATGAATAATCGATCAATGTCATCCATGATCAAATGTCACATTATGAAAAATATTGTCTCAATAAGAAAATCACCCATGGCCAACCCTGGTCATAGTTGGTCCAATGTCGCATTGTGACAAAAATTGTCTCAATGTTTAAATCAATTCCCTTGGCTTCACCAATTACTTTGGTTTATAATTTTTTGGGTAATGGTTGTCCCTTGGGTTCACCAATTCCTTTGGTTTATAATATTAAACCCTTGGGTCTATTAGTTTACCCATGGCCAACCCTGGTCATAGTTGGTCCAATGTCGCATTGTGACAATAATTGTCTCAATGTTTAAATCAATTCCCTTGGGTTCACCAATTACTTTGGTTTATAATCTTTTGGGTAATGGTTGTCCCTTGGGTTCACCAATTCATTTGGTTTATAATATTAAACCCTTGGGTTTATTAGTTTTTTTGGTTTATAATATGAATAATCGATCAATGTCATCCATGATCAAATGTCACATTCTGCCAAACATTGTATCAATATGAAAATCACCCATGGCCAACCATGGTCATAGTTGGTCCAACGTCGCATTGTGACAACAATTTTCTCAATGTTTAAATCAATTCCCTTGGGTTCACCAATTCCTTTGGTTTATAATTTGTTGGGTAATGGTTTTCCCTTGGGTTCACCAATTCCTTTGGTTTATAATATTAAACCCTTGGGTTTATTACTTCTTTTGGTTTATAATATAAATAGTCGATCAATGTCATCCATGATCAAATGCCACATTCTGACAAACATTGTCTCAATATCAAAATCACCCATGGCCAACCATGGTCATAGTTGGTCAAACGTCGCATTGTGACAACAATTGTCTCAATGTTTAAATCAATTCCCTTGGGTTCACCAATTCCTTTGGTTTATAATTTGTTGGGTAATGGTTTTCCCTTGGGTTCACCAATTCCTTTGGTTTATAATATTAAAGCCTTGGGTTTATTAGTTTTTTTGGTTTATAATATGAATAATCGATCAATGTCATCTATGATCAAATGTCACATTCTGACAAACATTGTATCAATATGAAAATCACCCATGGCCAACCATGGTCATAGTTGGTCCAACGTCGCATTGTGACAACAATTGTCTCAATGTTTAAATCAATTCCCTTGGGTTCACAAATTCCTTTGGTTTATAATTTTTTAGGTAATGATTTTCCCTTGGGTTCACCACTTGCTTTGGTTTATAATATTAAACCCTTGGGTTTATTAGTTTTTTTGGTTTATAATATGAATAATCGATCAATGTCATCCATGATCAAATTTCACATTCTGACAAACATTATCTCAATATGAAAATCACCCATGGCCAACCATGGTCATAGTTGGTCCAACGTCGCATTGTGACAACAATTGTCTCAATGTTTAAATCAATTCCCTTGGGTTCAACAATTCCTTTGGTTTATAATTTGTTGGGTAATGGTTTTCCCTTGGGTTCACCAATTCCTTTGGTTTATAATATTAAACCCTTGGGTTTATTAGTTCTTTTGGTTTATAATATGAATAATCGATCAATGTCATCCATGATCAAATGTGACATTCTGACAAATATTGTCTCAATATGAAAATCACCCATGGCCAACCCTGGTCATAGTTGGTCCAACGTCGCATTGTGACAACAATTCTCTCAATGTTTAAATCAATTCCCTTGGGTTCACCAATTTCTTTTGGTTTATAATTTGTTGGGTAATGGTTGTCCCTTGGGTTCACCAATTCCTTTGGTTTTTAATATTAAACCCTTGGGTTTATTAGTTCTTTTGGTTTATAATATGAATAATCGATTAATGTCATCCATGATCAAATGTCACATTCTGACAAATATTGTCTCAATATGAAAATCACCCATGGCCAACCTTGGTCATACTTGGTCCAACGTCACATTGTGACAACAATTGTCTCAATGTTTAAATCAATTCGCTTGGGTTCAACAATTCCTTTGGTTTATAATTTTTTGGATAATGGTTTTCCCTTTGGTTCACCAATTGATTTGGTTTATAATATTAAAATCTTGGGTTTATTAATCTCTATTGTTTTTAATATTTCCCTTAGGCTTATTGATCCCTTAGGTTTTTAATATTTATCCCTTGGGTTCACTGACTCCTTTGGTTTATAATATTAAACCCTTAGGTTTATTAGTTCTTTTGGTTTATAATGTTAATCACACATTAGGTTTATTACTCTCTTGAGTTTAAAATACTAATTCTCAGGGTTTGTTAATTTCTTATATTTTTCAGTTTAAAATATTAATTCTTAGGGTTTATTAATCTTTATTGTTTATAATATTCATCCGTTAGGTTTATGATATTTATCCCTTGGGTTCGCTGATTCCTTTGCTTTATAACATTAAACCCTTGGGTCTATTAGTTCTTTTGGTTTATAATGTTAATAATCTCATTGGTTTATTAATATCTTATGTTTAAAATACTGATTCTTATGGATTATTAATTTATTAGGTCTTTTAGTTTAAAGTATCAATTCTTACGGTTTATTAATCTCTTATGTTTTTAATATTGATCCCTTATGTTTATAATATTTATCCCTTGGGTTCACCAATTCCTATGGTTTATAATATTTAAACCTTTGGTTAAACCTTTGGTTTATGATGACATTGGGTTTGTATTATTAATTATCCCTTGGGTTTATTAATATCTTCACTTTAAAATATTAATTGTTAGGGTTTATTAATCTCTTAGGTTTTTTGTTTTTAAATATTGTTTCATATGGTTTATTACTCTCTTGAGTTTAATATTATTAATATATTAATATATATTATAAATAAATATTCAAATATTTATTAATAATGATTATTAGTAATATTATAATATTATTATTAATATATATTATTAGTAATATAACCATCTATGATATTAATATATAAATAAATATTAAAATATTATATATTATTTTTATTATTTTTATATTAATAAATATTATTAATATATATTATATATATTTCAAGTTAATTTATAGTATGTATATAGTTAATATTATTAATATATTAATAAATATTTTTAATATATATTATTAATACTTATTATAATATTAATAATATATATAAAATATTTTTGTATATATTAATAATATTATAATATTACTAATAATCATTATAAATAAATATTCAAATATTTATTAATAATGATTATTATTAATATTATAATATTATTAATAATATATATTAATAATATTTTAATATTTTAATATTTATTTAGTAATATTAATAATAATCATTATAAATAAAATTCAAATATTTATTAATAATGATTATTAGTAATATTATAATATTATTAATAATATATATTAATAATATTATAATATTTATTTAGTAATATTATAATATTGTAACACCCCAAATTCATGTGATTGCATTTTAAAGTTAGATACTTGAACTTTACATCCTAAGGGGAGTGGACCCCAAAGGACAATTATATTTGTGAATGTAATTAAACATTTGATTGAGGAAATGAATAAAGTATTGTGGTGCAAATTGACCAAAAATGAGATGATGAGATCACTTGCTAAATCTGTGAGGATGGATGAGGCAAATATGTCCCCACAATCTTCCAAAAAAATCCTTGGAAGATAGTAAGTTTTAAATTTAGATTTTTGAGGAAAAATCTGAATTTCCCCAATGATGAGAAGAGTAGTTGGGAAGAGGTAAAAAGCTGGAAAAGCTGAGGAAAAGCATAAAACATTTTTAAAGAATCCCTAAGTGGGAAGCCTAGGCAAACAGGAAGAAAAACATCCTGAGATTCTGGACGCAGAATTAGAAACATGCTTTGGGGAACAATAGCTTAAATAAGCTGCTCTTGTACAGATTAGAGGTTAATCTTCTACAGGAGGTGATCTCAGCTCGGGGGTGAGTTCTGGGAGACAGAAGAACTCTAAGGTTGGGAGGTTGGTCTATTGCACAAGTGGTATGTCTCTGAAAAAAAACTTGTCTTATTGTTTTCTAGAGTATGAATTGGCTACATATAAAAACAAATTTATTCTAGGTTTGTTCCTATTACTAGTCTACATTTAACAGGATGTAGTTCCCAGGCAGAAACATGGTCATCCTGTATAGTTGTAGAAGAAAGACCTGTAAAGTGGAATTCCACAGAGTGTTTAAACCAGGGTGGGTCTAAATCTGAGGAAATCTTGTTTTTTTCAGAAAACACTGTGGAATTGTATTTACTCTGCTTCTGTTTCTAAGTAAAATTTTATATCAGCTATCATAGAGAGAAATGAAATTTACTATAGTACACTAGAAAAATAGCAGGATATTAGTTATAAATTATACTGTCTGTGAAAGAACAGAAGGAGAAACTCAACAGACTGACCTCATGTTCAGTCAATTACTTCATTTTAATTGCAGGAAATCAAATTATCTTAGACAACAAAGACAGTCCATAAGCCCTTACTCTAAGTACAGGAAAGTAGTAGATATTCATAAACAAATGAATAGGAGAAAGGACCAGACAATGGTCTCATGGAATTATTCTAATATTATATTACTGAGAAGTAATACATAGAATACAGAAATTATGAGCAAGCTGTTGAGAAGCATAGGAGTAAGAAGTAAATAAATTGCAACATTATACCCATTAGCATTTATTTAACTAATATTTCCTTGACTATGAGGAAGGCAAAAAGAGTTCAAATCCCATTTCCAGTTCTTCAGAATTCAGCTACCATCAGACATACATATAGATACTAGCTGTAACTAATTACAAGAACATGAGAAGAAACTGGAGAATAGATTTATGCTTGCATACCTTTGAAAAGGGGAAATTTTAACTCATAGACTTTCAGACATACTAATCATCTATGGATAAACAGTACTGGTCTCATAAATATTCAGTGAGCTGTTCATATGTCTAGACAGTCAGGTATAAGACCAGTTCAGTATAACCAGGAGCAGAGACAACTGTAATTGCATTATAAATACCCAAGTATAGACTCTACATAGGAAGGAGTGAACCATACACATCAGAGAAATAGATAAATATCATATATAACAACCTGTAAATTCTGATGTATACACTTAAGAAATCTGGAATGTCAGTAGCATTTCCAGAAAAAAAAATAAGTTCAGACGAACAAATTCAACAAAGCCAAATGCCATGGTATGAAATTATAAGCATTATTTATACTGTCTCTGTACATTTAAAATGGTGGCAGAGTATATAAAAGTTCAACCTACGAAAATAAGAAGTATATAACTGTCCAAAAATTCAAAAGAAATACTGAGCCTATTAGGCTGGGGTACATAAATCGAAACCCCCATCTCATAGAACGAATTTAGACAAGCGTCATCCAAGGATGACAACGCTAATAAGATGGAAACGAAAACCCTGACTCGGAGAGTGAGTTTCGTTCCGTATGCAACCTTGCACAACATCACCATAGAAGCAGTGTTTCGACGCTCAAGAGATAACGCGTCAGGAGAGGAGGAACCCCATACATATACCGACCTGGAGGGCCACGAGACCGAGTTAGCATCCACACGATTTAAAAGGGTCACTCTCTACTGTCACAAGCACGCGGGAATCCTTTGGATTTACCTGTAGAAAATAGAAACGACCCAAACCCAGTTAGTCATTGCGCCATCAGAGATAAACGAGCACATAGATAAAATAATTTCGGTATAAAAAAAAAAAACTAGTACTTGTGGAAGGTAAACCTTCAGACGCGTCGAGCCCTGTCCTCGACCATTCCACAGAGAGGGATTAAGATAAATTATCTTCGATAATAAAACGATGAAACCAATAATTATGCGCTGGAATGGCAAGAATAATTAACATACCTCGTACAGCTCCATGGAACAGGAGGCGTTCGCTGGAGGAAAGGCGACGCAGGGGGTATCGTACCAAGCAGTCGAATTTTAAATATAACCAGAGAAGGGTTGAAGTAACTCCGAAATTATCAACCAATTACACCATGTGCGGGACGGAGACCTGGAGCATCTAGAAACAAACCAGACGCATTCACCTGATTGATTATTCAAAGTAAAAATATATATTCAGCTTCAGGCGTATGGCCCTTGTAACCTAAGTATGAAAAATTCACTTCTGCAATAAAATTTAGATGTGCGAGGGGGAGATTACCTGTCTGCGCATTGAGGAGGAGAGGCGCCATATCTTCTCTCGCCAAAGGAGAGTCGAAACCTCGGCAGAAGTAGCATGGCTCAGTCATGGAAGGGACCTGCGAATGAAGAGCGCGGAAACCGACTAAACTCCCCACTCTAAACTTATATAAGCCTTCGGTAACCACATGAACCCTAACTGAAGAACGATCGCTGTCGTCCACTTGGCAGCATCCGAACAGTAAGCCACGGATCGAGGGTAGCGTGGAGAGTTAATACAGTCGTATCCAAATTTATGGAGGCTGATGAGAATTGAATTCTGTATGTCCGGTTCAAGCATCGACGTGGGTGTCGATCACCACGCAGGTTGAGTTGTGCCAGCTACGTGGTGAGTCCACGTAAGCCAACGAATAGGCATAATACAATGCAACGCTCAGTTAATCAACCCGACACCAGACGTGGATCAGATTTTCACCATGACGAGATCATAGAAGTCCAATCCGAAATAATAATACGCGCTATGCTCAGATTTAAAAACCGAGGCCAGTACAATATATATCTTAAATCGAGTCAAAATCTGAGGTACTCATATGAGTAGTCATATCAAACCAAGCGCATAGGAAAATCCATTCATCATAATATACTTTTCGAATTTTATGATAAGGCTATCACTATATATATATATATATATATATATAACGTGACCACCGTGACTATGGCTATTCGAAAGGTTGCAATTGCCATGGGCCACAACCCTTACCACGAAACTTATATATCACATGCTTATAGTTCATATGGGATACGATGGAGGATATCAATAATAATTTGAATGGAATATTTTACCATTAAACGATTGGAGAGTGTGGTGCATATACACCATCTCCCTAATTTTAATCAAAATAACAATATAACGAGAATTAGTGACAGAGGGTGTTATTAAACATGATGAAATGTAAACTGTCATAATGATGGGATTGAGATGTCAAAATAACCCTAGGCTCACTAGTTTGTACCCGCAAAGAAATTTTTTTTTGGGTGAAATTTGGAGGTGTGACAAATATTAATAATAATCATTATAAATAAATATTCAAATATTTATTAATAATCATTATTAGTAATGTTATAATATTATTAATATATATTATTAATAATATAACCAACTATGATATAATATAAATTATTAATATATTATTAATTCTTTTGGTTTATTAATAATATAACCATCTATGATATTAATATATAAATAAATATTAAATTATTATATATTATTAATATTATTTTTATATTAATATATATTATATATATTTCAAGTTAATTTATAGTGTGTATATAGTTAATATTTTTAATATATTAATAGATATTTTTAATATATATTATTAATACTTATTATAATATTATTAATATATATAAAATATTTTTGTGATTTTAATCATAATTAATATATTTAATATATTAATATTCTTATTAATATATAATATATATATTTCAAGTTAATATAATAAAATTATTATATATAATATTTATTTATTGATATATAAATTAATGTGATGAGTAGTGGATATAGGTAGGCGTATATCAACCACATTGGTAAATGTGGTTGTAAATCTATTTTATATACGCCTATCAGCTTATATCAACCACATTAGTAAATATAATGTGGCTGTGCTAGTTATTTTAATTTCAAATATTAAATCTCATCCGGCCATCTTAATATATTTTATTACCATGGCACACCGTGCTGTTCAAATCGGCATCCACCTCTATCCTGCATACACAAACAATATATGCAATGAACATGTATATATTGTGTTTTTACAAATAAAGATTCCATAAAATTAATAGATACCGTACCACACTGGAAGTCAGTCTTTGTAAACGTGTTTCTTCGTCACAAAGAAGATGTATAAATGGATTTCGCAGCAATAAATATTCGATAATTTTAATAGATACTCACAACAAACGGTGGTGAAATGCTCAAAAATTTTCCCTAGTCACTCCACGCTCCTCCTCTTATGGCCCATATCGAACACCTCTCCACGATAATCCAGTTTTGAACATCCGGGGTTTTGACACGACCACACCCGTTTATGCTGAGAGATTGAAGGCGTATAACTTCTGCAAGTCTTGATCTCCAACCTCGAGAAGTTATACAGATTCAGTTTCACAACGGTTGATTGAGAGAGTTAAACCTTGTGCTGCCAAAGGTGACATGAACTTCTAGATCCACGATCCAACGAAATATTAAACTGAGTAAATCCTATACTCAAGGATTGAACACTCTTTTCTCTTTTCCTGAATGACCTAGCGAAGAATCAAGATTGGTAAGTGCTGACATCATATCTTCTCATCAAGGGGGAAAGTCCTCCTCATTGCGCTGAGCACTACTCTTCAACACAATATTAAAAGGTGGGTCGTTTGATAGGCCTGGTGTATTTCTTTTAAATTTTGCTTGGTTGTGTAACCATTGGAGCTGGTGTAAACCTTGTAAGAGGCTTTTGATGCTGGTGTAACCCTTGGACACGGCTTCTTACGAGTTGATTAAAGTGCTAGAACAGGCTCCATAAATGGCTGTTAGGTTCTTATATTTTACCGCAAAATCCTTGCACCTATGACAAAACGAATGGGAGGAAACCTTTCTTTTCTTTTCGCCATCATTAATAACACAAAGAATTATTTGTTTATGTGTTTTAAGTTAGTTGAGATTTTTTTTAGGGTTATATTTTACTTTTTGTAAATAGATATTAAAAAAATGTTTTTGCAATTCTCTAAATTTGATTTATAGCCAAAAGACATAATCACTTTAAATTTGATCTAGACTTTTTTGCTAACTAGATTCATCCTCACTAACTGTACTAATAAAAATTAAATACATACAGTAATATTATACTTATAAATCTTCTCTATATTGAATAGTAAAACCTCTAAACACATAAAGTAATATTTATTCACTTTAAATTCTCGAAAAAATTCCTATTCTTATCATAGAAAATTAATTAAATCAAAACTAAAATAATAAATTCAAATATCTAAAATCTTCATAATATTATTTGTAGAGAATTGGAATTGCAACCTACCAAATATGACAGTGACATAGTAGTACTAAAACATACCAGTGCAACTAGATACCTCTGCCTGGGCCATGACGCCGCAATCAGCGATGGGCTTTGCCAGTCCTAGTGGTTGGTCCGATCAAGTATGGAAATAGTATTGCCCATAATGTCTCCAAATAGGCATTTCCCGCTACAAGACATTTACATTCTTCTCTCCATTACTTACTTGGGACTGTAACATTCTTCTCTCCATTAGGTACTTGGGACTGTTCGTCAAGGACAAGCCCAAGGGGCTCATCACCATCATAATTATAATCAACTGGTTCTCCTCCTTTGCCAAAACTGGGATTATTGACTGAGAGAGCTGCAAGGAGATTTTCCTGCTGGCAATGAAAATTGAGAATCTGTGCCTGAACAGTGGCCAACTGAGCTTGCAAGTCACACACATGCTGCTGCAGCTGGTAAATTACGCCTGCGCAACCATAGAAGGGATCCCGTAACCTCGTCCTCGCTTCATACACCATACTACTTACTGCATCATCTCTATGCTCTCTATCAATATCCTGAAATAAACATAGTGATAGTAGTATAGGCAATCTGAGCAACCATATATATATATAATTCTCTCAGAAAATTAACACAAATGAATTCATTTCTTATTGATGATATATAAATCAAAGCAACTCAATTAATTTCCTATTAATATAAATAAAATTGATATAAGAGAATAAAAAAATTTCATTGTTAGCAAAATTGTATTTAATAAAGTTATTATTAACGTAATTGTTAGGTGTTTAAAGCCAATTTTATTTATTTCCTATTAATATAAATCAAATTGATATAAGAGAATAAAAATTAAAATTGATATAATAGAATAAAAAATCTTGATTATTAGGAAATTGTATTTAATAAAGTTATTAATATAGTAATTGTTATGCAGATTCACGAGAAGACATTCAAAAGTTCACTATAGAGTTAGCTAACTATTTATATTAGTAATTACTTTTCTTCACCTATCTAGATTTTGGATTGGCTTTTGTAAATTGGATCATGAATGATATATCTATTATTTATTGTTTTATATATTTTTTTTTGCTTTTTTCATGTACAAAGAAGACTTTTTCAAGGGTGTTTATTATCTCCTCTCATTTTCTAGTTGGTTGTAGAAGGCCTAAGTGGGATGTTGGGAGAGGCCAAGCATAGAGGGAACTACACATTTTATGTATCTCTATTAAACTAAGTAACATGGTTTTTTTTGTTGATGACATTCTTATTTTCTGCAAGTGGTTGAGAGGAAATGCAATGTTGATAAATGAGGTTCTCCCCCCTTTTTGGAGCATCCATAGGTATGATCATAAATTACAATAAGCCAACTTTGTAGTATTTCCGTCTCAAAAATGCCAAGCTCCTTGGTTTGGAAGAGTATTTCCCACTTACTTTTCCCACTGTGAAAGAAGGTTTAAAATACCTAAGATTTATTTTAAAGTCTAATTCCTATAAGACAACATAATGGAACTAGATAATTGCCAAAATGGAAAAAAACGTTAAAATTATGGACAGTGCAATGGCTCTCTAGAATAGGGAGATTAGTTTTAACTAACTTTGTTCTAAAACTGGATGTTGCTCTCTTGGATTCCAAAAGGAATTATGGAAAGGATGAGGAAATTGTGTCTAAACTTTCATTAGTAAGATTTGTATGATAATTTTGTTCTTCCATGGGTGAAATGGGACTAGATTGCTCTTCTTAAGGCCCAGGAAGGATGGGGACTACAAAATTTTCCTTTCTCAAGATCTCTAGCTGTAAAAATTTGGTTGCACATTGATCACTACTTAGATTTTATGACCAGAGGGAGTACATAGAAATGCATTCATGCCCTATCCATAGATCAATGGATTCATAGTCCAAATAAGTAGAGTCACAATGCTTTAGTCATCTCGAAAGTTGTCATTTCCTCCTTTTCATTGATAGAATTTGGTCTAGTGGAAAATTGGAAATGGATACCAATCAAGAATACCTTTAGACCCATGGTTTGCAATCAATAATGAGCACATATTGGTAGTGTTAATGGCAAATTATCTATAAAAAATAGGTTAGATGAAATTGAATCATATAGATCTAATTCAAAAAAATATATGACCTCAAAGATGATTATTAGTTCAAAATAATATATGTTCTTAAGGATGGTTATTAAGCAAACCAATAGTCCTTCCTCTATATTTACCATGCACATGGAATGGTTATATAAAGTGTTAAAGGGTTGTTCATATTAAGCTAATTGAAGAAAACGATGAGCTAGTTTGGTCATTTGTTCTAAAAGTTTTCTATTCTCCAAAAATGGGAATGGGATAATCCCATCTTATTGCAGACAGATTGTCTAAGTATTATCATATAACTCTCAATGATAAGAGTCTTGAAACACTAGATACAACATATGTTTAGACTTTATGCTATAGATTTTCAATGTGATAGTATATAACCAACTAAAACAAACTTTACATGTTTTTGTTCTCTGTTTCAACACTCTAAAATATGATTCTACGTTTTAGATAAAGTACATAGTAGTCATGGATATCAATTCTTGTCATAAAAATTACCCATTATTCCCAAGAGAAAAAATAAAATTAGATTATGGGCTCAAGATCATTATGATCATTAAGCTTGCTCAAAATCATAAAACCTGAAGAAGCCTGATGATGTTACTCGCTCCAAATATTCTGTGCACAGTTGCAAACTTCTCAGTATCATTTGGTGGGAAGGAAGGAGCCAGCACACATTTTTCTCCACACCCCCTTCGCAGCGTCCGGCAACTTGAACAAGGGGTCCCCACTTTCGCTCTCCGATTGCTCTCTTTCATCTGCATCATAAAATATAGATTTATGAGATGACAATACTATGAATATGCTATGAACTAAACGACCAGACATGATCTGCAAGGCGAAGCTTATAATTATTTTGTGCACAGTTGCAAACTTCTGAGTATCATTTAGTGGGAAGTAAGGAGCCAGCAGACATTTGTCTCCGCAGCGTCTTCGCAGCGTCCTGCAAGCCCCAAAAGGGGTCCCCACTTTCGCTCTAGGACTACTTACAAAATATAGATTTATGAGATGCAAATGCTACGAATATCCAATAAACTAAACCACCAGACAAGATCTGCAAGGCAAGGCTTATAATTATTTACTTCTGACATTATAAATTTGTAGGGGCCTTCAGATACAATACTGGAAATAAACCTCAATGGTGAGTATAATCTGGGATTGAAGGATGAAGAAAGTGCGGAAGCCCTTACAGAGGTGGAAACTGGGAGCTAACGTACTTTCTCAGGGAATGTGATATCACCTACCGACGACTAGATATTAAAATGACCGTTGTTTTCTGTAAAGTTTATCCTTTTTTTTTTTAAACAGAGGCTGAGACTGACAGGCGCGCCAATGGATGATTACCGGGTGCTGGTTTGTTCACTAACCTTTTTGACCCTTCGCCACCGCCACAAATCTTTTGGAACGAATATTGGATCTTCCCCTCGCCTTGTCCAGTTGGCGCACATGCTTATTCCGCACAGAAGACCTGATTGGCAAGAGAAAAGTTGTTCGCAGTGATTGTCATGGAAGACATTCTCCTCTAAATCTATTTCTACTACTCACGGTTTATTTTACCAGCAGAGAGTCGTGGTATATTAAGAGATAATGCGGAAAGAAATTACTTGTAGTTTGTATCATTGATTGCGTTCGAATCTTCCTCCTCCTATCTATCAAATTACCATTTTGTAACTTTGATGCAGAACTTGTGTAGTTACTCCATTTTTGTTTTTTTTAAGATCATTTATTTATTTAGATATGCATTTTTATTAGGGAATTCTTGTCCTGGGTGCAGGTGTATAGAGCAAGGTTAAACCGTTGATTCCATATTTATTGGATGTTTAAATTTTAAATTACCATAAAGTACAGTTTTAAAATAAAATAGGCCAGAGGGAGAAATTAAAGTATGGTTATTTAAAAAATTTACAATTTAATAAATTAATTATTGAATTATATCTGTTTATATAATTGGTGGAAGCGAGAAGTATAATTTTTTTTTAATGAGAGGCATTTATATGGTTCTAATTAATTGGTTGGTTAATTAGAAATGTCTATAGAATTGAAAAATAATGATATATATTGATATTCACTGGACATTATTAATACAAACATATTATTAACTATACTCAAAATAAATTAGTTTCACTTAAAGGTGCAACCTGGTATGAACGACAAATAATGATATATATTGACATTTACTGGATATTATTAATACAAACATACTATTAACTATAATCAAAATAAATATGTTTCACTTAACGTGCAATCTGGTATGAAAGACATGTGTAATTATTTCTTTACATCTAAAATTGAGAGATATTTGTTTTTAAATAAAAAATAAAATATTTTTTAAATAAAAAACAATTTCTGTTGAAATAACAAATAATAAAAATAAATATATATGTTTAATTATTTTTAATTAAAACCATTATATTGCATTAAGAATCTTATTTATAGTGTTCAATTTATTGTTTTTATTAAAAATATGGTAAAAATATTCTAGTCTTACTCTCAACCATAATTAAACAATATATTTATAAATAACAAAAATTTATATAACTTTAAATAAAAAACCAAAAAAAATTTAAAAATAACATCCCAGGTATCATTTGCTACAAACCAACTTCTAACTAAACCAGCATTGATATATTATATCAGTTCCAGTTATTTTTGTTTATGTAGCTTTTTCCCTTTTAATAAAGGTATCCGACCATTTATGTCCATAAAGATATTAAGCCACATGATGTCAGCATTGTATTTTAGGTTTACTCTTGATTCATGCCATTTTATGATTCGCCTGATATAATATTGAGCTTTGGATCCATCGGCAACATGAGATAAATTTGGAACTGTCCGCTTATTTGACATTAATATGTTGATAATCCAAATTTCAGTACTCAATATAAAACTTTTCATTACTACCCAAACTTTGTTATACGTTTCCATGTGGACGCATTGGAACCCTCTGGACGTCTAGCTGTCAATTTTGACTTACGAATTAGTTGTGGTATTTTCCTGGTTCCACGCGTTGCATGATACAACGGTGTAGATGTCAGAGTTTAGATTGGATGATCATGGAGAGTGGAGTTACAAAGGTAACAACCTCCCTTCTCTCCTACGCCAACTCTGCCCATTCACACCTTCAGCTCAAGGAAAATTGATTTTGGAAGCACGAAAACCTTACTATAGAGTTTGTGGCCACATTCAACATTTGAGGATTGGTTTATAATGTGACCGACTTAAAAAAATGTACCCCACCATTTTGTTTTTCCTGTTCATCACTGTTGTTAACTTACTGTTTTCCCTAACTTGATCGAATTCTTGCTAAATAGGGTTGGTCTTTTAAATTGGAACCTTCAACCTCTAGAGCAATCGGTTTTGTTGCCTTTACAATACGTCGGCATCACGAAAAGGTTAATTACTGTGATAACTCATTAATGCAATTTCTTTTAACTATGTGTTTGAGAGTTTAATGCATCACTTTATTAGCTTTCTCGAAATAATCTCGAATCTTTGACTCGTTGCAGGGCATGCAGGGCCGCTTCTACGCTATCCACAAGTATTCGCCTTTGCAACCCTTGTGTCTTTTATATGTATATATTATTTGATAGCTACTTTCCCTAATTTCATTTTACTCTAGTTGCAGGTTTGTCACACGGCCCAATTTTTTTATTGTTGAGATTTCTTTTAATTATTTTTAGAAAAAATCTCATGTAGGTGACAACAATAGGGTTTGTTGCTAAATCGACTCCATCTATTTCTGATGAGGAGTTAATGCATCTTATATTTGTTGTGAGTGAATTTATGATTTTATTTCCATTCACAACTATAAAATGTAAGCACATAGAGGCAAATAAGCATGATGAGGAATGTGAGGTGAGTGGAAGAGATGTGCAAATGAGAAACTCTGCTATTGTATTTCTCCAGTTGTTGAATGAGATTGCTGATGCCCTGTTAGGTGGACGTAGCCCAGATTGGTTGGGTGAACCACATTAAAATCCGATGTCTTTATGTTTTTTTCTGCTGTGTGTTCTGATTTTTTTTTATTTTTTTTTAAAAGAATAAATTGATTTTGAAGTGGTGGTTTTTTTAAAAAGAATAAATCGATTTGTATCGATTTGAGTGGTGGTTCTAAAAATTAAATCGATTTTATTAAAAAGGGTGGCACTTAGAAATTGATTATATGGAGTTTATAATGTGGCATTTTTTACTAATTTGAGAGGTTTATTATATGCCATCGATTTGAAGTTCTTTAAATAAATCGATTTGGTTAATCCATTTAAAATCGATCTTATATTAAATCGATTTTTTGCATGCCATGATATTAGGGGAAAGGAATTTTTTATAAGGCAAGGGTATTTTCTAATCAAAAATTAATTTTTGATTAAAATTAAAAATTTCATTTATTAAGAGTTGCAATTGGAGATTTTTTGTGACACAACATGGCAAAAACTCAATGTTCTTGGTTTGAGATCGAGAAGTTTAATGGCAAAAACAACTTTGAGATCTGGAAAGTGAAGATGTATGATCTACTTGTGCAACAAGGCGTGGCAAAGGTGCTGATGGGAAAAGCCAAACAACCTTACACCATGACAGATAATGAATGGAGTGACTTGGATGATAGACAACTGAGCAACATTCGACTGTGTTTGGCGGATGATGTGTTGTTTAACATCGTGTCAGAGAAAACTGCTGGTGGTTTCTGGACAACTCTTGAAAAGCTGTACATGACAAAATCCTTAACCAATAGGATTCTTCTGAAGCGACAGTTGTACAGCTTGCGCATGAAGGAAGGTACGATGATAACTGATCATCTTAATACCTTTAATACTCTCCTGGTGCAATTAGAAAGTATAGAATTAAAATTTGAATCAGAAGATAAAGTTGTAACTTTATTATGCTTGTTGCCCGAGTCATGAGATCATTTTGTTACTTCTATAAGTCTTAGTTCATCAGAAACCCTTGAATTTGATGATGTTGGAGCTTTGTTGTCCGAAGAAACAAGGAAGAGGTCAAATTCAGAAACCTCTACATTAGAAGCAATGATGGTCAGAGGTCGTTCTAAAGAAAGATGCTTCAGTAAGCACAACAACTCGCGTTCAAAATCGAAAGGGAAGAAGAGTAAGGTAAAGTGTTGGTTTTGTGGAAAATCTGGACATTTGAAGAAGGACTGTTGGAAGAGACAGCAAACATCCAAAGGAGACTCTTCGAAAGAAAAGAAAGAAGCAAACACGACAGATACAGGTTCGGCATCCATTTCAGGTATGAGTGATGAAGTGTTATCAATTGGTTTTTCTAATCATGATCAACATTGGCTGTTAGATTCTGGTGCGTCAAATCACATGTGCATTCATAGAGAGTGGTTTAAATCTCACAAATCAATCAATGATGGAGTTTTTTACATGGGAAATGATGTCTCATGTAATATTGTGGGAATTGGAAGCATACAGATTAAAATGTTTGATGGGACAAATCAAATTCTAATTGATGTAAGACACGTACCTGAACTAAGAAAAAACCTCATTTCACTAGGAGTACTAGACACTAATGGATATAAAACCTTTATTCAAGGTGGAGTAATGAAAGTTTATAAAGTAATTTTACTAGTAATGAAAGAAAAGAAGGTTGGAAATATTTTTCAGTTAGAAGGAAGAACAGAGTAACATCATGCTTCTACAGTATCTGAAAAAGATAGTAATTCTATTCGTCTATGGCATCAACGGTTGGGCCATATGAGTGAAAGAGTATTAAAAATTTTATCTGATTGTAAGTTACTTCCTAGTTTAAAATCTTCTTAGTTAGATTTCTGCAAACATTGTCTGTTTGGGAAACAAAGCAAGCAAAAGTTTAAAACTGGAAAACATACCAGTAAGGGAATCCTTGATTATATCAATTCTAATGTTTGGGTTCCATCTCGTATAACCTCATATGGAGGATCGTCATATTTTGTATCTTTTATTGGTGATTTCTCTAGAAAAGTGTGGGTCTACATGTTAAAGAAGAAGTCTGGTGTATTCATAGTTTTCAAACAGTTTAGAGAATTAGTTGAAAACATCACTGGAAGAACCATTAAATGTTTAAGAATTGATAATGGTGGTGAGTTTACTTCAAAGGAATTTGATAATTATTGCAAAGACGGTGGGATCGCAAGACATAAAACCACTGTATATACTCCTCAGCAAAATGGAGTTGCTGAACACATTAACAGGAATCTTTTAGAGAGAGCAATAAGTATGCTTAGTAACGCCAATTTGTAGAAGGAATTGTGGACGGAAGCGGTTTCTACAGCTTGTTAATTGGTAAATCGATCACCATCAACTGCGATAGGGTGCAAAATTCCTCAAGAGGTATGGAAAGGTTATCCATGTGATTATTCTAAACTAAAAGTTTTTGGTTGTGATGCATATGCTCTAGTTTCGAAACATCAACGTTCTAAATTAGATCCTAAATCAAAAAGATATATCTTTGTTGGATATGGTGATGGGACTAAGGGATACAGGTTGTGGGATCCTACTACTCACGAGATCATCATTTACAGAGATGTTAAATTTAATGAATCCTCACTTGAAAATCTAGATGTAGATGATAAATTGAAACAGGAGAATGTACCTAAGCTTCAACACATTCAGTTTGAAACTAGTTCAAATACTAATGATAGTCCAGATGAATAAGTTTCAGATTCAGATCATGAACAAGTTTCAGATTCAGATCATGAACGTGTTTCAGATGTTGATCATGAAGAAGTTCCTACAGATAATAATAAAAAAATTGGGGAAGTACCAGAAACATCTTTAACGAGGTCTACAAGAATCAGACGTCTTCCTAAAAGGTATGATCATTATGTTACTTCAGTTGCTTTAACTGCTAACGATGATGAACCTTTGTGCTATCAGGAAGTTATAGAAGGTTCAAACAGTGGTAAGTGGAAAGAGGCTATGAAGGACGAGATGAAGGCATTAGCCAAGAATGCCACATGGGGTCTGGTAGAACTTCCTAAAGATATGAAAAATGTGGGATGTAAGTGGGTTTACAAATTGAAAAGGGGTGTTGATGATAAAGAAGACAGGTACAAAGCAAGGCTGGTCGCGAAAGGTTTTTCTTAGAAAGTAGGAATTGACTTTCATGAGATATTTTCACCAGTTGTAAAATTTGTTTCAATTCAGATTGTGTTAGCATTAGTTGCTTTACTTGATTTAGAATTACAACAACTAGATGTTAAAACTGAATTTTTACATGGAGATTTAGATGAGGAGATTTACATGGAACAACCGGAAGGGTTTGTTCAAAATCGCAACAAGAAATTTGTTTGCAGGCTCAAGAAATCATTGTATGGTCTGAAGCAGTCACCTCGACAATGGTACAAGAAATTTGATTCTTTCATGATGAGTCAAAATTATATAAGAAGTGAATATGATCATTGTGTTTACTTTAAGAAATTAAGTAATGGCATGTTCATTATCTTAGTGTTGTATGTTGACGATATGCTTTTAGCAAGCAAAATCATAACAAAGATCAACAGGTTAAAGGCTCATATGGATAGGACGTTTGATATGAAATATCTAGGAGCAGCAAGACAGATTTTGGGCATGGAGATTTTTAGAGACAGGAGCAATGGTAAGTTGTGGCTATCACAACAGAAGTATATTGAGAAAATACTCTTGAGGTTTGGTATGAACAATGTGAAGCATGTTTAAGTCCCTTTTGCTTCCCATTTTAAGCTTTCTTCAAGTTTATGTCCTAACACTAATGAAGAAAATGAATATATGTCTCGAATTCCATATGCCAATGTAGTAGGTTGTTTGATGTATGCGATGGTTTGTACTCGACCATATATTTCACATAAAGTTGGGGTTGTCAGCAGGTATATGGAAAATCAAAGAAAATAACACTGGTCAACAGTGAAATGGGTGCTTCGATATTTGAGAGGCACAAGTGATTACTGTATCACTTATAACAAGAGTAGTGAATTTGTTTGCAGATATGTTGATTCCGATTTTGCAGGTGATTTGGATAAGAGAAGGTCAACTTCAGGGTATGTCTTTACTCTTGCAGGTGGAGCTATTAGTTAAATATCATCGCTACAGAACATTGTTGCTTTATCCACTATAGAAGAAGAATACATAGCTGCTTCACATGCTTGCAAAGAAGCAGTTTGGTTGAAAGGTTTGTTTGGTGAGTTTGATAGGTTGCAGGACAACATCAAGTTATTTTGTGATAGTCAAAGTGAAATTCATTTGGCTAAGAATCCGGCCTATCATAGTAAATCAAAGCATATACCTATCAATTACCATTTTGTAAGACATGTTATCACTGAAAGGGGAGTCTCTCTTGAAAAGGTGCATACAAAGGAAAACTGTGCAGACATGTTCACGAAACCACTTTTGTTAGAGAAGCTACGATGGTGTCTGGCTTCTCTTGGCTTGCAGAAAAGATAAAAATAATAATGGAACAGGGTATCAGACTAATTTTTGTCAAGGTGGAGATTGTTGAGATTTCTTTTAATTATTTTTGGAGAAAATCTCATGTAGGTGAAAATAATAGGATTTGTTGCTAAATTGACTCCATCTATTTCTGATGAGGAGTTACTGCATCCTATATTTGTTGTGAGTGAATTTATGATTCTGTTTCCATTCACAGCTATAAAATGTAAGCCCGTAGAGGCAAATAAGCATGATGAGGAATGTGAGGTGAGTAGAAGAGATAACCAGATGAGAAACTCTGCTATTGTATTTCTCCAGTTGTTGAATGAGATTGTTGAGGCCCTGTTAGGTGGACGTAGCCGAGATTGGTTGGGTGAACCACATTAAAATCTCTTGTCTTTATGTTTTTTTGCTATTGTGTGTTCTGTATGTTTTATTTTGTTATTCCACTACTGAACTCTACACTTATGGCTTGCACGCCTCTTCAACTTAACCCAACTTAACCAGTGTCGAGTTCTGATATGTCCACCTCTTATATCGCAGACCGATATACTTTGCGACTAATTTTTACCGCAGGTTCTGGGTGTTTGCTAATAAATCACTTTGATTATTGTATGTTTATAAAATTACATAAAGTTTTGGTTTAGCTCATAACCTAGTGGCCTTCAAAAATAAACCTTGGAGAACAAGTTTTACTTGATCCTTTGTATATAATTAAGAACCCCAACCCTTATCGACGTTAGTTTGCAACTGCTATTTGTGTCACTGTTTGACTACGACATACAACCCCATTTTGGATTTCTCATCATTGCATAGTCTTTTCATTTATATACATAGTTTCTTAAAATTAGACTGGGATTATAAATCCTTTTGTTAGAAGCTCTTCCATTATCCTTAGCTCATAGGGTTTATACATTTGCATTTTCTTTAAATTGAATCGTTCGTTTTCAAAGTATTTGAATTTGAATATGGAAAATTTGTGGAAAGGTTGTTAGCACATCTTTGAGATGCCAAACCATATTTTTTTGGGGCGAATTTTACTTAGTGTAGTAATCTTGAATGATATATGAATACAATAGCTTATGTTTTCTATGGTCGATTCTCAAATTAATGTATATGAATAATTGTAATTGTTTAACATTATGTCTCCTATTATTATATATTTTAATGATTAGGTAAATATAGGGTTAGCTCTTTTTCCATTGTATGAGTTAATTTGCATGTTGTGAATATATATTTTCTTCATTTATTGGAAAATATATATTTTCTTTATTCACTTGCATTAGTCAATTAAATTTCTTTCGGATTTCTTTCCATTAACAATAGTTTACCTTATGGACTTGAAGGAGCATGTGTTCGTGACCTGATTTTATTTATTTATTTATTTTTTAAAAAAATAACAGGGCACTATTGCAGGATAGTTAGCCCAAGACAATTGTGGCCTAGAACTAAACCCTGATCATATATTTGTATAGAGATAACATGGATTGTTCCAGGTTAGTTGGGCCGAGTTTCCTCCGACTTGGAACAAACCATGATGTACAGATTTAGTTTTGTACCAAAATATAATCGGGAAAATATTCCTCAGCCTTCACACAAACCATAAGGCACATAAATATGCATTATATTATGTTTTTACAACTTATCTAGTGCGTACCCATACATATATAAATCATACAAAAAGTAAATAACATCTCAAAACTATAAGTTCCACTGATCTGTTTCTTTTCTTTTAATTGGTAAGCCGACCAAAAAACTATAGGGCTTGGAATGCTCCTCCAAAATTGTGAGAATTAATCACTCTACTGAAGCTCCCATCCAGCGAGCCTCATATCGAGAACAGTTTTAGGTCAAGAACCTTCACAGGTCCACCCAATACCACTCGGTCCTATCCATATTCAGTCTAGGGTCTTTAGTTTAAGCTCTTCGACTTCATACAGAGTTCCACTAGCCAACAAATTCAAGGACTCTACGTCTGGCAACGTCCTACCTTCCGCTACAACATCCTATTAGAGGTTTAGTCTTATAGTCTCTCACGTCAACGTTTCCTCAGGTAATCACTCTTACCATAGTGGCTTCCTTTTCAACCTAAGATTTTTTATCTATAAGGAGAGGAGGTTTGGCAGGAAACTGTCTCTGCCCATAATTGTCTTCAATGTTCTAGAATATGATACTCACTATAACATTACTTTCCCCGTAATTTTATGGTTGAATATTTAAATTCTTTTTATTAATTAAAATAAACATTCATGTTCATAAATTATTCACATTAGACCTTTTAACATGGTTCATATTATTCCTAATTATAACATTAATTTCCTCGTAATTTTATGGTTGACTATTTAAATTCTTTTTATTAATTAAAATAAACATTCATGTTCATAACTTATTCACATTAGACCTTTCAACATGGTCCATATTCTTCCAAGTAACTCTACAAAGTAACTAAAATGTTTACACATTTAATGAGGGGTATTACATCTCCCCCCTTGAGCAAAACAACATCCACGATGTTTTATAGCCTATGGAACATGATAGGATATGCTTTTCACATAAAATGTTTATCCTACAAGACTGCCTCTTCTAAGATAAAGTGCTTCCATTGTAATTTAGCCTTGGTGTTAAATTTCTTCCACAAATTATTTTTCTTTGATAAAGATTACACAGAGGTTCAACTAGGAACTCTCCATCCCGTTTGACCTAATTTCACAATCATAAAAGCTATCATTAGCTTTTCATCCATCATATATATATATATAATCATTTCAAAATTTATTAGATGCACCATAAATTGTTATTTATGTACCCAACAATGGTTAACAATTTTCGCTCCATGAGAGTTATTGCCATCATTGTAAGCTTATCAACAATAGCAATAAATCAATTTTTTTATTGAATGACTATGCCAATCAACAAAAATCCCACCATGTGGTTCTATTGTAAATAGAAACCTTGGAAGTACCAATTGCATTTGCATTATTTTCATAAAGGTAATGATATTTCAAAAACCATTATTGCTCTTGCCTCTTATGATAGATTGCAACTAATGTATTAACGTAATTGGTAGCACTATTATTCTTCCATCTTGATTTCAAATGTTACATATGCATTCATCATGTATAAGAAAGTTTAGGATATCTTCCTTTTGTCTTCCTTGTTGAAGGCAACTACATTGTTGTCTATTTGTCAAAATAAACTTAGTTAGGCCCATCTTGGGTTATGTGATATTTTATTTTAGCACAATAGCAAGAGCCCACTTTGCATCATTCCTTTCATTTTGACCCTTGACACCCTGCATTATAGGTTTTTGATGAAAGTTTTACACAATTTTTCTAACATGTACAATCATGAAATTTCTCCCTTTTGTGCTCTGAGATGTATTGATTGTCTCATACTCACTATGTTACTATAGGATAGTTCCTTCCTACATTTCGCTTCATAGCATGTTAATCACTTTTTCAATAATATGTTACTTTAATGCATTTCACATATAAGGTCTTTTGAATGTTAAAAACAACAATTTTATCCCATGAGAATAACCAAATATCTTATTGTACCACTTACATAGTAATATTCTTTATTTCTTAGTTCAAGGAATATTTCCTTATGTTTTCCCTATGATGACTCACACACCAATGATCTATTCTTTAGGTACCATCATAATTTCATGATATCAAACATGTCACAACAATTTACCACTTTCGTGACATATATTATCTTTCCCTTATTCAAGTGCAGCTAGTCGTGTCTACATTAATTATTTGTAGACCTTTTCATGTCGAGGTATTAATCAACGTTTCGTAATTCAATTGGTTTTTCTTTGTTTAATTCCTTTCATTTTATTCTATTTCTAATAAATCACCGAGCCTTAAAAGAACAAGGTGATACTAAAATAAGCCGCTATGAAAAATCAAGGACACAAGCCACAATAATATTGGCATGTTTAAAATCAATAAAACATAACAGGAATTTTACAAAACAAACCATACAATAGTATTTATCTCACATACTTAACCCATGGGTTTCCATTAACCCTCTTCTTGGTGTTTACATCCCTTTATATTCTTTAAATTATTGATTAAGGTGTGTGGAGGTTACATGGGGTCCTTTCCCCTTCGTATTTTTTGTGCCTGTCAGCTACCTCAACACATCATGTTAGTGTGGTGATCATAACATAATGATTTTGTAAGAATATGTTCATTCTAATTAATTCTTTAATGATACTTTACTTGTCTCTATAAAAGTCATTTTCAAGGTTTTTATGTGAGGTGCCATTTACTGGTGGCATGCTACACTTTCCATGTTAGCACTTCAGACTATAACAAGGATAAGTAATGCTTGTGCCAATATGCTACCACCATTCCTTTTACCAAATCATCAAATATTTCTTAAAATTATATGCCACATTTCCTTAGTTCCCTTACCCAACTATCTGCCTATTTATAGTCACATTTTTTTCACCTATATCCACCATCATTCCTTCAATTTAAATTGGGAAAGAAAAACTCATTAGAGTATTTAATATACAAATTAAATACTCTTTTATTGATGTGTGTATGTTATCATTAACAATACTAACATGTATTTAAAAACATATTATTAACAATAAAAAAATAATGTAAATAATGTAATTCATCTCATGTTAAATAAAATATTTTAATTTCCATGTTAAATAAAATATTTCATTGTTAATTATGCATATATTATATATACTTTAAAAAAGAATATGTATATTATATATAAAACAATTGATAAAAAAATTTATTGTTAAAATATTTCATGTAAACTAAATATTCTATTTTTAAGACCATAATTTTGCTTAATAAAGATTGGTTGGAAATGCAATTTGAAGATTTTTTGTTTGCACAATCTATGTGCTAAAATATATTTTCAAGGGTTTGAATAGATTTATGCATTCTAAAATGCAATTTAAGTAACCATTTTTAAACCATGGCAGAAGAATCAAAGGTGGAAAAGGATCAAAAGTGAAAACTTGTTTTCAATTTTTTCCCTTAAAAAAATATTAACACATCAAGATATTTAATTCCTTTCAATCTTTAGATTTGTGATTAAAATAGATTTATAGTGATATTTTTATAAAAATGTCATTCTAGAAGATTAGATATTATAATTAAGCAACGAATAATAAAAAAATCATAATTATAATTATAATTATAATGAATTCATTCAGGATATATATATATATATATATATATATATATATATATATATATACACACTTCAGTTTGCATAATGATAATATAATCATATATTTTTAAAATTTGTATAACTAAATAATTTAATTATTCCAGATGTAAAAGTTGAAATCTATACAACCATCTTCTGATTGAGGGAAAGGCCTCCTCTTTGTCAGATAAAGATGATGAAGAAGCTGATAATGAAATTCATTTGGAGGATAAGGTCTAAGAATCATGGCCTCAAACATCTCCAAAAGATCATAGTGTCAACCATTCTCTTTTGGAAAGCAAAGAGATATTGAATGGTAATGCTCCTCTTTGTATATTGAATGAGATCATGAGTCAATTTCTAATCTCCTTTTGCCCAAAATGATAATTTGCAAAATACTTTGATGAAAGTGTCTTTGGAAGGTTCTCTCAAAGTTTTGAAGAAAAAAGGAGAGAAAGGTTGTCTTGAGGATCAACCGCAATTTGGGTGATTCTCTAGTTGTTTCTTCTACCCCTTTATGCTTACTTTTCTATTCTATTATTCATATCTACCTTGACAACATTAATACAGGAAATGTTGGGCCTGAAAAAGTCACGATGACAAATGATATAATTTTAATTTTGTTTAATATATATATATATATATATATATATATATATATATATATATATATATAGATATATATGAGTTTTGATTTAATTCTAAAGTTAGAAATTATAAAATTGTTTTCAATTTACTTATTCTTTCATGGTAGCTTTTTTTAATAATTTTCAAAATACTTTCATGAAACTGTTTTTGGAAGATTCTATCAAAGTTTTGAAAAAAATAAGGAAAGAAAAGTTTTCTTGAGGATCAAGCTCAATTTGGGTGACTCTCCTCTCTATTTGTTTCTTCTACCCCTTTATCCCTACTTTTCTATTCTATCATTCATATCTACCTTCAACAACATTAATATAAGAAATATTGGGCCTGAAAAAATCATGATGACTATATATATATATATATATATATATATAAGTTTTGATTTAATTTTAAGGTTACAAATTATAAAATTGTTTTCAGTGTACTTATTCTTTTTTGGTAGTTTTTTTTTTAAGATTATATTTTCAAATTTTATATAAATACCCATATTAGAAAGAAAATCATTAAAAATCATTATAAATTTATTTGAATATTTATTTGAAATAATATTATTTTATAAATATGATCTTTAATGTATGAGAGTTACTTAAATTAATAAATAATATTAAAAAAATCAATTAAAAATAAATAAATTATTGGTAAATTTAAAATATCTATCTAGCATAAAGTATTCTATATTCATTTTAATGTGTTATCTATCAAATTTTTCATAAAAATATTTGCACCTCATCTTTTTAAACACTTATATATCCTGTATTAAAATAAATCTAGATTGAATTATTTTTAAATTTACTATTATATATTTATTTTAATTTCAAATATCAACCGGAAATTATCATCTTAAAGGAATTTCGTTGAAAATCTGATCTTGCAGCCTTAATATATTTTATGATTTATTTTATCACCATGGGACACCGTGCTCTGAAGTTTACGTCCACCTCTAACCTTGCATACACAAACATGTTTCTTCGTAGCAATGAAAATGAATATATTGTATTTTTACAAATAAAGCTTCCATAAAATTAACAGATACCGCACTGGAAGTGAGCCTTTTTCAACGTGTTTCTTCGTCCCAAAGAAAATGGATAAATGGATTTTACAGCGTGAAATGCTGAAAAATTTTCATACTCACTCCACGCTCTTCCTCTTTGTTAAAAATTTAAATGATAGAGCAAATGCTTTTCCTTTTAATAGAGTTTAGACTGAAGAAAAAACAATTACTGAAGTTTATACAAAGTTGTGGAACTCATTTAATAGATTGAATTATATGAATCATTTTTTAACTATAGAATAGTGGATATTAAAATCACAACTATAAAGAAAAGCTAATAAAACTTCAAATTATTTTACTCACGATGAGTAGAGTAAAACAGAGTGTTAACACATATATGAAAATTTCCAAAACTATATAACTACTAACCAAACTTTAAATTATAATTAAAAAACACAATATATATATATTCACATGAAAGCTGTGGCTCCTTCACTGGATATCATACTCTAAAATATGATTCTACCTTTTAGATAGAGTACATAGTAGTCATGGATATCAATTCTTGTCATACAAATTACCAATTATTCCTAAGAGAAAAAAATAAAATTAGATTATGAGCTCAAGATTATTATGATCATTAAGCTTGCTCAAAATCATAAAACCTGAAGAAGCCTGATGATGTTGCTCGCTCCAAATATTCTGTGCACAGTTGCAAATTTCTCAGTATCATTTGGTGGGAAGTAAGGAGCCAGCACACATTTTTCTCCACACCCCCTTCGCAGCGTCCTGCGACTTTCGCTCTCCGATTGCTCTCTTTCATCTGTATCATAAAATATAGATTTATGAGATGACAATACTATGAATATCCAATGAACTAAACGACCAGACATGATCTGCAAGGCGAAGCTTATAATTATTTTGTGCACAGTTGCAAACTTCTGAGTATCATTTGGTGGGAAGTAAGGAGGCAGCAGACATTTGTCTCCGCAGCGCCTTCGCAGCGTCCTGCAATCCCCAAAAGGGGTCCCCACTTTCGCTCTAGGATTTCTTACAAAATATAGATTTATGAGATGCAAATGCTACGAATGTCCAATAAACTAAACCACCAGACAAGATCTGCAAGGCAAGGCTTATAATTATTTACTTCTGACCTTATAAATTTGTAGGCGCCTTCAGATACAATACTGGAAATAAACTTCAATGGTGATTATAATATGGGATTGAAGGATAAAGAAAGTGGGGTAGCCCTTATAGAGGTGGAAACTGGGAGCTAACGTACTTTCTCAGGGAGTGTGATATCACCGACGACTAGATATTAAAATGACCGTTATTTTGTGTAAAGTTTATCCTTTTTTTAAAACAGATGCTGAGACTGACAGGCGCGCCAATGGATGATTACCGGGTGCTGGTTTGTTCACTAACCTTTTTGACCCTTCGCCACCGCCACAAATCTTTTGGAACGAATATTGGATCTTCCCCTCGCCATGTCTAGTTGGCGCACATGCTTATTCCGCACAGAAGACCTGATTGGCAATAGAAAAGTTGTTCGCAGTAATTGTCATGGAAGACATTCTCCTCTAAAACTATTTCTACTACTGCCGGTTTATTTAACCACCATAGAGTCGTGGGATATTAGGAGATATTGCCGAAAGAAATTACTTGTAGTTGGTATCATTGATGGCATTCGAATTTCCCTCTTTCTATCTATCAAATTACCATTTTGTAACTTTTATTTCGTTGAATGCAGAACTTGCGTTTATTTTTTTTTAAGATCATTTTTTATTTTTTATTTAGATATGCACTTGTCTGTCCTATAAGCTATTTTTAGTCTCATGGACATTAAAAATTCTTTCTTTCTTTCATATCTTGGGTGCAGGTGTATAAAGCAACGTCAACAGTTATTCCATATTTATTAGATGTTCAAATTTGCAATTACCATAAAGTAAGGTTTTAAAATAAAATAGGCTCGGGAGAATATCTAATAATTATGGTTTTTAAAAAATTTTACAATTTAATAAATTAATTATTTGATAGTTAATTATTGAATTATAAATTTTTATATTGTTGGTAGCCGGTGGAAGAGAGATTCATAATATTTTAATGAGTGGCATTTAGACCATTTATATTGGTATAAACAATTGGTTGGTTAATTAGAAACATCTATAGAGTTGATAAATAGTGATATATATTGACATTTACTGGATATTATTAATACAAGCTTACTTTTAATTATATTTACAATAAATTTGTTTTATTTAAAAGTGTAATTGGGTATGAGGGACATGTGTAATTATTTCTTACATCTTAAAATAAATTTGTTTCACTTAAAGGTGTAATTAGGTATGAGAGACATGTGTGATTATTTTTCCATATCTAAAATTGAGAAATGTCGGTTTTTTAGATAAAAATAAAACATTTTTTTAAATAAAAGACAATTTCTGCTAAAATAAAAATAACAAAAATAAATATATATGTTTGATTATTTTTAATTAAAATCATTTTATTATATTAAGAATGTTATTTAAAGTGTGTTCAATTCATAGTTGTCATTAAAAATGATGTAAAAATATTCCACTCTCATTCTCAACCATAATTAAACAATTAAATGTCTTTTTGAATAACACAATTTTATATCAACTTTAAATAAAAAATTTAAAAAATTACATAGCTAACTTCAACCTTCAACGTTGTCATTGACTTCAAAACAACTTCCAACTAAGCCAGCATTGATATATTGTATCAGTTCGAGTTATTTTTGTCGCTTTTTTTCTTTTAATAAAGGTATCCGAACATTTATGTCTATAAAGTTATTAAACCACATTATGTGACCATAGTAATTACGGTTTACTCTTGATTCATGCCATTTTATGTGATTGATATAATATTAAGCTTTGGATCTATCGGCAACATGGGATAAATTTGGAACTGTGTGCTTATTTCACATTAATACGTTGATAATCCAAATTTCAGTACTCAATATAAAACTTCAGGTTCCTGGTTCCATGCGTTGCATGATACAACGGTGTAGATGTCAGGGTTTAGATTGGATGATCTTGGACAGTGGAGGAGTTACAAAGGTAACCACCTCCCTCCCCTCCTACGCCAACTCTGCCCATTCACACCTTCAGCTCAAAGTAAAATTGATTTTGTAACCAGGAAAACCTTACTATGGAGTATGTGGCCACATTCAACATTTGACGAATGGTTTATAAAGTGACCCACTTAAAGAATGTACCCTTTTTTTTTTCATGTTCTTCATCACTGTTGTTAACTTAGGGTTTTCCCTAACTTGCAGATCGAATTCTTGCTAAATAGGGTTTGTCTTTCAAATTGGAACCTTGAACAATCGGTTTTGTTGCCTTAACAATACGTCGGCACCACGAAAAGGTTAATTACTGTGATAACTCATTAATGCAATTTCTTTTAACCATGTGTTTTAGAGTTTAATGGATCAATTGATTATCTTTCTCGAAATAATGTCGAATCTTTGACTTGTTGCAGGGCATGAAGGGTATTTGAGTCGCTTCTACGCAACCAGAAGTATTCGCCTTTGCAACCCATGTGTCTTTTATATGTATATATTATTTGATAGCTACTTTCCCTAATTTCATTCTACTCTGAGTTCCAGGTTTGTCACATGGCCCAGTTTATCATGGCTTGCACCCCTCTTCAACTTATTGAGTGTAGGGTTTTGACATGTCCACTTCTTATCTCGCACACCGACATACCTTGTGACTAATTTTTGCCCGAGGTTCTGGGTGTTTGCTAAGAAATCACTTGGCTTACAGTTTGTTTATATAATTACATAAAGTTTTGGTTTAGCTCACAACCTCATGGCCTTCAAAAATAAACGTTCGAGACCAAGAGACCAAGATTTACTTGATCCTTTGTATATAATTAAGCACCCCAACCCTCATCGGGGATAGTTTGCAATTACTATTTGCGTCACTGTTTGACTACGACATACAACCCCATTTCGGATTTGTCATCACTACATAGTTGGTTCATTTATATACGACTGGGATTATAAATCCTTTTGTTAGAACTTCTTCTATTAACCCTAGCCCATAGGGTTTGTACATTTGCAATTTTAAAAAATTCAATCCTCACTTTTCAAAGTTATTTGAATTTCAATGTGGAAATTTTGTGGAAGGGTTGTTAGCACATATTTGAATTTTAATGTGCATTCGTCAATTAAATTCCTTTTTCCTTTTTTGCCATCAACAATACTTACATGTGTTTGTGATTTTGTATATTTATTTATTTAAAAAAAAAATATCTAGAGACTGTTGTAGGATAGCTGGTCCAAGAAAGCTTTGGCCTAGAACTAACCCCTGATCATGTATTTGTATAAAGATAACAATGATTGTTCTAGGTTAGTTGGGCCTAGTTTTCTCCGACTTGGAACAAGCCCTCATGTACATATTTAGTTTTGTACCCAAATATAATAGGGAAAAAAATCCTTAGCCTTTACATAGCCCATAAGGCACATAAATTTGCAGTATATCATGTTTTTACAACTTATCCACTGCATGTCCACACATATATAAATCATATAGAAAGTAAATAACATCTCAAAACTATAAGTTCCACTTATCTTAATAACATCTCAAAACTATAAGTTGCAGTTATATTTTTCTTTTCTTTTAATTGGTAAGCCGACCACAGAACTAAAAGGCTTGGAATTCTCCTCCCAACTTGTGAGAATGAATCACTCTACTGAAGCTCCCATCTAGCCAACCTCATATCGAGAACATTTTTAGATCAAGAACCTTCACAAGTCCACCCAATACCACCTGGTCCCATCCATCTTCATTCTAGGGTCTTTAGTTCGAGCTCTTTGACTTCATATAGAGTTCCACAAGCCAACGAATTCAAGGACTCTACGTCTGGGAATGCCCTGCCTCCCACGATGACATCCTATTAGAGGTTCAGTCTTACAGTCTCTCTCGTCAAGGTTTCCCTAGGTAATCCCTCTCGCCATATTGGCTTCCTTTTCAACCTAAGATGTTTTATCTATAGGGAGAGGAGGTTTGGTAGGCAACTGTCTCTACCCATAACTTCCTTCAATTTTTCTAGAATATGAAACTTACTATAACATCACTTTCCTCGTAATTTTATGATTGACTATTTATTTATTTTTTATTAATTAAAATGAACATTCATGTTCATAACTTATTCACATTAGACCATTTAACATGGTCCATATTCTTCCAAGTAACTCTACAGAGTAACTCAAATGTTTACACATTTAAGGAGGGGTATTAAATCTCCCCCCCTTGAGCGAAACATTATCCATGATGTTTTCTAGCCTCTGGAACATGATAGGATATTCTTTGCACATAAAATGTTTATCCTACGAGGTCTCCTTTTCTAAGATAAAATGCCTCCACTGTACTTTAGCTTTGCTGTTAACTTTCTTCCACAAATTATTTCTCTTTAAAAAAGGATAAACAGAGGTTTGGCTAGGAACTCTCCATCTGATTTGACCTACTTTCACAATCATTTCAAACTTTATTACATTCACCATAAATTGTTATTTATGTACCCAATAACAGTTAACAATTTGCACTCCGTGAGAGTTATCACCATCATTGTAAGCTTATCAACAATATCAATAAATCATTTTTACTTAGTGAATGACTATGCCAATCAACAAATATCCCACCATGTGTTTCTATTGTAAATAGAAACCATGGAAGTACCAATTGCATTTGCATTATTTTCATAAAGGTATTGATATTTCAAAAACCATTTATTTCTCTTGTCTCGTAGGATAGATTGCAACTAATGTATTTTCGTACATGGTAGCATTATTATTATTCCATCCTTATTTCAAATGTTACATATATGCATTCATCATGTATAAGTAAGTTTAGGATAACTTCGTTTTGTCTGCGTTGTTCAAGGAAACTACATTGTTGTCTATTTGTCAAAATAAACTTAGTTAGGCCCATCTTGGGTTATTTGATATTTACTTTTAACACAATACCAAGAGCCCACTTTGCATCATTCCTTTAATTTTGGTCCTTGACACCCTGCATTACAGGTTGTTGATGAAAGGTTTACACAATTTTTCTTCTGTGTACAGTCATGAATTTTTTCCCTTTTGCGCTCTAAGATGTATTGATTGTATCATACTCACTATGTTACTATAGGATAATTCCTTCCTACATATCACTTCATAGCATGTTAATCACTCTTTCAAAAATATGTTACTTTAATACATTTTACATATAAGGTCTTGTGAATGTTAATAACAAGAATTTTATCCCATGAGATTAACCAAATATCTTATTGTACCACTTACATAGTAATATTCTTTCTTTCTTAGTTCAAGGAATATTTCCTTACCTTGTCCCTATGATGATTCACAAACCAATGATCTATTCTTTAGGTACCATCATAAATTCATGGTATCGAACATGTCACAACAACTTACCACTTTCATGACATATATTATCTTTGCCCTTATTCAAGTGGAGCTAGTCATGTCTACATTAATTATTTGTCGACCTTTTCATGTAGAGGTATTAATCAAGGTTTTGTAATTCAATTGTTTTTTCTTTATTTAATTCCTTTCCTTTTATTCTCTTTCTAATAAATCATCGAGCCTTAAAATAACAAGGTGATACTAAAACAAATGACTATGAAAATTCTAGGACACAAGCTAGAGTAATACTGGCATGTTTAAAATCAATAAAAGATAACAAGAATTTTACAAAATCAACCATAAAATAGTATTTATCTGACATAGTTCACCCATGAGTTTCTCTTAACTCTCTTCCCAGTGTTTACATCCCTTTATATTCTGTAAATTATTGATTAAGGTGTGGAGGTTACATGGGTCCTTTCCCCTTTGTATTTTTCATGTCTGTCAGCTACCACAACACATCATGTTAGTGTGGTGATCATAACATAATGATTTTGTAAGAATATGTTCATTCTAACTAATTCTTTAATGAGATTTTATTTGTCTCTATAAATGTCATTTTAAAGGCTTTTATGTGAGGTACCATTGATGGGGGGCATCCTACACTTTCCATCTTAGCACTTCACACTATAACAAGGATAAGTAATGCTTGTGCAAATATGCTACCCCATTTTTTTTACAAAATCATCAAATATTTCTTAAAATTATATTCCACATTTCCTTAGTTACCTTACTCAACTATCTGCCTATTTCTAGTCACAAATTTTTTTCACCTATATCCACCATCATTCCTTCAATTAAAATTAGGAGAAAAAAACTCCTCATAGTATTTAATATACACATTTATTGATGTGTGTATGTTATCATGCATATTTCCTATGCTATCATTATCTAGCTCACACTACCTTCAAAAAATTTAAAGAGAAAACATCAAACCAACAATGACTAGGTTTAGAGTTTTCCCTTGTAGCTTATGACCATATTAGTTGGCCTTAACTTATATATATATATATATATATATATATATATATATATATATATATATATCCTATATTTCTCATGGAATATATCATGCATTTATTCATGTTTATCCTGCAATACCAACTTAGATCAAACTTAGTTATCAGAATCATAATTAATAGTCATTTAAATCAATAATCATTCTTTTTTCATCTCAATTTCGATCATATTTAACCTTTATAATCATGAGGCGGTTATAAATTAAACCAATTAGTAAACCATTCAATGATTTAGTACCACAAGTTTGAAACTCACAATAAACTTAGCCCCATGCGTCCAACAGGTACAATAAATTAGAAATTTATTTAAATTACTTTTTGATATTTGGGGATATTACATTTCCTTCCTAGTGGAATCCCGATTCTCGAAAATGACTATAATATTGCTTACTTTGTACTTACTAAATTTGATGTAAAGCTAATATATTTATTTAGTACCTTGAGGTAACGAAGATGTTATTATTATATAACTTTCAACATAAAATATTTAGTATGCTGCTCACTTCACTATTCCACGACTAATCTACTTTCCATCAGAAGCTACTATGATAGCTTATCACAACTTACTTTCATTTGGCTAGTTTTTAAACAAGGAGAAATTCTGAAGTACTTGACTTTGTCAAACCTCCATGTTTATGGTTTACACCAATTATTCTACTATTGTAACCAATTTTCTATGTCTCCCTTGATGAAAAAACTTTTAGAGAGCCAAGTTGATTATTTTACAACTTTTCTAGCAATTCTAAAATCCATTCTTAATCATACTAGTTGGATATTACAAAATTATATATATATATATATATATATATATATATATATATATATATATATATATAGTGTTTAACTTACGTTTTGTTCTTTTTTATACCTATATATATATATATATATATATATATATATATATATATATATATATAATTGTTACCTTACGAGTACCATGTTGTGTACTCCATATAATGTATATCACTAACATTCCCAGTTGACTCTTATTTATACATTATATTGTAATTATAAACGTCATGTATCTTTAATCAAAATTTTCAAAAGTTATATTTGAGTATGTCGGGTCAACCTTCTCTGGTATACCACAAAACCATATATTTTCTTTAGGTCATACAGGGTCCTCAACCCCCTTTTATTAGCTTTTCTAATTCCTATATACACTTATTTTGTGTATATTCTGTATTTTTTTATTGGATTACATTTTTTATTTACTTATGCTATGTTGGGTTTCAATCAATAATAAGATTGTTGTTTTTTTATGATTTAAAAAATTATTAATTATAATATTATTATGAAACAACGACACATCCAAAACACACAACATATGTTTAGAATTTATGTTATGGATTTTTAAAGTAGTTATATATAATAGATTAAAACAACCTTTAAATGTTTTTGTGCTTGTATCAACACTCTAAAATGTGATTATTTTTTTTTCTAAGAAAAAATCAGCAACTTTCTATTAATGAAAATGAAAAGTTATATTTTGTAGATGTAATTCAGCATTGAGAATGCCCAGTGGGCCCATGTCCTTAACCACACATCTTATCAAGGCTACGAGAGGGTTAAAAAATTACAATTACAGAGTGCAAGGGTTGGGTTTCTTGTGCTTGCCTTTTTCCTTTTGGATAATCTGCCAAGTCCCTAAATACAAAGAAATCCTAGCTCATTATTCCTTGTGGTATTTTCTTTGTCCAAGTCTGAGCTTTCAGACACAAGTGATATTTTATTTGCACCTGTACATGTCACTGTTTGAGCTTCATTTTCCATGGGATGAACAATGGTGAGAGAGCTATCTATTTGTTGGATGATATCCTCTTTCGCTTCCTCTCTCTCTTCTGCTCCTTGTTGTTTTTCTGTTCCTTCGGTTTCATGATTTTTTTCCATTTCTTCTTCATTTTCTGATAAGGGACTATGAGGGAATTTCCATCCTTTTGTGTTTGAATTTTCTTTTTTGTACCTTTCTTTGCAAGTTTCCATGTACTTTGGAGGTCCCCGATTTGTTGACATAACCTACAATGAAAATCTATGATGTGTTTTCAATATCTAGTGACTGTATCCACCTGAAATATTTGTGTATCATGTTAATGTTGTCGAGAAGGCCTTTAGTTAGATTCATTTCCACACAAATGTGGCGAGAGTAAAAATTCCTTTTTAATTCTTCCACCCATCTTAAGGAATCTTCCCAAAGAGTTTATTATTCCTTCAAGAAGTCAATGGTGCTAGAAGGGAAACGAAAAGTTATGAATTCATACTGGCATTTTTGGTACTAGGAAAAACAATGTGATTCTACTTTGGATAGATTACATAATAGTCCAAAATATCTATTCTTGTAATAAAATTTTAGAAAAAATAAAAGTAAATTATTGACTCAAAATCATTATGATCATTAAGGTGGCTCAAAATCATAAAATTTGAAGAATCTTGATGATGTTGTTGGCTCCAAATATTTTTTGCACAATTGAAAACTTCTCAGTATCATTTGGTGAGAAGTAGGTAGCCAATACACATTTGTCTCCACACTCCCTTCGCAGCTTAGTGCAAGAAAAAAATGGAGTCCCCACTTTCGCTCTTTGACTGCTTATAGAAATATAGATTTATGAGATGTCAATGCTATGAATATTCAATGAACTAAACGACCAATCTGCAAGGCAATGCTTATAACTAGAAGTTGCTCCAAAAGGAGCATTGAAAGGCCGATAGTTTTTTTAAATTAAAAAAATAAAGTATAGTTAAATTTTCATGATTAAGAGAATAATAATTATACTCGTTTATGTTAATTTATTAAGGTAATAAATATGGAGAATTATCTTATATTTTTTCTTAATCTACATATTATTTTTTCAAAACATAAACAGAGTTCTGGTTGCACAAAAAAGTGGCTTGAGAAGCGTTGTAGGAAGTTTGGTTCAGCATTTCCCCAATACAACAAGAACCAATAAGGATTAAACATAAATAAAAACCTAAGTTTCAATTTTTCACATGGTGCGTAATTGAAGGAAATTAATTAGCCTCAAAAAATATGGTCAAGAAATGGATCATGCTTCCTTTAGTATTTTTTTTTTAAGGATGGAATTCAAATCACTCAACCACTAATTTGACAATTTCTCAGTCATAACAACCTTATAAGCGCGAATTGAGAATTTTAATTTAAAACTAAAAAAATATTGCAATAAAATGGTACAAATTCAAAAATATATTAAAAGAATGATGGTAATAGTAAACAAACAAGAATATAGAGATCAAGATTTACATGTGCCAACTTCACGCCCATCAAAATTAATTTCAGGAGAGAACTCTATTTTTTCCTCTACCACTCAATTTTGATAGATGGGTAGAAAGGTATACATAAATCAGTCCATTATAGTTCCGTCTAATTTTATTTCACATTTATATTCATATTTTGTTGCAACAACAACATATATTTTGGCTGGAGCGATCAACAGTGGAAATAGGCTACCTGCTATCTCGGAGAACATTAGGAATTTCTTGCAATAACCACGAACGATTTTGGCCATTGTCTTGGAAATGGGTTTGTGAAGAAGGCTCGAGGTTGGATTTGTTTAGCTGATTGATCTTGTTATTATTTATTTCTCATCTGTTTCTTTTAACTCTACCAAAAAAATTTAAGTATTTTTTTGTGTTCAATTGGACTAAACCCCTAAATATATTGTATGTTCTCATTATGGATTGTGGATTATGGGCGGAGATTCGACGAGCTAAGGTATTTCTCGTTGGATTGTTTCATGTTGGGGGAAGATTGGATTGCAGGCTTTTGTCTGTGGTTATCAAGTACATGGTGGTCTTTGCTCTTAAATTAAGAGTTGAGTTTCATGGATTTAATGGGTTGTTAGTTAAGTTTTCAGTGAAATCAGGAGGGGAAAAAAAGATAGGAATATAGCATCTTCTTTCCGTAGGCAAAAAATATATATCGTGTGAGGGAAATTAGATGCATCGAAGTGGTTGTAGGGGAATTTACAGTGAGAGTAGAAAAAGATATGGATGATGTTTCTTCTCACATTGGATTTCAAATGAAAGCAGTGGAAGCATTGGATTTGAAAGGGGGACTCATTTTAGATGGAGTGAGGATTGAACCCATGCCCAATTAATGGCATTTATTTTGTGTCAGTTGTGGTTTTTAGTGAAGTTGTTATTTTTTCCCCAAACTTTTATGGAATATGATGTTTTTGGATGGTAGAGATTATGTTTCTCCATTTTGTTTTGTTACATTTTTTGTTTAGTTTTGTGAGATTTTGACCACAGATTAGAAATTTGTTTGTACCAAAAGAAATTTATGTGTGAAAGTGTCCATTACCAAACAAAAACAATGTTTCTACAAAATTATAACTCAAATAAAATCCTATACAAAATTATAACTTAGATAAAAGTCCATATAAAATATAGAGAAAAAAAATTATAATAATTTCATATATAATAAATAAAAATTAAAAATATTAAAAATTAATAAAAACATAATAGAATTATATGTTTAATATTTTATAATTATTAATTGGTTATATGTTTAATATTTTAATTGGTTATAAGTGTGACTTTTTTTTTTTTACATAAAATATTTAAAAATACTTCACAAAAATAGTAACCATTATCCTATTAATTCTCTTATAAAAAAGCGAATATCATGCTATTAAATATCTTATAAAAACAGGAATATACATAATTTGTAGGTTCTGAAATTGTTTACTAACTCATAAATAGTTTTATTTTATTTATAAAATAATCATGCAACTCACAAAAGTGTTTACGACACAAATAGTTTTATTTTATTTATAAAATTATCATCCAACTCACAAAATTCTATGTAATGTTTCAAAGTTACGATAACAAAAGAGAACCCAATCATTATCTGCATGTTTCATCAAAGGGTACTGCGATGCCTCTCGGCAGGTGGAAATATTTTTTGGAATCCATTGAACTCTGTATTCGATCTTTCGTGGTTGGAAGGGTGCCTACTCCCTGCAAACACCAGAATCATTGCAAGAGGGCACAACAAAACGTAGTGAGCACTGAAAACGTAGTCCACGACAATCAACAGAGCATTGACAATCCCCCTCCCAGTTTTGAAGCGATGTTTTGATACACTAATGTTTTCGCTCTCTCAGACGGTGATAGACACAGCGAGATCGTTTACGTGCTAGTGTCTCAGCAAGTATCCATGCAGCAAGGGCGTAAATTGAGGGAGTGCACAGGAAAAATTAATGGGCCGAGCCGTTGTTCCACGGAGAAGTGGAACTGAATCTTGCAGGATTGTGCATGATGAGACAAAGTTATCATTGGACTTCATACCAGAGCTATTGTTCAAGCTAAAACTCTCGTACGAAAAATGACTGCTGGTCAAATGCAGGCTTGGATCTGATTGCAGCAAACTCTTGGGCATGGTTTTAACTTTTTACATCTTTTAGAGGATCTGCTATTTCGCTAAAAATTTCCTAGCACGATTGGATCCTTCAGCAATTCCCATATCAATCCTCTCAAATATTAAAATTGAAATTAGATTATCCTTGTTCAACAGCTGAAATAAACTTAATTGTAATGCGAAGCACACAATTTGATAAGATAACAGTATAATATATAGTTAAATACTGTTGCAAAATAAAATGTTGCAAATTTGAAAAAATACATATAAGGATGAATCTGAATTTGAAAAATTACATATAAAGATGTATCAAGGAGAAGGAAGTGAAAAAAAATCTTGCCAAACCTCTTGAAATTATTAAAGTCATCTTCGTGCCTTTGAGCAGAAGAAAAGAGTACACAAAGGCAGCAGCAGAGGTTGAGTGTGCAGCACCGTGTAATGAAGAGGAATGGAGAAAACTGTAAGTTGAATTTAATTTTTGATGGGCCGCAGCCACAAATGACAGAGGAAGTTAATATGGTGATGGGCGTAGCTATTTGTTCCAGAGGAATGAAGATTTCCCGTAGTTCTGAACTACGGAGGAGCAGTTTTATTAATACAGTCAACTCGGGCTTTAAAGTCCTCAACAACCAAAATGAATGAAATATTGTTTAAACATGCGGAAGACCTTTTGTTTATGAATTGGCGGGACAAGTGGTCCCCACCACTTAAGTTCCAATCGCAATCACAAATCGCAATGCAAATGGATCATAAATCAAGTGTCTTGTCGATATGGGAGAGTTTCGCAAGCGGAACGTTTAATACATTGAAACATATATTATAATCGCCCCCACACCAGCGGAGGCCCGTGGGTCCACTTGACCACGTGGCGATGTTTTAGTGGAATCGCAAGGCTCAATCGGAGGTTCTTTGTTATGTGCTCCGATCAAAGGCCGGACCCGATCATGTTATATACCACAGTTAAATGGTCCATTGCATCCGGGTCCTTAATCGCAATTAGAAGTTTTAGATGGGCGCATGTCATTGTTTAAAGTTCGGACCTGATTGCACTATGATCCATGTTCTATATATTGCATCGCGTCTGGATTCCAATCGCAATCAAAAGATCGGAGGCTTGTTGTTTGGTTGCACGTCTGCTTAAAGCGCGGACCCGACGCCATTTATATGGCGGATTTAATATCGAACCACCGCGTCCATTGTATAATCGCAATCGCAATGTTTCATCGGATGTTTGCGATGCGATCCAATCGTAATCGAAACATCGCACTTCACCAAGTCACAAGTTTTGTTTGTCACCGCCGATTGCCGATTGTCGACTGCAATGTGGTCCCGACTCGTACGTCGTGCATTTCATATTTTTAAGTTCCGCAAAGGTTTTTCCTTGGAAATTTAGTTTATTTATTTGTATTAAGTTTTATATAAAGTTTGTAATGTTTTAATACATGTATGTGCGGCATATAAAAAGGAAAGTCCCACGAGTCTGTATTGGGGTATTGTATCATTTTGTTGTATTCTGCACAACAGCGCGGAAAGAGAAGAACACAGTAGTGTTGATTTTTAAATGAGACAGAGTGTTGTTTGACTGAACAGAGAGTTTTTTTGGGCACTGCGTGTGTAGCAGTCCTGATTTTGTTATCCCTCTGTTAAGAGGAAGAATTTGTATCAGTTTTTGAAAGAAATAGAAGTTTGTTTTAAAAGTGTGAAAACTCTGTCTCCTGTCAAATTTTAATTTCTGTGTTTAGAGGAGAGGATCTTACTCTCTCCATTTGGAATTTTCAATATTCCAACATGGTATCAGAGCTATTTTAGGCTCTTTGAAGGTTTCAAAGAAGCTGAAGAAGAAGAAGACTTGTTGAAGTGATTTCTCCAGCAGTGTGAAAGCCCAACATAAGTCAAAAGTTCAGGTATTTTTCAAAGATAACAGAGCTGTTGTTTTGTTTTAAAAGAGTTTTTTCTTTCAGAGAAGGAAAGACTGTTTGTTTAAGTTCAGAGTTCAGTTTAAGAGCAATGGCTGGACCAAGTACAGGAATGAACATTGGAAATGCTGAGCTTCCACAATTTAATAGAAAAAACTATGATTATTGGGCCATTACCATGAGAGCCCTGTTTGTCTCACAAGACTTATGGGAGTTTGTGGAAGATGGTTTTTTTGAACTAGTTGATGAGTAGGATTTTAATGCCTTAACTCAAGCAGAGAAGGATTTATTGAAGAACAATAGAAAGAAGGATGCTAAGGCCCTCTTCTATTTGTATCAGGCAGTAAATGAGAGTGTGTTTCCAAGGATAGCAGCAGCTAAGAGATCCAAGGAAGCATGGGAAACTCTGAAAGTCGCCTATCAAGGTATGGAGAAAGTTAAGACAACAAAACTTCAGTTGCTGAGAAGATATTTTGAAACTCTTTGCATGAAAGAGTCAGATAATGTAGACACATTCTTTACACATGTGATTGGGATTGTAAATCAAATAAGATCCCATGGAGAAACTCTTGAAGAAAGAAGAATTGTGGAGAAACTTTTGAGAAGCTTACCCTCAAAGTTTGATGTTATTGTTACCACTATAGAAGAGACCAAAGATCTCTCAAGGTTCACAGTAGATGAACTTCATGCCTCGCTGATAACTCATGAACAGAGATTGAGCAGAGATGAAAACTCATCTCTTGAGCACACCTTCAAAACCCAGATGCCTTCAGGAGGAGGAAGAGGTCAAGGAAAAGGAAGAGGAAGAGGCAGAAGCCAAAACAGAGGTGGAAGGAACAACCCTTCAAATTCACATGGAAGGACAAACAGTCAGAGTCAGAGCCACGACCAATGCAACAGCCAACAAGGTAGACATCAACACCAACATGCTCATGGACAAAGGTATGACAAATCCAATGTCCAATGTCATTATTGTAAGAAATATGGGCACTATGCCAATCAATGTAGAAAGAAACAAAGTGACATGAAAAATAAGAAAAATGCTAATGTAGCAAAAGAGGAAAAGAACCCAAGTAATGTGATGTTAGCTTGTAATGTAGCACAAGATAGAGAAGATGATGTTTGGTTCTTAGATTCAGGATGTAGTAATCACATGACTGGGAACATAGCAATGTTTTCCAATCTAGATGAAGATGTTAAATCTGAAGTAACCACAGGGACTGATACTAAGATCTCTGTCAAAGGGAAAGGCAGAGTTACAATTCGAGCAAGAAATGGTGAGCAAAAGTTTGTTCAAGATGTGTATTATGTTCCAGGTTTGAAGTGTAATATTTTGAGCGTTGGAAAGCTCATAGACAAAGGTTACAATGTAGTTTTTAAAGATGATGTGTGCACAATAAAAGATATACCTCCAAGCAAGAAAATCATTGCTGAAATTCAGATGAAAAGAAATAGAATGTTTCCGTTCAAGTTAAATATTGACTTGAAGGGAAAAGGAAAGAGTATAGCAGCTGTAACACAAGAAGTCTTTCAGAAGGAAGAGAAAGATGAAAATTGGTTATGGCACCTGAGATTTGGACATCTCAATTTCGGAGGATTAAATTTGCTGCACAGAAAAGGAATGGTAAGAGGTTTGCCATTGATTGAGAAGCCTAACAGCCTATGTGAAGGCTGCATCTTGGGAAAGCAACACAGAGAAAATTTTCCTTCAGGGAAAAGCATAAGGGCGAAAGAACCTTTGGAGGTAATCCACTTAGATTTGTGTGGGCCGATGTAAACAGAATCTGTTTCGGGCAACAATTACATGTTGACCTTCATAGATGATTTCACAAGAAAAGTGTGGGTTTATTTTCTGAAATATAAGAGTGAAGTCTTTCAAAAAAAATTCCACTTTAAAGCTCTTGTAGAGAAACAGAGCAGGAAAAATATTAAAGTTCTCAGAACTGATAGAGGAGGAGAATACATATCAAAGGATTTTCTGCGTTTTTGTAGAGAGAACGGCATACACAAGAAATTTACTACAAGATACACACCGCAACAGAATGGAGTTGCTGAAAGGAAGAATCGAACCATAATGGAAATGGTGAGAAGCATGTTGAAGGAAAAGCACTTGCCGAATGAGTATTGGGAAGAAGCAGCAAACTGTGCTGTGTATATTTTGAATAGATGCCCCACAAAAGCTGTGATGAACAAAGTTCCAGAAGAACCGTGGAGTGGCAGAAAACAAGGAGTCACCCACATGAGAGTTTTTGGATGTGTGGCATATGCACACATTCCTGAAAAGTTGAGGAAGAAGTTGGATAGTAAGGGGGAGAAGTGCATTTTCCTTGGATACTGTGAGGATTCCAAAGGATACAGATTGTATAACCCATCCACAAAGACATTTGTGATAAGCAGAGATGTGCAATTCATTGAAGAGGAAGCATGGGATGGAAGCATTGAGAAAACAGTCAATGTAAAAAACTGTTTGTCTCATGATGAAGATGAGGGAGATGTGGTTTAAATTGGAAACCCATCCGTAGCACAACCTCCACCAACACAAGGACAACAAGGGACACCTCAAGCAACAGCGAGAAGACCCTTGAGAAGAAGTGGGAGTGCATCTCCAAGCACACCACATGGAGTAGATTCGAGTGCTTCTTCAAGCACGAATACACCAAGTGAAAGTGGAACAAGGTTCAGAAGCATTAGAGAAATCTATGAGCAAGGAGCGCCAAATGAAGGTATGAATTCCTTATTTTCTTTGTATTGTCAAGTTGATGATCCTATTCATTTTGAAGATGTAATTAAAGATAGAAAATGGATAGAAGATATGGACGAAGAAATTAATGCCATAGAGAAGAACAAAACATGGGAGTTGGTTGATCTCCCAGAAGGTAAAGAAGTTATTAGTGTAAAATGGGTCTATAAGACCAAAAGAAATGTTGAGGAAAAAATAGAAAGACACAAGGCCAGACTTGTTGTCAAAGGATACAAGCAGAAGCAAGGGATTGATTATGAAAAAACTTTTGCACCAGTTGCAAGAATGGAGACAGTAAGAGCAGTGCTGTCGATAGCAGCCCAAAATAAATGGAAAGTATATCAGATGGATGTAAAATCTGCATTTTTAAATGGAGTTTTAATGGAAGAGGTATATGTGGAACAACCTCTCGGATATGAGAAGAAAGGCCAAGAGCATAAGGTCTGCAAATTGAAGAAAGCTCTTTATGGGCTGAAACAAGCACCAAGAGTGTGGTACAACATAATAGACTACTATCTATTGGAGAATGGATTTGAAAAGTGTGAGGGAGAACCCACTCTCTACATCAAAGAAAAAGATGGTAAGATGCTCATTGTTGTTTTATATGTTGATGATCTAATTTTTACAGGTAGTGATGATTACCTTGTTGAGAATTTTAAAACAGTCATGAAAGATGAATTTGAAATGACTGATATGGGTTTAGTAAGATACTTCTTGGGAATAGAAGTAGAGCAAGGTGAGAAAGAGATTTTTATTTCTCAAGCAAAGTATGTGAATCAAGTTCTAGAAAGATTTAATATGCAGGAGTGCAAAGTTGCAATTACTCCCACAGTAATGGGATTGAAGTTCAGTAAAGATGATAGCAGCAAGGATGTTGATCCAAGTTTGTATAAAAGCATAGTTGGCAGCCTTATGTATTTGACTGCAACTAGGCCAGATATTATGCATGCTGTTAATCTAATTTCCAGATTTATGGAGAAGCCAAAAGAAGCACATTGGCAAGTAGCAAAAAGAATTTTGAGGTACGTTAAAGGAACTAAAAGATGTGGCATTTTATATACTACTTCAGAAAATTCAGAATTAGTTGGATACACTGACAGTGATTGGGTTGGAAGTGTAGATGATCGGAAGAGCACTTCCGGTTATGTTTTTCATATGGGTTCAGGAGCCATTTCATGGGCTTCTAAGAAACAGACGATTGTAGCATTATCTACCGCAGAAGCAGAGTATGTGGCAGCTACAATAGCAGCGTGTCAAGAAGTTTGGATGAGAAGAATGTTGAAAAGTCTATGTCAAGAACAGGTAAAAGGGACAGTGATTTATTCTGACAATAGCTCAGCTATTGCATTGTCAAATAATTTAGTATTTCATAAAAGAACAAAGCACATAGACACAAAATTTCATTATATCAGAGAATTGGTGAACAATGGAGAAATTGTTTTACAACATTGTAAAACATAAGAGAAATATGCAGATATTTTAACTAAACCATTGGGGTAGAAGACCTTTGAATTTCTAAGAAAATGTTTGGGTATGATTGATAACCCAACAGTTGAATTTAAGGGGGAGTGTTGAAATTATTAAAGTCATCTGCGTGCCTTTGAGCAGAAGAAAAGAGTAAACAAAGGAAGCAGCAGCAGAGGTTGAGTGTGCAGCACCGTGTAATGAAGAGGAATGGAGAAAAATGTAAGGTGAATTTAATTTTTGATGGGCTATAGCCACAAATGACAGAGGAAGTTAATATGGTGATGGGCGTAGCCGTTTGTTCCAGAGGAATGAAGATTTCCCATAGTTCTGAACTACGGAGGAGCAGTTTTATTAATATAGTCAACTCGGGCTTTAAAGTCCTCAACAACCAGAATGAATGAAATATTGTTTAAATAGGCGAAAGACCTTTTGTTTCTTAATTGGCGGGACAAGTGGTCCCCACCACTTAAGTTCCAATCGAAATCGCAAGTTTTTGGAGCAGTGTCTTATTGATGTGAAGATCTACGATGCGATCCAATCGCAATCGCAAATCGCAATGCAAATGGATCATAAATCAAGTGTCTTGTTGATATGAGAGAGTTCCACGAGCAAAACGTTTAATACATTGAAACATATATTATAATCGCCTCCACAGCAGCGGAGGCCCGTGGGTCCACTTGACCACATGGCGATGTTTTAGTGGAATCGTAAGAGTTCAATCACAAGGCTCAATCAAAGGTTCTTTGTTATGTGCTCCGATCAAAGGCCGGACCCGATCGTGTTATATACCACAGTTAAATGGTCCATCGCATCTGGGTCCTTAATTGCAATCGGAAGTTTTAGATGGCCGCATGTTATTGTTTAAAGTTCGGACCCGATTGCACTATGAGCCATGTTCTATATATTGCATCGCGTCCGGATTCCAATCGCAATCGGAAGATCGGAGGTTTGTTGTTTGGTTGCGTGTTTGTTTAAAGCGCGGACCCGACGCCATTTATATGGCGGATTTAGTATCGAACCAGCGCGTCCGTTGTATAATTGCAATCGCAATGTTTCATCGGATGTTTGCGATGCGATCCAATCGCAATCGCAACATCGCACTTCACCAAGTCACAAGTTCTGTTTGTCACCACCGATTGCCGATTGCCGACTGCGATGTGGTCCCGACTCGTACGTCGTGCATTTCATATTTTTAAGTTCCGCAAAGGTTTTTCCTTTGAAATTTAGTTTATTTCTTTGTATTAAGTATTATATAAAGTTTTTAATGTTTTAATACATATATGCACGACATATAAAAAGGAAAGTCCCACGAGTCTTTATTGGGGTATTGTATCATTTCGTTGTATTCTGCACAGCAGCGTGAAAAGAGAAGAACACAGTAGTGTTGATTTTTAAATGAGACAGAGTGTTGTTTGATTGAACGGAGAGTTGTTTTGGGCACTGCATGTGTAGCAGTACTGATTTTGTTATCCCTCTGTTAAGAGGAAGAATTTGTATCAGTTTTTGAAAGAAATAGAAGTTTGTTTTAAAAGTGTGAAAACTCTGTCTCCTGTCAAATTTTAATTTCTCTGTGTTTAGAGGAGAGGATCTTACTCTCTCCATTTGGAATTCTCAATATTCCAACAAAACCCCTCTATTTCAAAATGCTCAAATAGAAAATGATTAAAATATTTACCAATCACAACTGGTAATCAAACCAGACTCAGCTGGAATCGAACCTTCAACCCATGTAAAACTGCTCTATAAACATCGCAACTAGTAAAGAAATGATCTTTAACTAAATCTTACCCTAAAAAATCATCAAAGCCATAGAGCTTTAGCTTCTTTCAATTTGGGGACCAAATCGTCTTCGATGTGCATGGCCATGACCCGACCCAGACAGCGAACCAAATTCCCTTCCATGAACACAACAGGCACCGATGATTTCTGTGCTCCTCCCACCGACCCCCGCAGTAATTTTTCCATTTCCACTCTTCCTTGCTCCTCCAATTCACAAACAACATGATGCATTCCCAAGCTGCACATGAGTAGTTTAATGACATGGAACATGCAGCGAGAAGTCATGCTAAATTCAAGCACAACGTTATTCGTAGTAAACCTGTGAATCTTGTGAATGAGAGACTCGTCAACAATTTTTCCCATAACTCCAATTGTTGTTGCTTATTTTCTGGCCGAAGCTGACCTGCCACTCCAGCAAATATATTTAACTCGCGTCATGGAAGAAAATAGCTATTGGTCGTGCACCATAAAAGCTTCATAGTATGGAGGGTTTATCACTTGCCGTTTTGAAGATAGAGGAGCCAGATGCGAATCCCAGAGAGAAGGTCAGCCTAAAAGGTCTGTACTAAATTTCGATTAAAACGCGTTAATATTGTTTCTACCTTCAAAATGTTAAGCAGTAAATGTTAAACAATTACAGATGTCAGCGACAATTTTGGGCACAGATATCAAGCTGAAATGAAAAAGGTAGACAAAATTTGGAAGTGCCTGATTCAAAAAGAAAGCCTATCGACCTCATTATTTACTATATGAAAGATGTATAATTCTTTTATTTTTTGAAACTATTAGAATATTCATAATAAATTATCTATGCCTATATCAATTATATATAGAAAGTTAGGAAGATAAAATTAATGTTGGACATAATATTCCAAAACATGATGAGAAGAAGTAGTTTATTTCAATATCAACTTCAGCCCAAGGGGGAAGTTCAATTGAAAATAGCAATCTTTTGAAATATTGTATAAAAATTATGATATTCAAAGTTCAAACCTTGGTGGTCCAAGAAGAAAAAAGATATACCAATTTAATTTAGAGAAATATAGTTAAAAAAATAAAATAAAATATTCACCATAATAAAACTAATAAATATTCAAAAATATGATAAGAATAAGTAATTTATTTCAACATCAATTTCAATTATGATGTATTGTGTACAAAATATGAGATTCGAAGTCCAAATCTTCATGGATCAAGCAAAAGAAAGATATATCAAATTAATTCACAAAAATAAAAAAAATAAAAATAAAAAATAAAATAAAATATTAACCCTAATTAATGTTGACCATAATAAATATTTGCAATAGCAATTTTATGAAACAATAACTATGAGATTGAAAGTTCAAATCATTATGGATATATAAATATATGGTTGAGCTATATATAAAAAACAAAATATTTGTATGTAGATTATAATAAAGTATTTTAAAACTAAAAAAAATAAAAGAATTTATTTTCCTTTATAAGCTCAATAAGGGAAAGTTGTGTAATTAATTGAGTTTTTAATACATAATAATAATAATAATAATGTTTCAACCTAAGAAATACTAACATGTATTTAAAGACATATTATTAATGATAATAAAAAATAATGTAAATAATGTAATTCATCTCATGTTAAATAAAATATTTTAATGTCCATATTAAATAAAATATTTCATTGTAAATTATGCATATATTAGATATTCTTTAAAAAAGAATATGTATATTATATATAAAACAATTGAAAGAAATTCTTATTGTTAAAATATTTCATGTAATTTAAGTATTATATTTTTAAGGTCATAATTTTGCTTAGTAAAGATTGGTTTGAAATGTAATTTCAAAATTGGTTTGTTTACACATAGATTTTCAAGGGTTTGAATAGATTTATGCATTCTAAAATGCAATTTAAGTAACAATTTATAAACCATGGATTATTAAGGGCTGAGAAGTATCAAAGGTGGAGAAAGATCAAAAGTGCAAACTTGTTTTCAAGTTTTTCCCTTCAAAAAAGTTTGACACATCAAGATATTTAATTCCTTTCAATCTTTAGATTTATGATTAAAATATATTTATAGTAATATCATTATAAAAATATCATTATAGAAGATTAAATATTATAATTAAGCAACTAATAATAACAAAATTATAATTATAATTAGGATTATAATGAATTCATTCTATATATATATATACACACTTCGGTTTGCATAAAGATAATACAATTAGATATTTTTAAAATTTGTATAACTAAATAATATAATTATATAATTATATATATATATATATATATATATGAGTTTTGATTTAATTTTAAAATTAGAAATTATAAAATTGTTTTCCATTTACTTATTCTTTCTTGGTACTTTTTTTTAATAATTTGCAAAATACTTTCATGAAACTCTCTTTGGAAGGTTTTGTCAAAATTTTGAAAAAATAAGGAAAGAAAATTTGTCTTGAGAATCAACCTCAATTTGGGTGACTCTCCTCTCTAGTTGTTTCTTCTACCCCTTTATCCCTACTTTTCTATTCTATCATTCATATCTACCTTCAACAACATTAATATAAGAAATATTGGGCCTGAAATGATCATAATGACAAATGATATAATTTTATTTTGTTTAATAAATACAAATTATATATATATATATATATATGTTTTGATTTAATTCTAAAGTTACAAATGATAAAATTGTTCTCAGTTTACTTATTCCTTCTTGGTAGTTTTTTGCATGGTTATATTTTCAAATTTTATATAAATACCCATGTTGAAAAGAAAATCTTAAAAAATTATTATAAATTTATTCAACAATATTATAAAATTAAAGTCATATTACTATAGAATATATATTTTTTTTAAATATGACCTTTAATATATGAGAGTTACTTAAATTAATAAATAATATTAAAAAAATCAATTAAAAATAAATAAATTATTGGTAAATTGAAAATATAGGTCTGGCATAAAGTATTCTATATTCATTTTAATGTGTTATCTATCAAATTTTTCATAAAAAATATTTTTGCACCTCATCTTTTTTAAACACTTATATATCCTATATTAAAATAAATCTAGACTGATTTATTTCGAAATTTACTATTATATATTTATTTTAATTTCAAACATCAACAGGAAATTATCATCCCAAAGGAATTTCGTTGAAAGTCTGATCTTGCAGCCTTAATATATTTTATGATTTATTTTATCACCATGGAACACCGTGCTCTGAAGTTTATCGTTCACCTCTAACCTTGCATACACAAACATGTTTCTTCGTAGCAATGAAAATGTATATATTGTATTTTTACAAATAAAGCTTCCATAAAATTAACAGATACGGCACTGGAAGTGAGCCTTTTTAAACGTGTTTCTTCCTCCCAAAGAAAATAGATAAATGGATTTTACAGCGTGAAATGTTGAAAAAATTTCATATTCACTCCATGCTCTTCCTCTTTGTTAAAAATTTAAATGATAGAAGAAATGATTTTCCTTTTAATAGAGTTTATACTGAAGACAAAACAATTACAAAATTTTATATAAAGTTGTGGAACTCACTTAATCTATATGATATAGTTGAGGAAATCAAATTATGTGAAATATTAAAATTACAACTATAGAGAAGAGTTGATAAAACTTCAAATAATTTTACTCACGATGAAACAGAGTAAGATAGAGTGTTAACACATACGTGAAAAATTCCAAAACTATGTGGCTACTAATCAAACTTTAAATTATAATTAAAAAACAAAACATACACATTCACATGGAGGCTGTGGCTCTTTCACTGGTAAAACTATTGTTCTTACTGAGTTTTCAGGTACCCACCAAAATTACCTGTTTTCAAGCACCCACCAAAATTAACTCCACGATTTTCTCCTTCTTGTCTTTCCAGACTTACATCTGCTACATTACACAACACTCTCTTCACTCTTAGAAACATGTAAAATCAAAATACATATATATCAAAATTAGCTCCACGATTTTCTCATTCTTGTCTTTCCAGACTTACATCGGCTACATTACACAACACTCTCTTCACTCTTAGAAACATGTAAAATTAAAATACATATATATCAAAGACATTTAATTCACGACACACAAAATTTAATACAAAGGATGGGCGAACATCATCTTCTGAACATTACATAAGTTTGGGTAAACTAAAAAAAACTTCTGGATTAAATGTTTTCCCATACACATGTACTAACCATGCATTAAATTATATTTGACTTTGATTATTTAACTGCAGAATGGGAACAAAACTTCCGTATTAAATGTTTTCCCATACACATTTACTAACCACGCATTAAATTATATTTGACTTTGATTATTTAACTCTGTTGCAGAATGGGAACAAAACTTCCGTATTAAATGTTTTCCCATACACATTTACTAACCACGCATTAAATTCTATTTGACTTTGATTATTTAACTTTGTTGCAGAATGGGTTATTTACTTTGTTATGAACTTGTCCTTCTCTGCACACTCAATCTGCAACTTACAAAGCATTAACTGGGGTATGGCTACTGCTAGTTCATTTAAAGTGGTGGTTGAGATTAATTTCTAACACTCCCTCGTAATCGCAACTATCGCCATTGACCATTCCCAGACAATCTCTGAGATAAACAAAATTTTTACATCCCAATGGCTTTGTGGAGATGTCTACAATTTTTTCCTCTGACGTGCAATGTTTGAACACAATTTCACCATTGTTAACTAATTCTCTTATGGAATGCTATTTGGCATCAATATTCTTTGTACTCTTGTGAAAGACATAATTATTTGATAGTGCAATTGTTGAATTGTTGTCACAGAAAATAGTGGTTGCTCCATCTTGTTCATGACATAAATCTCGCAACATCGTTCTCATCCAAACTGATTGACATGATGATGTTGTTGCGGCGACATATTCAACTTTTGTTGTTGACAATGATACTATCGGCTCCTTTTTGGAAGCCCATGAAATGGCTCCCAAACCTAAATGAAAAACATATATTGACGTGCTCTTTTTGTCATCAACACTTCTTGCCCAATCACTGTCAGTGTAACCAACCAGCCTAAAATCATCTGTTGTGGAGTACAATATGTCATACTCCTTTGTCCCATTCACATATTTTAAAATTCTTTTCGATTCTTGCCAATGTGTCTCATTGGGTGTCTCCATGAACTTCGACACTAAACTCACTGCATACATTATATCCGACCTAGTTGCAGTCAAATACATTAGGTTTCCCACCATGTTTTTGTATAATTTCATATTGACATTACTACTACAATCTTCCTTGCTTAATTATAACCCCATGACTGTTGGTGTTGGTGATGACTTGTTGTTATGCATAATAAACCTCTCTAAAATGTCTACGCCATACTTTTCTTGAGAGATAAAAATATCATTTTCTGTTTGTTTCACTTCTATGCCCAAAAAATATCTTAATAACCTCAAGTCAGTCATTTCAAACTCACTTTTCATGACTGCTTAGAAATCAACGATGATAAAATCATCACTGCCTGTAAAATTCAATTCATCTACATACAAAATGACAATAAGAAGCTGATTGTCACTCTGTTTGATGTAGAGAGTAGGTTCAATGTCACATTTGTTGAATCCTTGGTCAATCAAGTAATAATATATCCTGCTATACCATGGAAGCGATGCTTGCTTCATCCCATAGAGAGCTTTCTGCAACCTACACACCTTGTGTTCTTGGCCTTCTACCTCATAGTTAGGAGGTTGCGCAACATATACCTCATCTTTCAACACTCCATTCAAGAACGTGGACTTTACGTCCATTTGATACACCTTCCATTTATGTTGTGCAGCAATCGACAATATTGTATGCATTGTCTCCATCCTTGCGACTGGTGCAAATGTTTCCGCATAGTCTCTTCCATGTTGTTTCTTGTATCCTTTGACAACTAACCTTGATTTATGCCTTTCAATCTTGCCTTTAATGTTGCTCTTCGTATTATAGAACCACTTCACTCCAATGACTTCTTTACCTTGTGGAAGGTCCACTAACTCCCATGTGTCGTTCTTTTCTATTGCTCCCATTTCTTCATCCATTGTCGCAACCCATTTCTATGCTTTGAATGCATCCTCAAAATGTATTGGGTCATCTACATGACAGAATAATGGACACAATGAATTCATACTAGCATTGTTATCAAATTCATCTTGCTGATATATTTCACTTAAATTTCTGAATTTGTGTCCTCTTATGCTTCCTGAAGATGGGCTTGGCGTTGCACTTGAAGTAGATGGAGTTGCGGATCTTTGTGGTGTGCTTGGAGAAGCACTTGCTTGGTTGCGCAACACTATCCTAATTTTTTTTTGTGGTGTCACATGTTGACTACTTTGTTGATCTTATGTAGATGGAGGAGGAGCCACCGTTGATGAATCAGTTGTTGTCGTCAATTCCTCTTTGTCTTCATGTGACATACATGTCTTCACATTGAATGTCTTCTCTAAACTTGCATCCCATGCTTCCTCTTCTATGAATTGAACATCTATGCTAATTATGACTTTCTTGGTTGATGGATTGTAGAGCTTGTATGCCTTGGATTCATCATTGTATCCAACAAATATACATTTCTCCCCCTTTCTGTCCAACTTCTTCTCCAACTCATCCGGGACATGTGCATATGCCACACACCAAAACACTCTCATGTGAGTGACACCTTACTTTCCTCCACTCCATGCCTCTTCAAGAAAAATAATAATAACACTTTTGGTTGGAAATATATTGATAATATGTGTTGCACAAACAACACCTCGAGCCTGATAATCATTTGGAAAATGCTTTGTCTTCAACATACTCCTTGCCATTTCCATGATGGTCCTATTCTTCCTTTCGTGACACCATTTTGCTGAGGTGTATACCTTGTTGTAAACTTCTTTTGTATTCCACGCTCCATGCAAAAACGTAGGAATTCACTTGAGATATATTCACTACCTCTATAATTCCTCAACACGTTGACATAGTGTCCACTTTTCTTCTTAACAAGAGCTTTGTAGTGGTGGAAGCGGTCAAACACTACACTTTTCTATTTTAGGAAAAAACCCATGTCTTCCTTGTGTAGTCATCTATGAATGTCAAAATATAATGGATGCCACCAAATGATGGTGTTTGCATTGGTCCACATAAATATGAGTGGAAAATATCCAAATGTGCTTTTTCCCATATAGACTTTCACGCTAGAATGATCCTCTGTGTTTTGCCCAAGATGCATCCTCCACATAGGCTGTTCAGTTTTTCTATGAGTGTAAATCCCTTCACCATGAATTTATTATGCAACAAATTCAAACCTCCGAAGTTGAGATGACCAAAATTGTGAGAGATCCCTTGTCTCTTCTATTGCCACAACTATGGCATCAAACCTTGCTAGCATACTTCTCAAAACTTTCTCAACTATTCTCCTTTCCTCCAGTGTCTCGCCATGAGACCTGATTTGGGTAACCAACCCAATCACATGTGTAATAAAAACTGTTTCAAAATCTCTTCTTAACATTTTTAGTTTTGTTTCCTTCACCTTTTCCATGCATTGGGAGGTTGTCTCGAGGGTATCTCATGCTTGCTTGGACTTAGTCACTGCTGCAACCCTTGGGAAGATACTTTCATGAACTACTTAAAAGATGTAGAAGAGGGCTTATGAGTCCTTCTTCTTGTTATCTCTAAACACATCTTTTTCTTCTTGTGTCAAAGAATTGTATGCTACTGCATCTATTGGTTCTTGGAATCCATTCTCCACCAATTTCCAAATGTTGTGTGAAGAAAACAGAGTCTTCATTGTAATAGCCCAACAGTCATAATTTTTGCCATTAAATTGAGGTATTTGTGGATTAGTCAAGCTTGTGCATGTTGCCATTTTCACTGTGTAAACAAAATTTATTACGGTGTAAAAACTTTTTCTCTACCCGTAAAACACATACGTGAAAAACTAAGTGGCTTCTAACCAAACTTTAGATTATAATTCAAAAACACAACATACACATTCACATGGAGGTTGTGGCTCCTTCACTAGTGAAACACATATATATCTAAGAAATTCAATTCATGACACACCAAATTTAATACAAAAGATAGGTGGAAACAGCACTTGACTGAGGTATGGCTGCTTCTATTCCAACACTCTTATAGCCAATATCCAACACCTCTCCTCAATAATCTCTTCCAATAATTTCCAATACACCATTTTATGTTGAGAGATTTATGGTGTATAAGTTCTGCAAGTCGGGATCACCAACCTCTAACAGTCATCGAGATTGAGTTTTACAAGGGTTGATTGGGTGAGTTGAACCTTCTGCAGCCAAAGGTGATATGAACTTCTAGATCCATGATCCAAGGAACTTCTAGATCCATAATCTTACATGTCTCCTCAAGGGTTGGACGCTCTTCTCTCTTTTTCCTAGTGACCTAGTGAAGAATAATGATTGGTAAGTGTTGACATCAGATCTCGTCATCAAGGGGGTCCAGTCCTCTTCATTGGGCTGAGCCCTCCGCTTCCTTTGGTGGGGTCATTTGATAGGCCTCGTGTATTTCCTTCAAATTTTTCTTGCTGAAAGAGGATTTTCATGCCGGTGTAACCATTGGACACGGCTTACTACAAGTTGATACAAGTGCTTGAATAGTCTCCAGAAATGGTTGTTAGGTTGTTATATTTTACTGCCAAATCCTTATGTCATATGAGCCAGACATGTTGTTGCCCCTATGAAAAAACGAATGGAAAGGACATATTATGAGGATGGAGAATAGAAATAGAAGATTGTTTTTCAGTTTTAATTTAGTTTTGATAATTTTTTTTTAATTTTTTTTATAAATAGACATTTAAAAAATATTAAGGTACAGTTTTACATTATATTTATACATATTTTTCATATTGAATTGTAGAATCTGTAAACACAAACAACTAACATTTATTCACTTTAAAATAAATAAATAAATACTCCGTTCTTATTTCGATCGAAAATTAATTAAATCATAACTAAAATTATAAATTCAAACATCTAAAATCTTGATAAGATTGATTATTTGTAGAGAATTCGAATTGCAACCTACCAAGTATGACAGTGACATAGGATTACAAGCATGTGATTTCCCAACGGTACATAAAACTCACCTTCATCTAATTCCATTATTGACATGTGATTGTTGTGATTACTCTACAATGACTAAAACATACAAGTGCACCTAGATAGCTCTGCCTGGGCCATGACGCCGCAGTCAGCCATGGACTTTGTCTGTCCTGGTGGTGGGCCCGATCAAGTATGGAAATAGTATTACCCATAATGTCTCGAGAGTCCAAATAGACATTTCCAGCAACAAGACATTAACATTCTTCTTTCCGTTAGTTACCTGGGACTATTCGTCAAGGACAAAGCCAATCAGCTGGTTCTCTTCCTTTGTCAAAACTGGAATTATTGACTAAGAGAACCGCAAGGAAATTTTCCTGTTGGCAATGAAAATTGAGGATCAGTGCCTGAGCAGTGGCTAACTGAGCTTGCAAATCACACATGCTGCTGCAGCTGATAAATTACACCTGCACAACCGTAGACGGGATCCCATAACACCATGCACCATACTGCTCATTGCATCATCTCTATGCTTTCTATCAACATACTGAAATAAACATGGTGATAGTAGTATTGGCAATATTAGCAACCATATATATATAATTCTCTCAAAAAAATTAACACAAATGAACGCATTTCTTATCAACCATATAAATCATTTTAAATCAAAACAACTAAATTAATTTCCTATTCATATAAATAAAATTGGTATAAGAGAATAAAAGATATTCATTATTACGAAATTGTATTTATAAGGTTATTACTAAAGTAATTGTTAGTGGTTCAAAGACAATCTTATCTGAAACAATCCCAAAGGAAAAGTTTGGATTTTTTTGAAGGGAGAAAGATTCATCAGGGGACCTCTCCAAAGCTTACTATCGAGTTACTTAGCTATTCATACTACTTCTCCTCACTTATCTAGATTTTGGATTGGATTTTGTAAATTGGGTCATGAGTTTTATATCTGCTTTCTCATTTGTTATTCTCGTAAATTTCTTTTCCTCTCTTTGATCCACAAAGAAGACTTCGTCAATAGTGCTTATTATTATTATCTCCCCTCATCTTCTAATTGGTTGTAGAAGGCCTTAGCTGGATGTTGGAAGAAGCCAAGCATAGAGGGGGACTGCACAATCTAAGTATCACTATTAAAAAGTATCATGCATTTTTTTAGTGGATGACATTGTTACTTTTTGCAACTAGTTGAGAGGAGATGCAATGTTGATAAAGGAGGAGATGCAGTGTTGATAGAGAAGGCTCTCCGCTTTTTGGAGCATCCATAGGTCTGATTATAAATTACAATAAGACAACTTTGTAGTATTTCGGTCTCAACAATGCCAAGTTCCTTTGTTTAGTTTGCAAGAGTATTTCCCACTTATTTAAATACCTAGGATTTCTTTTAAAGCCTAATTCCTATAAGACAACATAATGGAATTAGATAATTTCCAAAATGGAAAAAATGTTCAAATATGAAACGTACAATGGCTTTTTAGAATATGGAGATCGGTTTTAACTAACTTTTGTCTTCAAGCTAACATAATGAAACTAGATAATTTTCAAAATGGAAAAAATGTTAAAATATGGAACGTGCAATGGCTTTTTAGGATAGGGAGATTGGTTTTAACTAACTTTTGTCTTGAAGCCATGTTGTTTTCTTGGATTCTAAAAGGCATTACGGAAAGGATGAGGAAACCATGTCTAAACTTTCATTAGTAAGATTTAGTAAGATTTGTATGATAATTTTGTTCATCCATAGGTGAAACCAGACTAGATTGTTCTTCTGAAAGCCTCGGAAAGATGAAGACTACAAAATTTTCCATTCTCTCATAATCTCTAGCTACAAAATTTCGTTGGATATTGATCACTACAGAAATTTTATAAGCCTAGGTACTACATAGAAAATACATTCATGCCTTACCCACGGAGTAATGGATTCTCAGTCCAAATAAGTAGAGTCACAATGCTTCAGTTAGGAAAGTTGTCATTTCCTCCTTTCTATTGATAAAATTTGGTCTATAGAAAATTGGAAATGGATCTCATTTAAGAATATGTTTATCATGGAATGGTTATATATATGCTTTATGGGCTGCTCATATTAGGCTGACTAGAGAAGAAAATGAATTATTTTTGTCATTTGATCTAAAAAAAAATTCTATTCTCTAAAAATGGGATACTCTCTGATAGATTGTTTGAGTATTGATGTTTGAATATTATCATAAAACTCTCAATTATAGAGGTCTAGAAACACCATATGCAACAAATATTTCGACTTTATCCAATAAATTTTTAAATTGGTTATATATAACTGACTAAAACAACCTTTATATGATTATACTTTTTATAGATTACATAATAGTCTTGGATATCTATTATTGTAATTAAATTAACCATTATTCTAAGAGAATAACTAAAATTAGATAATGGGCTCAAGATCATAAAACCTAAAGAATCCTGACGATGCTGCTAGCTCCAAATATTCTGTGCACAGTTGCAAACTTCTGAGTATCATTCGGTGGGAAGTATGGGAAGTAAGGAGCCAACGGACATTTTCCTCCACACCGCCTTGGCAGCGTCGTGCAAGCCGCAAAAGAGGGCCCCACTTTCACTACGGGATTGCTCTTTTTCATCTGCATCATAAAATATAGATTTATGAGATTTCAATACTATGAATATCCAATGAACTAAACGACCAGACATGGTCTGCAAGGGGAAGCTTATAATTATTTACAGCTGACCTTATAAATTTGTAGGCGCCTTCGGATCCAATACTGGCAGTAAACTTCAGTGGTGATTATAATATGGGATTGAAGGATGAAGATGATAATTATAATATGGGATTGAAGGATGAAGAAAGTGGGAAAGCCCTTACAGACCTTTGATAGACGTGGAAACCGGGAGCCAGCATACTTTACGGGAATGTGATATTACCTACAGACGACTAGATATTAAAATGACCATTATTTTATGTAAGGTTTATCCCTTTTTTTAAACAGAGACTGAGACTGACAGGCACGCCAATGGATGATTACCGGGTGCTAGTTTGTTCACTAACCTTTTTGACCATTCCCCACCGCCGCAAATCTTTTGGAACGTGGAACGAATAGTAGATCTTCCTCTCGCCTTGTCTAGCATGAGCACATGCTTATTCCGCACAGAAGACCAGGTTGGCAAGAGAAAAGTTGTTCGCACTGATGGTCATGGAAGACGTTGTCCTCTAAAACTATTTCTACTGCTGGGTTTATTTACCCAGCAGAGAGTCGTGGGATATTTAGAGATATTGCCGGAACGAAATTGCCTGTAGTTGGTATCATTGATTGCTTTGGAATTTCTCTCTTTCTATCCATCGATTTATCATTTTGTAAATTTGATCTTTGATTTCGTTTCAAGGGAAACTTGTGTAATTACTCTTTTTTTAGTACATAGTTTTTTTTTTGAGATATTCATTTTTATTAGGACATTCTTATCATGGTTACAGGTGTATAGAGCAAGGTTAACACTTGATTCCAGATATATATGATGTTTAAATTTGCAATTACGATAAAATTAGGTTTATAAATAAAATAGTCTGACGGGAGAATATCTAATAATTACGGCACTCTAAAAATTTCGCAATTTAATAAATTAAAATTAGGTTTTTAAAGAAAATAGGCTGAGGAGGAGAATATCTAATAATTATGGTTGTCTAAAAAAATTTTACAATTTAATAAATTAAGATTAAGTTTTTGATAGTTAATTATTGAATGAGAAATGTCTATAGTTGGTGGAAGAATCGTATAATTTTTTAATAAACAGTATTTATATTGTTGATGAACAATTAATTAGTTAATTAGAAATGTCTTAACAATTGAGAAATAGTGATATATATTGAAATTTGTTCAACATTATTAATATAGACTTAATTTTTATTATATTCAGAAAAAACTTCTTGTATTTATGTGCAATCTTGTATGAGGGAGATGCCTTATGGGAGAGGGAGATGCCTTATGGGAGATGTCTAATCTGATGCTTAATTTTTTTTTGTTCAATTTTGAATTGAGCCAATTTTTTGCTAAAATAAAAACAATAAAAATGAATTTGTATATGGGGTTATTTTTTATTAAAACAATTATATTACTTAAGGATTTTACTTATGGTGTGTTCAATAGATTGTTGTTATTGAAAATGTGGTTAGAATATTCGACTTTTACTTTAAATGATAAATAAACAATTTGATGTTTTTGCCAATAACATAATTTTATATCAAATTTAAATAGAACTAAAGTAACTAAAAGTTAAAAAAAAATTATATTTTCAATTTTGACTAAATGAAAGATGTATAATGTTTATATTATTTGAAACCATTTGAATATTCATGTTAAATAATCTATTTCATTATCAATTCTATATAAAGAGAAAAGCAGAAAAAAAATTAATGTTCATGATAATAAATATTCTAAAATTTAATAGGAAAAATCAGAAAAAAATATATATATTATTTTTTTTTTTTAAATTAATATTAAAATTAAAATAAAATATTTTAATGTACACAACAATAAAATATTTCAAAACTCAAAGAAAAAAGAGTAAAAGAATTCATTTGCTTGTTAAAAGAGTAATAAGACTAAAACATGAATTAATTTAACTTTTAATATTAAATTAGTATATCAAATTTTAATAATAATAATAATTAATCCCTAACTATAAGGACAAGGTCGGGTTGATACCAACTATACCTGTGACATATGGTGATTTTTCATCATCATCTAGAATGGAAAAAAAAAGAAAGAAACGAATTTCCCTCTCTTCTCACACTCAAATATCAAATTGGGGATCGGATAGTATACTCTATTCAATCTGTTGGGGGCTTGTAAGATCACAACCATGACTATTTCTTTCCAATCGGCTGTGTTTGCATTAATTGCTATTTCATTTTTACTAGTGATTGGCGTACCCATTGCACTTGCCTCTCCTGATGGTTTGTCAAGTAGAAAAAATGTTGTATTTTTGGGTGTATCATTATGGATCAGATCAGTCCTTTTTGTAGGTATCCTTAATTCTTTCATATATTAGATCTGTTCTAGATGTTTTAGGTTCAAACTCCCTCCCCCCCCCCCCTCCGGGAGGGCTTTATAGCTCTTCTGAAGGGCGTTTTACTTCATGCCCAAGGAGGAGGGGTTTTCCTTATCCATAATTGAATGAATAAATGAATAATTGGACCATTCAAATCAAATAAAAAATGGTATCTACTTGTGAATGGGATTGAACATATATGTATTTTCCATTTCAATGCTATGAATATATATATATATATATATATATATATATATATATATATATATATATATATATATATATTCATAACATTGAAATGCGGGTATGGTTGAATGGTAAAATTTCTCTTTGCCAAGGAGAAGATGCGGGTTCGATCCGCCCGTCACATTGAATATGAAAAATAATAGTTCATATATTGATCGTTTCTTTTCCTCACTTATCATTCAATTAGAAAATGATAAGTGATAGAGCAATTCTTTCCAGACCAAAATACTTCGTATGTTCTGGTCTCTCTACTTTGCACCATTGATTGATATCATAATCAGAATAGGTACACCAAACAATAATGGGATATACTACCCCTATACCTAGAGCTAAGTAATATTAACATGTTTTTCAAAATATATTAATAATAGTAATTTTTTAATGTAAAAAATAAACATCAATTTGCATATTAAATAAAACATTTCTATGTCAACTATGTATATATTATATATGATTTAAAATGATTTTGAAAAGACTATTTATATTATATATAAAACAATTAAAAAAAATATTATTTCATATAATTTAGTTATTGTATTTTTTGGATAATTTTGCTTGAAATCTAGTAAAGATTGGTTGGAATTGTAAGTTTAAGTTTAGAGGTTTCCAAAATCAAAATTATAAAGGAAATTCTCAAAGGTTTGAATTTATTTATGCATTCCAAAATACAATTTAAACAATAATTTATAACCATGGTTGTATTAAAGGAAGTGGGGAATAAAAAATGCAAACCTATTTTTAAGTTTTGCATTATAAAAGAGATTTTCACTTCAATATATTTAAGATTTTTTAATACTTACTTAAATTTTGTGATTAAGATAAATCTATACAAATATATATATATAACAATATCATTTTCAAATATTAAAAATTACACTTAGAATAAAAATAATCACAAAATTATACGAATTGTGAATTCACTCCCAAACTACAAAGGACATTTACGAAAAACAGTTCTCTTTGGTATATTACACTATTATCATTGATAATGCAATAGATTCGTCAATAAATTCTTTTAAATGAGGAAGTTTTATCTATATATATATAAAATAAATTTGGACTAAGATTTCATGATGATGATATATTTAATAGGTATATGTTTTTTAAATTTATATAATCCGACAATTTCATTGTTTGATGATTAATTACAATAATTAGAAATGTCTATTACGAGAGACGTGTGGTTGGTAATGAGAAATGCCTATAAAGTTGAGAAATGATGACTTCTCCTTTTTTTTATTGAAAAATTAACAATTAATTCTCTTATGTTATTGAAAAATAAAAATTTATTTGACAAATAATCATTTAGATGTTTGATTTCAATGAAAATGTCTACACCATTAACAAATAGTGATGTTCATGAATATTCAACATATGCTATTTATTTTAGTAAATATAAATTTGTATGTTTATAATAACATTATTGAAAATGATTTATGACCGAGAAGAGAATAATGTCAAAATTACACATAAGATTAGAACGATTTCAGTAGAAATGGTTTATGACCAATAAGAGAATAATGTCAAAATTACACGTAAGATTAGAACGATTTCAGTAGAGAAGACTACCAAGGGCAATGAAAAAACAAAAGAGGTTCTTTATGGAATATTACATTATTGTAAATGAAGTACAATATATTCTTTTAAATGAAGAAATTTGTTTTATAATATGTTCTATTAAATGAAAAAAATTGTTTTATGTTGGGATAAATGTATGTATTATAGTTATGAGGTTAAATTATTATTTTAATTAATATGTGGTTGTTTTATGAGATTAAAATAAAATGACTTAAAATTATAATTATATATTTTTTGGTGCATTGGTAGTATTTGGTTGAGGAAGATTGGGAATGAAAATATAAACATAATTTGATTGAGCATAGATCAGATCATATTTTAAGGTTACCTGGAGTGTTTCCTTCTTCGACTGAGGGAAGTAAGAAGTGAAATATTTACCTATGTGGGCCAAAGTAGTTCTAAGAAACTAATCCATATAAATGGCTCTTCAAAATCAGGGGCTCTATACATGCTCCTCCTTCGGTGCCATTCTTGGACATGGTCAAAAAGGTGGGTGGCATAATTTTGATGAAAATAAGTCAAGAGTTTGGTACTGGTGTTAGGACAGAGAGGTAGTTGGAAGTAGTATAGAAAGGCTTTGGTAAGAGTACCAATAGTGGAATGGGAGTCATGAGGTTGGTTCACATACCACTTGCCAGCAACTCCAGTAAGGGTGCGTTGGAAAATATGAAGATGAATGGAGTCTTCATTGATGGAATTTGATGAACACCACATGTGAAACGAGCGAGCATGATTTGTGGGTATTCTCTAGGATTACTTTCCAACTTGGGGATGTCATAAGAAAGCTTGGTAGAAATAGGAGGGAAATTTGGGTTATGGAGGAGAGGATTGTTGATGAGATGAATGAAATAAAGGAGGCCCTAACCAACCATATAGGGTAGAAATAGAAGATTAGTGACCATACCAGTAGAGGTTCAGCTTATGGGGTTACCATGGTTAACACCTTGGTTTCCTGCACACACATTGGTTCCTGACATTGTTGCAGTACACGGTTGGGAATATTCATAATCAAAGGAAGAACGAGAATAATCACAAGAACCGAAATCAAAATGGGGATTCAATGGAGGACTAGGAGGATGAACTCGAACTCGAACTTGAACTCAACGGGGAGGAGAAATATGTCCTAAAGGAGACTAGGGGCGAATACCATAAAGAATCTGTGAAAAATTCTGAGGGGGCACAATGATTTCAAGCCAAATATGACTAAATAGAATAAATGGTGATGATAGAAAAAAACGAGAAACAAACAACAAGAAAACCCCTAATGAAATGGTTCCATGTGAAAACCAACTATATTAATATGCTACTCTAATTAAAATAAAACATGTTCGATCAAAGAAAAATTACCTCTAGCCTATAGGTGATATAAATGATCAAACAAGTCCTAGACCTAGTATTTCAGATGGCCTTCTAAGAGACTTCTTACTTGATGGAATATGGCCTGCGCAAGCATAGCTTTCTAGAGAAAGGTTGGGTAGAGAACAAACTACTACCCATAGCCAGTCCTATAGGGTGTTTTCATATGAATTTTCACTATGATTAACTTCATCCCATGGGGGTAGTCGAGTCCTAATCTTCGTAGTGATCAGCCAGCACATGAGTTTCCCTTCGACATGTTGGGTAGCCCCAAGTAGAACTACTCACATGATGACCTAGCTTAACCCCCTTTGAATCGGGTTTCTAACACTCTCTAAATTTTTCCCATGGGATGGTGAAGGATTTTAAACTCTTTCATATTTAAAATTCTATATCTCAATGTAAGTGATTGATAGGTGTTAATGGAAGCCTATCCCATCGATCCTACACCTAACTACATTTATTGCTTGGCCTTGGTTCCTAAGTGGGCTTAATCAATGTGTTTTAAGTTATTATTATGTGGCTTGATTCATGTATTCGCTTCGAGATATTAACCAACATCACATTATATTAGGGCATGAGTGTGTGCAATAATGTGTCAAGTGGATGAGTTAATTGAGGTTGTTTTATAATGCCATATGTTGGTGAAGATAAAGTGTTTAAAAACTATAAATAATGTTGAAAATTGAAAGTACAATTAAAAACCAATTCAAGCACACAAAACCCCACCCAAAAATGAAAACAAATAGAAAAGAAAGAGTTGGAAAAAAAGTTACTCAAAGACCTACATATGACCCAAAATATCTAAGGTCAATGGGACTAGGATCTAGAGGCAAAAAATTATTGTAAATGATGTAGAAAACTAGGGCAAGGGCATACAAATTGCTACAAAAATAATTATACTTGAGGGGATCCTATGGAGGAACTCCAATACTAGAATAAAGGTGGAATAAAGTGTTGTAAATAAGTGTCTAAAGGGATTGTTATAGTCTAGCAAAAAACTAAAAAACAATGGCTTAATTTTTTGCAAAATAGACTCCTCAACTAAAAAATTTTTCCCCTAAATGGCAAAGGTATAATATAAACCCTAAGGGTATATTTCCTTCATCAAAATGAGAAAAAAATACTAAGAAAGTCTAGGCCTATGGGTGACGAAGAAATTCCTAAGAACCCTTCGTGAGAATATTATGAAAACTATAGAGTGCATAAATTGGATTGTTAAGTACATTGGAATCCAAAAAAAGGCATGAAAAGTGTATTGGAGAATGCATTTTTTGGTCCAAAAGGTGTGTTTTGTTCTCGCAACTCCTGCTTGACATATTTCACCCAAATTGTATTGTCTCCTGCTAGGTTGGTACTTGTGACCTACGGAAATATGTGAAACACCAACATAAACGAATAATTTTCTAAAATACGAAGTAGATCTAAAATAGAAATTGAGAGGCTGAAAATAAGTGGAAAAATGGTGAAGAGGGTTGCAACAGCAATCATCAAGGTTCTGAATTACTACACTAGTGTAGTCATAATTTATTGAGGATTATGTGGTTAAAGACCCAATGGAGTCACCATTTTTTAGTATGAAAATTCTTAGTGTGTGTACCAAAACGATCCACTTACGTCACTAGTGACAAGTGACCCAAAAAATAGAATTTGCTCGCTTTTATGCTTTAGATATGCAAGAAAATGTGATAAAATAATGCCAGAAAATATATGATGCAAGCCCAAAACATATAACGACAGTAAATAAAATTGAAATGAATAGAAGGACTTCAATGAATAATATTTCATTAAAAAACACTTGGTGAAGAATATTTACAACATGGGTCTATAAAGCCCCCTCTGTGGGATGGGTTCTTTTGATGTCCTTGTGCTTTAGTGATCTTATTCTTCTCTATCAAAATATGCAGAAAAAAAGAAAGATGGAACACAAATGAGAGCTAAAATGATGTTAGATAATAATGGTGACAATGATAATGATCACGGTGAAAAATGAATGGAAAACCATCCTATTTATGACGAATTATTGAGATAAATTAGGAACTCAATAATAATAAAATATTATTGACCAAATCAAAATATAGCCTAAACAAATACTTTATTATATTTTTTGGAGAGGAAAAATATATTCAAAATGGTCCAATATATTTATTTAGAAAATGATTGAAGTCATTGAAAAATAAAATCATTTATTAATTACTTTGTGATAATTAAGAAAAGTGTGAATTAGAAATAATTATTAAATAATGGTTTAACAATTATTCTAGAAATAAGAAGAGGGAATAACAAATAAATACTAATTTATTTAAATATTCCAAGGTAATCTAGTTAAATGTGTTAAGAAATAACTATCAAATAACGATTTAATAATTAGTTCTAGAGAAAATTAAATAAAATAGTGATTTATTCAATTACTCTCATGGGGTTTTCTATTTTTAAACATAAATAATTTAATAAAAATGGTTTACTAAATTATTTCACATGGCAAAAGTGATTTTACTATGGTAAAATTAATAATACATGGTGTATTTCGATCCACCTAGTTAGAAAGGGCTACGTGCTCATTTTTTTGGTGATAACAATAAGTGCTCTAAAGTGAAGAAAAATCAACTCAACAAAAACCCTAAATTATGAAAATGAAGCATATCTAATTCAAAAAAAGATAGGAAAATGAAACTGTTCCAATTCAAAAAAAAAGATTTTTAAATAAAATTTGATATAGATATGAATTATAAAAAATAGTAGGAATACATATCGAAAATAAAAAAGTAAAAAATGAATAAAAATCCCTAAAAGAATTAAGAAAATAAACATGAATGGAAACCCTAAAATTAGAAAACAAATCAAAAAATAAGTTGATTTTTCAATCAAACATATATTCCTTATTCATAATCCATTTTATGTGATATTTTTGGGTGAAATTCTTAGAAGAATTCAGATATCTGGTTAATTCAATCAAATTATGTACATGAAAATAGATAATTTGAACAAAAAACAATGATATGTTATTTTTATCATTTTTTAAGATTAAACAGAAAAGAAAAGATCAGATTTAAGGTCTATTTAGTTATGAATCCAGTGAAACTAATGGAGATCTACATGAGTTCGTACTATAAAAAAGAAAAGGGAGGAATTGACATAAAACAAAAGATGAAAAATAAATAGGACGTGTAAACCAAACAAGAGCTAAATCATTGAAATTGCATATTCTATTATGGCTATGAATGCACAACCATAAGGATTTGATTCTTTGTGATCTTCTCCCTAAAGTTCACAAGATTGTATATGTGTGTAAGTGTATCAACATGAATGAAAAAAAATGGATCCATAAACACCCATAGCATCCATGTATGATATCTCATGTAAATGTTTGAAATATGTACACATTATTCATTGCGGTTTGGTGTAGAGCGTTGAGTTCAATGTCGGAGAGCCAACTTCAACTTGAATACCTTTCACCTAACTATCATGATATGATAGATATACCCACATACACAAATAAATAAATCATTCTTTCCTTCCCAAAATGGATTATTAGCATAAAAGAAGATACATGAAAAATGATGCAAATAACATGTAACAGAAAGGAACCATGAACTTTCGTTAATAATCAATGAAAAATACATAAATTGATATGCCTTCCACACATGAGGAGTCCCTCCTCTAACTTTTAGCTTGGTCTCCTTATCCCAATACAACAGATCTCTTGTGTTATAGCATAGACCCTAGATCTATCCCTTTTCCTCATGCTAGGGTGATATTATATAGGTTCATTCTATCCTCCAAGAGAATGTATATAGACAACTAGGGGTTTGGGAAGTTAATAAAATTCTACATTAATGGACCCCTAGCTAACTTATGTAAAAGTGGGCCAAGTTTCTCTCCTTGGGAATGAAAAACTATAGAAACATTTTTCTTAATTATGAGCTTTTCCTCAATTTCCTCAATTATGAGATTATTATTATCTCATAATTATAAAATTTTGAAAAAAAAATCTATGATAAAGTATTCAATTATGTAATTCCATCCTTTTAACATGGAGTAAAGCCCAAATAAGTAAAAGAAAATAAGTGTATGCATTCTAATTAGCAAAGAATTTAACTTGAACTTCAGTCTCTCTGAATGTAATGGAGTTGCAAATAGGGTTATAATTGTGGTTGTGCTTTTGGTGCACAAGTGTACCAATCCACCGGTGCTTAGGAGGAGTGGTCGCTATCTCCAAGCTATGGTCACAGGAAGAAAACATGGTTATCAGATTAGTGAATACATGCTATAGAATATAAAGCACACTAAATCATGGAATATAGTATGCATATATGGAGACAAAACAAAACAAAACTAAACATAAAAATTAAATCTCACAAGGAGTCAAACGTAACAATAATGAAAATGGTGGAATCAAAGTCCCCTCTTATTGCCTGCTATTAGGAAGAAAGATACTATGTTACAGTCCTGCCAAAGGACCCTTACAACTATGGATTTCTGATACCCAGTGTAAGGATGTTTTTATCCTTTAGGTGTTTTCACAAGGTCTCTTTCTCTACTCCAAAGGATTGAAGTTGTTGGGTGGCCAACAACTGAATTCTCACTCTCCTTCTGCTCTGGATTGCACACTGCTAGGTTTCCTCTAAGAAATTTGGCTAGCATAACAATGTGTTCTCCTTTTGTTCATCTCTTGGTGGACATTTATAGGAAAATTCAAATTCTCCTTCCCTCTCTTGGTACGTTGGTGGATGGCGACCCAAGAGAGGGGGTTGATTCCTTTGTGTGCCACTTGATTCCTTTGTGTGCTCACTTGAGGTCCCAAGGTGACTTAGGAAGTTTTCCTTGGGAGGCCTTAAGTGGAGGGTCTTTTCTTGAAGTGTGTCAAGTGATCCCGGAAAGTGGCTTCCGCCACTCCCAGGACTGTGCAACTTTATGAGAGAAAGCCGCGGAGACCCACGCGCCTATCGAAGGAAAATGCACGCAAGGCACATTTTTCATGTGTTTCAGGTGTGGAATTTGTTTTTTTCCTCTTGACCTTATATACTTTTTAAAATTTTCAAATCCTCTAATGTTCCTCAGCCCTATCAATCCTTCTAACGAACATTTAATAATGTCATCTTTGCTTGTCTTATTTTCTAGTGATAACAGTTGCCCCCTAATGTGTGGGTCTATGAAGAACTGTATAGATGAAATACATTATAGTTTATTTTCTGTGTACTCTCTGGAGAGAGAGAGAGACCCTTGTATAGATGAAGGGTTGAAACCCGTTACATTGGGTAGAAGAGTGACCATGTTCTGTGGGAAACTTGAAATAAATAGTATGATACAATAAATATAGTTTTTCTATGAGGTGGGCATGTCTCATGCTCATGATGCTTTGGCTAGCTAAACAAATCTATCTGACATATAATAATTCTATCTGGGTCACTGATATAGTAGTGATCTATTGATTTTGGTTGATGACGATGATTACTGATGCCCTCATGGGCATTTTTTATTTTACAATAGGTAGAATGTGGTGCCCACATGCATAATCTTGGTATGGCATATAAATTGTCATTGCATGCATGGGTGTATGACTAAGACCTTCTTGTGTAAGAATTGTTGAAAGAGATGCTTATAATGGCACAGGTCTTCGATGAATTTGATCAAAGTGAAATGGCTATAATGTACGATACCATCCTGACATGAATGTTTGTGTCGTAGTTGAATTTCAGGAGGATCGAAGACAGTTGTGGGCAATGATGATTCCCACAGTGCCACCCGAGGATTCCCCTATTGTGGTGAGGAGCCATCCAACGTACTGCTTCCTTTTTGGAGAATGGGTGTTGAAGTCGACAAAAAGGAAGCCTCAACCAACCAATGATGCAAGGGACCAAGATATTAGATTTGATAGGTTTAACATAGACATGATGGCGAGGGGTGACTGAAAATTGATGATGGGATTTTAGTGGCCCAAGGTCAAAGCATAAAAAATCAACTTGGCAGTAGTCATAACTATTTAGGATGAGGAAATCTCTGGAGTCAGTAGGACGTCCAGGGTGTGTATATGTTGGTTATGAGTGTCGTGGTGGATTTTCATGAAAGGTGTGATGCTTCGAACAAAGGTGACTAGGGACTACTGTCATGGGATAAAACTAGATGGATGAGTGGGGGACTATTCTCCATTTGTGACCTTTGTACACTTACCAAAAGAATGAAACAATAGGATTGAATTGTACAAAACACAGAGACGAGTGCCCCAAAACATGAAATTGTTCGCTCACTGATGATGTGAGGAGGGTGTTTTTTGTTGAGGGTGGGGGCCCCATTGGTTGGTCTCTTGTATGGGGATAATGAACTGGATACAAAATATCGCAAATGGGCTATGATAATGGAGGGTTGGTAGGCCAAATGCGAGACGTAGTGGTGCATATTCGATCTACTTGCAAAAAATGCTAGTCGAGGAAAGGGGTTTTATTTTGATATGGTAAAACTTGACTTGATGCATAGTGGATGAATGGGCATGAAGTGCTTCTCGAACTTAGGTGGTATGGCCATAACGTTGTGATTTTTATGATGTGTGGTCTAATTTTAGTGACGAACGCCATGGAGGGGAGGCTCTACCGACTGACAAGGATGTTTATCATGTGCGATGTGGGGAAATGATAAACATGGTCAAGTTTTTGGAACCTATTGTTAATTTCTTGTGGAGAAATGATGTCAGGATATGTAGAGTTTTTCTGGGACTCTATCATGTTGAGGGTAGAATGATACCTCCTCTGAAACCTTCAGTGCATGGGGCAATGGATTATTTGTACAATACTTGCAAAAAAATACCCCAAGTGAAAGCATCTTCTCATTCAAATATTATTGAAAATGTGTGCTTGAATGAACATAATATAAGAGGGCATACCTATTAGCACTGAATTTTTTTTCAGAGGTGTGAATGTGTGGAGCCTATGTTGGGCATTATGAGGTGTTGATCATGATGTTTTCCCTGACATACTAGACAAGAATGTCGTTCTTGGGTATTCCCGTCGTGTTCATTTGGTGACGTGATCAGGTACCAATGGCATAGCGCTTCTAGGTCTAGGCTTGTGGTGACCACATGATTGCATGTGTTACAAAATGCACATGTTGGTCATCTCCTTGGAGGGCGATTGGGGGTGACTAAGGGTTCCCCAAGCGACTGCTTTTCTACTGATAGGAAGAGGATGGATCTACTTGTGACATCCTCCTGAATTCTCAATCTATCCATGGATTCAATATTAGAGCCATCTTCTAAGGAGAGAGGTACTATGGCTGAGTGTAAACTAGTTAGCGTTGTGCAAAATCTAGTGATATAGTGACAATGGTGTAATGGGTGACTGACACCACATATCTGACATGAATGTTGGATGGCCATAAGGTCAACGTGGTATACCACATGGACTAGATACCATCACTGAAATAATTCTAGGGTTACACATTTGGCGATAAAATGATCTCATTCTTTACAAAGTGCACAGAGTTGGATCGGGGGAGGGGGGATGAATGAGATTCTTTCTGGTGACTGACGTGCCTCCTACAGGTACAAAATTATGCGAGGTTCTTCTCCATTTGACTGGATGGAGGGATCCTCCCGATATGATTTTTTTATGGCATGTAAGGCATCCCTCTATTGTAGAATTTCTGGGAAATGATGGGTATAATTCCCATATTGTCCATAGATAGTGCATGAGTGGTTGGTACACAATTCCTTGCCTTGCTTTTTTGTGGTTGGTTCCTTTCTACGGGAACTTTGTTTCGCGATATTTTCGTCGAAGCTGAGGAGCATTTTTTAGTTCGTCAAACTATGGGCAGATATGGGTATGGTGGCCTACTATGTCACATATGGCGCAAGGTTGTAATTTTCATTGTATGGTGGGAGTTTCTACCTTATTCCCCTTTTTATTGGTTTTCTTGGTCGTGACCATCGGTTTTGCGATAGGAATTATCTTAGATGGTATGCTGGCGACAGACTCTTGAATGGGTTAAGCCTCCTCTGGAGTGAGGAGGATCAACCTTGTAGAGGTAATGCCAGTGAATCCGGTTGTGGTAGGAGGGACAAAGTACCAAACTGGTATGACGAAGGATATGTTTGGGAGAATTATTGTTGCCAAGACTTGTCGTGACACAAAACTAGGTGGAGGGTATAGGAAAGGAGTTTAGGAGACGACATAAGATAGCGAGGCTGTCATGGCCGAGGTCTCGGTGTCGTTACTACTCGTCTTTGTCTCTTGGCTGGGTTTGGTGCTTGATGTGGATATCATGCAAATCGGAGCCTCTAAGATATCAGATGATGATTTTAGTATAATAGGGGGATCTCCTAAGAATGACACAAGGATAGGCGATGGTTTGAATTTGTCGAGTCCATATTCTTGGTATCGTGTAAGCGTCTCAATGGATGTGTCTATATAAGGTGAAATGACATCGGCATTTGCTATGGGTCGCTTGTCATGATATGAAAATTGGTAGAAAACAATAATGTGATCCTCGTGGGGGAACATCATGGTTCGAAAGAAAAAGGATGCTATGGTAGACATGGCATACATATAACTCCACCCAAGGAGTATATTATAATAAAATTGATCATCTAATACCTCAATGTCTATAAGGACCATCTTTCCGGCCAAGCATACCAAGACACTTTGGTAGAGGTCGACAAGAGAAGATGGGTGCCCATTGTATGCTCTAAGTGTGATGTCTGATGACTTTAGTTCGGGAGATCGTAACTTCTACCAAACATTTTTTGACATGATGCATGTGGATGCACTCTCGTTAATGATACATCGGTGGATATTGATGTTTTTTACTAACAACGGTATCTCGAAGGTTACTAATGAAGGAAACATAGGGGTGGATTTATCTAAATCAAAATCCATTGGGCTCGAATCGACAGGGTCGATGGCACCTAACGTGGAAGGTAAGGATTTCCTTTGCTTTGGGCATGACTGGAATACCTCCAAACCTGACATGGCGGAGGGATATTGCACTAAATCGTCTAAAGTTCTATAGTTATGGGCCTCTTTGGAGTGGTTTCCTACTCTCTTAGTTGGTCCCTTGGCCATATTTGGCAAAGGTTCAATAAGAATCTTCGATATAGTCAATGGTGTTGTTCGTGCACTTGTGTTAGCCCCTGGCGAACTGATGTCTGGAGGGGTATCGTAATTCTGATTTTATGTCTGAAAAAACCTTTCTTTGTGAGTCATGTAGATTTCGTGGCTACCTTTTCCAGAATCTTTGGGATTTTTTTGTTTTTTTTGGGTGCTAACTATCCCTTGGTGGGGCAAGGGCTCCTGCATGAAAACTTCCTACTATAAGGGTCCTCCTTGTCCTTGGTTACCCTGAAGCTTTTTCAACTACAGGAGGTTGGGACAATGGTGAGTGTAATGGCCATACTCACCATAGATTTCACAATAGTAGTTGGCTCAAAGATTCTCCCTCTTGTTCTGCCCTTGGGAGTTATTTAGCTGCTAGTTTTGATTTCGGTTGGAGTTGCCTCCAACCTGAGATAGTAGACGGCATTGCTGGTTTTTGACCCCATGTCCAGGATTTCCATTTTGTTTGTTTTTTTATTTTTTCCTTGCCATGTTAGGAGGATATCTAGGATTCTTCTAATTATATGATTAGCGGGGTTGTGCATGGGAAGGTTGCACAAATTTCACCAGTGCCTTATTCTGCATGGGTGGGTTTTGTGCTAGAGATTGGGAATATTGGGGTCCCTGTCCCTAGTTTATGAATTGCTGTTGGGAGCAAGCTCTTCTATCAACATTCCTAGTTGCATATTGGGTCCCATGAGTTGGATGGTATTTTCCTCCTCACTAATGATGGTACGACTGCGCCCTATTGTTCATGTTCTGCAAAGGTGCATGATAACTTTGGTAGCCAGGTTGTGGGATGTTCTGGTTAGGATCATATGCATAATTGGGGTACTAACTACTACTGCCTAGGTGATTTTAGGTCAATGACCCAATTGAGCCATCTATAGAGTTCAACGCGCTTGAAAATTATTTATAAGTTTGTAGGCATGGGCCGTTAGGCAGGATGCTATAAATGTATCTTGACTGTGTGTAAATAAGCTCGAGCTGTTGGGATTTATTGATGACATCCTCTCCAGATATAGGTTTTTGGGTTGCTAGATCTTTTTAAATCTCTGCAGTGAGAGTTTTTAGGAATAGGTCCAACAGAACTTGATCGTCAATTTTGGCTTTACACAAACTGCAACGTCGTCGACATTCATGGAGATGGTCCAAGATATTGATGGCAAGTGTCTATTTAAAATGTATCAGTAATTCCATCCTGGAATCATGGTGGATGGGTAACTAAAAATACGTAAGGAACGCGGTGGCGAGGGCGCTAAAGGTTCCATGTGTAGCAGAATTTTTCTCCACATGCCATTTCATAGTTGGTCTGGTTAGGCTACACTGAAATAGTCTCAGCCAAATAGTATCATCAATGGTGTTGTTTGATGAACACCACAAGTGGAAAGTAATTATGTGATTTCTGGGGTCTTCCGCTTGCTTGCCTTCGAATTTTGGAATGTTCGAAGGGACTTTCGTGGGCATGGGGGGCAATATAGGGTTGTTTGCAATAAGGTCATTCATTAACTTGGATAGATCGAGTAAGTTCAATGATGCTAAGAATGGTAACTGCGGGTTGAGTGCCATTGCAGACTCTGAAGACACAGTGTTTTGGTTAGATATTGGGTTTTTCTATGACATACTCGATTGTGTGTTCACTTGGCTCCCCGAATGGGTAGAGCTCCTCTTCCCCCTAGGGGTTGTGGGAGGTGTGTTATGTGGTGACCCTGTGGGGGTTTCTATTTGTGTGGCATTGGGTGACCCTCGATGGTTCCCAACTAAATATGCCCCGATAAAGGATGAATCGATAAGGGTGGCAGTGTTCCATCTTTGATGCCTAATTGGTGAAATATCTGGAACTCCTCCCGGTAATGTGGGGAGGTAAAAAATACATATAGATAGACGAGGTATCGTTGGTTCTGTTATGGTGTCGACTAGGTATTATTTTCAAAAAATTCTTCAGTTCTATGAGAGGTGAAATATCAAATCAAAAATGGTGACGACATACATAAAACACAGTGAAAACAAAATTTAATTTTCCTTTAAATTATTTCTATGTGATCAAGAAATAAAAAACGGTTCTGGTTGTTTTTGCGCACGATACTCAAAATAATAGAGACATAAATGTCCTCACACTCTCAATTGTAATTGGGCCAAAGCAATGATATCTTCTGGTGGGTATTGGGGCTAGTGTCCCCAAAGAACTGGCGACACCTTCTAGCAGCGAAAGAATCAACCAGGGTAATGGGTAGAGGATCTAGTGATTCCTCAACTGTCACTTATAGGGAAGGATGGACTAGATTTTCCCACTAAGTATCGTATTCCCACGTGAGCATTCCAGCCCTGAGCTTCTTGGTAAATCAACTACAAGCACCGAGTAATAATGGGTCATGCAACCCCAAATAATACCGCACACACTGGGCCTAAGCTTAAACCCCTCTGAAACGAGTCTATGTGGTGCTCAGGTTTTCTTTTCCATGGGAGGATAGGCATATTTAAAGCTTCCTATTCATTCAACTTCTATGTTTCAAGATGTAAACTGACCATGGTGACTTATTAGATGCCTACCCCCATGGTCCTAACCTGAACTATAATTTTTCTTGTGGCCCTTGTGGGGAATCTAGAGAGTTCAGTTAGCTTAGTTTTAAGGAGTCTTTACTTCACTTATGGTGTAAGTGTGTGAGAAAAAAGTGAAAAATTACACCATTTTAATATTTGGATATGTAGTTATCCTTTACACGTCCCCTATTAATCTATGTTTTGATTATTCCTTGCTATCAGAAAATCATGTGTGGATAGTGGTCCTTTTACAAATTTTCCTAATTAGTGATTAACTAAATGGAGATGGAAAACTATCAGAAGAGAGCTTTCATATGATTTCCCTGGGTTAGCAAAAGGTGCAAGGGAAGTAGATATTAATTGCTTCTCTTAAGAGAATTAAGTCCTTGTCCCAACTCCTAGTGCAAAAATTTAAAGTAAAATTGATGATCTAACTAGGAAAAATGAAAAATAGCTAAGAATATGTGGATTAGGTCCACTTACTCCAGCTAATTATCTATTTGTGTTTTGGTGTCTATTTTCAAAAAAATGAGTTATTTTAGATTCCAAGTAAATTTCCACCTACTTAAACTATGTGATTTTTTTGTGAAGATAAACATTAAAATTAAAAAATAACAACTAGAAATACTAAAACATAGCCAAAATCAATCTCTAAATAATCATGGGACACCACACACACTCCTGGAAATTTTTCTCTTGGCTGCTAGTCACTTTACAATTGGGAAATTGAAGAAAATCACAAAGAATTCTGGTCTCTGGTTTCTGCGAGGAAAATTTTAACACAACCACGTGACTCTGCATGCAGGTCAGAGCTGAAATCGCATAGCTCGCTATGTATTTCTGAGAAAAATACTCGTGATTTTCCTGTAAATGGAATTTCCAAAACTTCTGAACTTCAAACTTTCACTATGGGTGGATAAGCAGAGAAGAGAAGAAGGGGAGTTGTCCCAAGAACACTCCAGAGTATAGAGAAGCTCCCTGGAACAAGCACAACCACTTTAACTAAAAATTAAAGCCAGTGGAGTCGCCAATCCTGTCGTTGTGATTTTGGTGCACAAGTGTACCAATCCACCGATGCTTAGGAGGAGTATTCGATGCCTCCAAGCTATGGTCACAGGAAGAAAATATGGTTAGTAGGTTACTGAACACATGCTATAAAGTATAAAACACACTGAATCATGGAATATATTATGCATATATGGAGATAAAACACAACTAAACTAAACATAAAAACAAAATATCACAAGGAGTCAAATGTAAATATTATAATGCAAATGGTGGAATGAAAATCCCCTCTTATTGTCATTTGTTAGGAAAAATTGATACTACGTTACACTCTTGCCAAAGTACCCTTAGGACTGTGGAGTTATAATACCTAGTGCAAGGAAATTTTTACCCTTTAGCTGTTGTCGCAACGTCTCTCTCTTTACTCCAAAGGATTGAAGTTGTTGGGTGGCCAATAAATGAGTCGTCACTCTCCTGCTGCTCTAGATTGCACATTGTTGGCTTGCCTCTGAGAAATTTGTCCAGCATAACATTGTGCTCTACTTTTGCTCATCTCTTAGTGGTCATTTATAGGTGAATTAAAATTATCCTTCCCTCTCTTGGTACATTGGTGGATGGTGACCCAAGAGATAGGGATGATTTCTTTGTGTGCCACTTGATTCCTTTGTGTGCTTACCTGAGGCCCCAAGGTGTCTTAGGTGGTTGTCCTTGGGCAACCTCATGTGGAGAATCATTTCCTGAAGTGTGTCAAGTTGTCCCCGAAAGTGAGTTTTGCCACTCCCAGGACCTTGCAGCTTTTTCAGGGAAAGTCGCACAGACCAGTGTGCCTATTGAAGGAAAATGCGTGCAAGGCACATTTTGCATGTGTTTTAGGTGCACAATTTGATTTTTTCCTCTTGATCTTAGATATTTTTAAAAAATTTCAGATCCTCTAATGTTCCTTAACTCTTTAAATCATTCTGCCTAAAATTTAATAATATCATCTTTGCTTGTGCGATTTTCGAGTGATAACAATAACAATAGTCTTATAGGACCAAATTATCAAGCTATTTTTCATCACACTCTATCCAAGTAATTTACATCCTAAAAGGAAATCAAATTTGGAAGTTAATTACTTTACTTTTAAATTTCATCATGGGTATTTGTATGTCCTTTTAGAAACATTCACTTATATCCACGACTATTATTCTAGTAATTTTCTTATAGAACGAGTCATGAAAAACCTTATAATAGGTGACCCATGTATTCACATACTCGTTTTTAAAAATTAATAAATATACATGATATTTTATTAAATATTAAATATAAATAAATAAAATGAACAGAATTGTGTCAAGATTTAGCTACAAGTTAGAGAATCTCAATTTGTGTCCTAGAATGGTCAAAATATGTGGGAAAATATCATAGTTCTTTTAACGTCATAAAGCACTACAAGGGGTAAAAATGAAAATGATTGGTAAAATTTTCAATTTTTTACTATTTAACTAAGATTCTAAACCAAACTTTTTATGGTTTATTTTCATTTTAACTTATTTTAATGCAATAGACTAATACATATCCTAATTTATAGTATTTCTTATTCTTTTAGGTCTTTTGACTGAATTTTATGACTTAGTGATGATTATAAGAACTGGATGGCCATAATGTGATGGAATGTGGTATGGATCATTTCCTCAAAATAACATATATGATATGAATTATTTGTTTCAAAATTCATTTCGACCTTCTTTCGAGTATTTTACCAAAGGATCAAGCCCACTATTGTGTGGAACTTGTAGAAATTATACAACCAATATGTACACCAATGGATTCAATCCAATCATGTAATATACTAAAACAAGATACTTAATACTTCTACAACATTTGTGGAAAATAAACACAATCACAGAATCACACCAAGTAAGAGAAAGAAAATCAATCTACAACACATATATTTTTCCTGGGGAAAGCTTGATGCTCAAAACCACTCTATCTCTATTGCATAATGAACCAAGGAATCATGAAACAATACAATGCACTCTTCTCACAAGAGTCTGCTACACTATCCTAACTGTGTCACACTGATATGTGCAATATTGAGCTAGTACTTAGCAAATTCTTAGCCCCTGATCAGCCTGCCTTACTGATGTAATCCATGTGGAATGAAATCCCTATTATTTCAAAATTTCAACCTTCCTTGACTACTCAAACATCATGTGAAATCCGATGGTGTTTTAACTACATTTGGGCATTTTTCTAAAAATAAAACTGATAGTTAACTTCCGTTTAACCTTCTTATAAATTGGGTCTTCATCAGAACTGACATTCATGCAACTATTAATAGTAAATCATCAGTCACTTTACAGATCACTACATGTGAATTAAATTTGATTTAATTCACTTGACCTCTCACTAGTGCAACAATTAGTTACAATTAGTTATACGGCTTTAACTCAGTTAATTGAGTTAACTTATTTCTCATGCATTAAACTAATAGACTAACCACAACTTGGATTCTCAGACAAATATAATCACTCTACATGCCTCACCAACCACCCTCAACTCGAATTTCATGAGCTAACTGAGTCGATCACACTCAGTTAACTATTACAAGTGATTATGAGATAATATTACAATTTATTGTCCAGTTTAATTAAGGGAAAATTAAATTAGACAAATTTCCAATTTTTTTAATAAATTGGCTTGCACACTAATGTCTCACTAGGACCCATAACTGTGTGACCTATGATGCCACACTAGTGTGTTTGTTTTCATTTTTCTTTGGATTCCCATTTCACTACTTCTTGTTGCAAATTTAAACACTGCCTCTCAACAAGAAAGGAATCAATATATCCCGATCTAGTACCTTTGGAATGTTCTTGCATGGAACACTTCTCTAGTTTTGTTCATACATGAAACTCTTGCATGCAACACTTCTATAGTGTTGTTTTCACATGAAACTCTCGCATGAAACACTTCTCTAGTGTTGTTCGCACATGCAACTGTGTCATGCAACACTTGTCAAACTAAATAGCCTCCAAACAACTGATTTTGTATAATGCAACTTTCATCAGAGTGTTATGACTACTACTAGCTACTTCACACATCTACTGGACTCTCTACACTGCTGACATTTGCATCCATGTACTCTGTACTCCTGCCAACTCTAATCAATGATCCAGTATTCGACATCTGTCACTTTGATTTTTTTCTTCCTGACATCTGATTGCATCAATATAACCGATCCTTCCTACTACTGTTGTATTGTGGGCTCCTCGTAGCCAAGTTCGATCCATGAGACACACCATATTAATGAATCCTAAGTAAATTTTTTCCTGGGATTAATTTTGCACATCGCCCCACCTCACACCTAGAGGTATAGCTGCATGTACTCCCTCTTCCCTTCTGGATCGAAATTTCCCCCTACTGGAGGTCTCTAATTGAGTGGAATCTTCCACTCGGTCTCCTCTCTGCTTCTCCAATTGTGGCTACTCCACAAAATTCTGAGACTACTTTTGAGGCTGCATGTTGAGAGATAATTTCTCCATTTCAACCACCAAGTCATTAACCACTTCTTTGCTCCTCAAATCACTTCATGCATCTTCAATCTCAAGAGCATACAGTTTCTTGACTCTTACACTGATCTTCTTCACTTTTCCCGTGGCTATGTGTTTAAGGAAAAAATTTCCTGTTCCAAACATTACTTCATAACCACATTTTTCCAATACAACTACAGAGACAATATTATTTCTTAGGCCCGGAAAATGCAAAACATATGCTAGTCTTATATGGGAACCATTCTCCCTCTGAAAGGTAATTGTACCTATCTCAGTAGCACTATACCTCTCGTCACCTCCAAACTGTATGCTCTGATGGAGGTACTTCTCCTCCAAGTCCCTAAAGAGATGTTTATTCTCGGTCATATGGAACGAGGCACCATTTTATAAATACCACATGCATCCCATTACACTGCTGGCCATGCATGCAATGAGAGTAAAATCAATCTCGAACTGTGAATTTAATGCTTCACCTGCTACAACTAGAGGCTCCTTATTTCTTTCCTTCTTCTGTGGGAAATTTGTAGAATAGTGCCCATGCTCATGATAGTGAAAACATCTGATCTTGTACAAGTCACTCTTTCCCTCTTTTCCTTGGGACTTCTTTCCCTTTGCCTTATTTTCCTTACTGGCCAAGGCACAATACTCCTCATCATTAGTCTTGGATGAGGATCCATCACTGGTATTCCACCTGAATTCTTTTTGTACCAAATCTGTCCAAAGTCATTCCCAATCTGGTAAATTTTCCCTCCCATTGATAGAGTCATGATAGCTATGCCAGCTCTTGGGAAGTCCTAGAAGTTCTAGGCTCACAATTTCATCATCTTCTATGGTTACACCAACACTTCCAAGCTCATCTCGACATTGAGTGAACTTTTCCATGTATTTTGGTACTATCCCACCCTCCTCCTTATTGATTTTCGTGAGTTTGTCCTTCAAATCCAACTTCCTTTCGTCACTGATGTTATGAAACAGATATGTCAAGGCATTCGAAATTACATATGGAGTCACCTTTCCATGGAGACTTAAGACAATGCGATCTCTAACTCTCTCTAATAATATCCTCCTCGCCTTTGCTACCTTTTTCTTCCAAGCATCAAGAAGAGCGTTTTTTGTTGCCACGGGCTTGGGAATATCATTATCAATGAATTATTTCAACATGTTGTCCTCCACAACTGCCTCCATTTTTTCATTCCATGAAATATAATTATAACTGCCCTCGATTGCATATTCCAATTTTAATCCATTGAAATCCACCTTGATCCGCTTGTTGCACCAATGAAAGTATCTACAAGTTTGAATATTGTTCAACACAAACTCAATTTCTTCTCCACTATTGTGATTTCTAGCGCTCTGATACCATGTCTAAATTATACAAACAATATTTATATGAATGGATTCAATATGGTCCAGTAATCTACTAAAACCAGATACTAAATCATTCTACATTATTTACTGAATATAAACACGATTTCATAATCACACCAAGTAAGAGAAAGAAAATCAATCCATAACACAGATCTTTTTCCTGGGGAAATATTTATGCTCAAAACGCCTCTATGTATATTTTATAATGAACCAATGAATCATGAAATAATACAATGCACTCTTCTCACAAGAGTCTGTTGCACTATCCTCACTGTGTCATCTTGATCTAGACAAAATTTTGCTAGTACTTAGCCAATTCTCAGACTCTGCTCAGCCTGTTTTTCTCACACAATCCCTGTGGAATGAAATCCATATTATTTACAAATTTTATCCTTCCTTGAATGAGAAAACATCATGGGCAATCCTATGGTGTTTTAACTGCATCTGGGCAGTTTTCTAAAAATAAAACTCATAGTTAACTTCCCTTATGTCTCAACTAGGTCTTCATCAGAACTGAAATGAATGCAATTATTAATAGTAAATAATTAGTCACTTGAAATATCACTACATGTGAATTAAATTTGATTTAATTCACTTGACCTCTCACTATTGCAAAAATTAGTTACAACTAGTTAGACTGACTTTAACTCACTTAATTGAGTTAACCGATTTCTCATGCATTAACCTAATATTCTAATTGCAGCTTGGACTCTAAAACAAATAGAATCACTCTACATGCCTCACCAACCACCCTCAACTTTAATTTCATGAGATAACTGAGTCTATCAAAGTCAGTTAACTATTACAGGTGATTATGAGGTGATATTACAATTTATTGTCCAACTTAATTAAGGGAAAATATATTTATTAGACACATTTCCAATTTATTTAATAAATTGGCTTGCACACTAATTTATCACTAGGACCCATCACTATGTGACCTACGATACCACTCTATTTTGTGTGGTCTCATATTCTTTCTGGATGGAAATTTCACTATTTCTTGTTGCAAATTTCAACGATCGTGATAGTGAAAACATCTGATATTTGACAAGTCACTCTTGCCCTCTTTTCCTTGGGACTTATCTCCATTGGCCTTATTTTCCTTATTGTACAAGGCAAAATATTTCTCTTCATTAATTTTAGATGAGGATCCATCCCTAGTATTCCACTTATGTTCTTCTTATACCAAATCCAACCAAAGTCGCTCCCAATATGGTAACTTTTCCATCCCATTGGCGGAGTCCTGATAACGACGCCAGCACTTGGGAAGGCCTAAAAGTGCTAGGCTCACCAATTCATCATCTGCTACAGTCACACCAATGCTTCCAATCTCATCTCGACATTTAGTGAACTTTTCCAAATATGTTGGTATCGTCTCGCCCTCCTCCTTATTGATATTCATGAGCTTTTCCTTCAACGCCAACTTCCTTTGGTCATTTTTGTTCTAAAACATATCTGTCAAGGCCTTACACATTGCATATGGAGTTTCCTTGCCATGGAAACTTGAGAAACTATGATCCCAAACTCCCTCTAATAAGATCCTCCTTGCCCTTGCTACCTTCTTTTTCCAAGCATCAGGAAGAACGACATCTGCTGCTGCGGGCTTGGGAATATCATTATCAATGAATTATTTTAACTCATTTTCCTCCAGAGCTGCCTCCATTCTATCTTTCTATGCAATATAATTATAACTACCCTTAAGTGCATATTCGAATCTTAATCCATTGAAATCCATCTTGATCCGCTTGTCACACCAACAAAAGTATCTCCAATTTTGAATATTGTTCAACAAAAACTCAATTTCTTCTCCACTATTTTGATTTCTGGCCCTTTGATACCATGTAGAAATTATACAAAAAATATGTATACCAATGGATTAAATCTGATCATGTAATGTACTAAAACAAGATATTGAATCCTTCTACAATATTGCAGAAAATAAACACGATTTCACAATCACACCAAGTAAGAGAAGAAAATTCAATCCATAAAACAATTTTTTTTAGGGGGAAATCTTACTGCTTAAAACCCCTCTATCTCTATTGTATAATGAACCAAGGAATCATGAAACATTACAATGCACTCTTCTCCTAATATTCTGTTGCACTATCCTCACTGTCTCACACTAATCTAGACAAAATTGCGCTAGTACTACACAATTATCAACCTCTTCTCAACCTTCCTTTCTCATGAAATCCTAGTGGAATGAAATCCATATTCTTTAGGAATTTTAGCCTTCCTTAACTGTGCAATCATCATGGGAAATCCTATGGTGTTTTAACTACATTTGGGCAGTTTTCTAAAAATACAATTGATAGTTAACTTCCCTTTAACATTTTTCTCAACAGGGTCTTCATCAGAACTCACATGCATTCAGCTATTAATAATAAATCGTTAGTCACTTGACATATTACTCCATGTGAATTAAATCTAATTTAATTCACCTGACCTCTCACTAGTGCACCAATCAGTTAGAACTAGTTATTCTAACTTTAACTCACATAATTGAGTTAATTGATTTCTCATGCTTTAAACTAATACACTAACTGCAAATTGGACTCTAAAAAAAATAAAATCACTCTACATGCCTCACCATCCACCCTCAACTTGAATCTCATCAGCTAAATGAGTCTATATTTTAGGTCCCTATATTACTAGTATAGTCCCTTATTGTTGTTAGCGTAACCCCCTTATTGTTATTGTTGTACCCCTGTAACCTCCATATTGTTATTATTGTTCCCTTACATTATTATTGCTAGGTCGGCTAGGATTACATTGTGGCCCCATGGACACTTATATATATAAAGGAGGTTTGTTCATTTGTATCATCCAAGAATTGTTCATTTGTGTAATGTATTGGAGGTTTCCCCCTAAAAGTGGTTGATTTCTAAGGTGTTTACCTCTCTTCTCTTCTATTTTTGGAGCTGGCTTCATAACATTTGGTATCAAAGCTTTGGATTCTAGGGTTTCGCTGCTCCAAACAGGTCATAGTGGAATTTTCGCTATAATATTTTTTCTAAAAAGCTTCAGAAGTTGAGATTTTCACAGAGCGAAGATAAAATCTCGGGGAACCTCCTGTAAACATTTCAGATCTTGGTTCACAATATTTTTGGAGATATGATCTTTGGAAGTTAGGGATTTTTCAGGCACCCTAATTTCACCTGAAACAGGTCATCATGGAATTTTCTCTATAACTTTCTATATACGAAGGTTTAGAAGCTAAAATGTTTAAAGAGCGAAGCCACAATCGTAAGGAGCCTCCTATAAAATTTTCAGAGCTCTGATAGGGTTGTTTCAGGCTCCCAAATTTCATCTCAAAGAGGTGACCATGGGAAAATGATCATAACTCTCTCTCTGAGCATCAGATTGGAATTCTGTAAAAAGTGACTGTAAGCTCACGGATGCTAGTTTCATTTGTATTAATTTCGAAGCCAAAGGAGAGAAAAGTGACATGTGGCATGCTGTACAAGTTCACTCTACTGAACGAGTCCATAATTAGGTCATTGTGGGAGATTGGGCATAACTTTGCCTTGAAGAATCCAAATCAGGTCAGACCTGTGGAATTTGAATGAAAATTCAGAGGGCTACTACAAGGCCGAATTTCAGATATTGAGGATCCAAAATTATAGACATAATTCGATTTCAATATCAAGCTCCTCAAAATAAAGAAAAATGTGTGTAATTTTTTTCCGAATTGCATAAGCCTTGTTTTAAGAATCAAGTTGAATTGATTCCAAGGCCATATTGTAGAATAGATATCAGTATTGGATTCTAAAATGTCCTCTAAAAATAATTCAACGCCCATTAATCCTTTAGAAGGCTCTACTATGACTCATGAAGACGAAGAATGACAACATGACATATCAAAATTACAATAGCAAGTGCAACAAATTTCGCTCTCGCAAAGAGCAAAAAAAAATGACATGGAAGTTTTGAGGAAAGGTGTCGAAATTAAGATGGATGGTTTGAAGAAAGGCGTGGAATCTAAGATGGATGGTTTGAAGAATGGCATGGAATCTAAGATGGATGGCATGGAAGCGGGCATGGAATATAAGATTGATGACATGGAAGCTAAGATTGATGAAAAATGGAAAACATGAAGAATGATCTAAAAGCAGACATGGAAGGTTTGACAAAATTGATACAAAAAATGTTTCCTAATGGTGAAAAGATAGTAGAGGAAACTCATGATGAGAAAAAAATAAATGTTAATCGTGATTTCATAAACTCTAATGTTGGAGGGAAGAACCACCATATTCCAAAAATGGATATGAGGATGTTTGATGGAAAGGATCCCGTAACATGGATACTAGAGATGGAGCAATATTTTGATCTCAATAATGTGAAAAACACACAAAAGCTATGCATTGCAACTTTACATTTACAAAAAAATACATTTGTATGGTATCGATGGATTTGCTCCAGTAAAAAAATTGTCACTTGGTCAATTTTTACGGAGGAAATGATATCACATTATGAGGATACAAAGAGCAACAACTTCTTTAGCCAATTGATAAATCTCAAACAAAAGGGTTCAGTGGGGGACGACATTGAGGACTTCCAAAAATTGAATATAAGGGTAACTGATATTCTAGAGGAACACAGGATTGATGTCTTCATAGGGGCTTTAAAGGATAACATCCAACATGAAGTACATGTTTGGGAACCTGATTCATTGGAGAAGGCATTCAGGTTGGAAAGAAAAATTGAATGTAAAATTATGGTGACAAGTAAGCCTACCACTGACATCTATAAATATGGAAGTGTTGATACTCCTAGTTTTCCACAACCTACAAGGTTGACAGCACAATAATTGGAAGAAAAAAGTGCTAAAGGGCTTTGCTACAGTTTTGATAGAAAATACACTAAAGATCATAAGTGTGCTAAGAAGAAATTATTTTACATAGATTTTGAAGAGGAGGAAGAAAATGAACAAGAAACTTCAAAAGAAGAGGATATACACCTCAGAACCAACCCTAGAAGAAGAAGAAATGAGTCCTAATTTCATCATAATGCATTGGCAGGAATTACCACTCCTCAAACTCAATATATGCATATCAAGAAGAAAGGTAATAGTTTTGATTGATTCGGGTAGTACCCATAATTTTATTCATTGTAAGGTAGCCAAGGAATTGAATTGCTTTCTATGCCCAATACCAGAGTGTCAAGTATGAAAATGGAGGAACTATAAGTTTCTCTGTAAAATGCCATAAGATCAAGCTAACCATGGGGGTATATGTATTGAATAGTCCAATGATTTCCATTCCAATGGGAGGTTTTGATGTTGTACTAGCAGTACAATGGTTAAAATCTTTGGGGATGGTAACTTTAAATTTTCAAGAACTTTTCTTGAAAATTTTTTTGGAAGGAAAGGAAATCGAATTACGAGGTATTGAAGGGAAGCCAGGAAAAATAATAAGCTCTAATGTCATGACAAAGCTTCTGAAGAAAGAACAACAAGGTGTAATTGCACAATTCTTCTCACTATAAGTTCCAACATAAAAATCATCTATTTCTCCATATCTCCAAAAAATGTTGGACAAACATTCCAAGGTGTTTGAAACTCCCAAAGGACTCCCACCTATTCGTGATCATGATCATGCTATTCATTTGATTCTGTGGGGTACCCAAACATCGTGCCCATGGACATCCTATGTCCAAAAGAGTGAAATTGAGTGTATGATTGTAAAAATGTTAGAGGTCACATAATCTGTTCTAGTCAAAGTTCTTCATTTGGTAGTATTGGTGCACAAGAAGGATGATCATGGTGGGAATCGATTATAGGGAGCTCAATAAGTTCACTATTAAAGATAAATTTCCCATTCCTGTGATTGATGAATTATTTGATGAATTACATGGAGCAATTTAATTTACCAAGTTGGATCTCCATTCAAGATATCATCAAATTAGAATGAAGATTGAATATATTATGAAAACAAAATTTCAAACTCATGAGGGTCATTATGAATTTTTGGTCATGCCTTTGGCCTTACCAATGCACCTTCTACATTTCAAGGGTTGATGAATTCCATTTTCAAACCCTTCCTTAGAAAATTTGTGTTAGTATTTTTTGATGATATACTAATCTACAACAAGTCTTGGAAGGATCATGTTCAACATGTTGATAAGGTGCTCAAACTATTGGAGGAGAAACAATTATATGTAAAAACCTCTAAATGTTTATTTGGAGTACAGTAGGTGGAATATTTGGATCATATTTATCTCATGAGGGTGTTAAGGTAGACCCTAAAAAAATTAAATCCATTAGGGAATGGAAAATACCTACAACCATAAAGAATTTGCGGATTTCTGGTTAATGTGGTATTATCGCAATTTTTAAAGAATTATGGGAGAATAGCAACACCTCTAAACAACATTATTGAAGAAATATGCATTTTCATGGAGTACTAAAGCAACTATGTCTTTAAACATCTTAAAGAGGAAATGTGCCTAGCACTGGCCTTAGCCATGCCAGACACAAAAACCTTTATTATGGAATGTGATGTTCTCAAAGAAATGGAATTGGTGTCATTTTTATGTGCAGAAGGAACACCCATTTCTTTTGAAAGTCAGGCAATCAAAGGAAAGCTGCTATTTAAAAGGATATTTATGAGAAGGAGATGTTGGAAATACTACTTGCACTAAAGAAATGGAGGCCTTACCTAATGGGAAGACACTTCAAGGTAATAACTGATCATGATAGTCTTAAACACTTTTTGGAACAAAGAATATCTTCAGAAGAGCAGCAAAAATGGGTCAAAAAGATGTTGGGTTATGACTTTGAAATCATCTACATAAAAGGGAAGCTAAATATTGTTGCATATGCACTCTCAAGAAAGGATGAAGAGGTGGAAGCATTGTTTTGTGCCATTTCAATTATCCAACCAGATTGGATAACCGAAGCAAGGGATGAATGGAAGAAGGACGAACATGTGTGGACTCTCTTTCAAAAGTTGCAGCAAGATCCTAGTACATCCAATACATTTATTTGGAAAAATTATTCCTTATTGTACAAATATCACTTACATATTTGCAAGAATTCCATACTAAAACAGAAGATTTTTTTGGAATTTCACACTTCTCCTTTAGGAGGACACTCAGGATTTTTAAAAAGTTACCACAGGGTGAAGAAATATTTTTTTTGGGATGGCCTAAAATTTCATATTCAAAATTTTGTGGCGGAATGTTTGGTTTGCCAACAAAATAAAGTTGAAACAATTAAGACCACGAGTTTTCTACAACCTTTATCCATTCCAAGTCAACGTTAGGAGGATATTTCAATGGATTTTATCACAGGTTTACCTAAGTCCGAAAGGAAAGTGTGTCGTCATGGTGTTAGTTGATAGAATTACCAAGTGTGCACACTTTTTTGCATTATCTCATCCATTTACAACAAGTACAGTTGTGACTTCATTTATAGAAACAATTAAAAAGCTACATGGAAAGCCAAAGATTATTGTAAGCGACAGAGATCCCATTTTCATTGGAAATTTTTGGACGAAATTATTTTCTTGTTTGCTTACTCAATTAGCCCATAGCCCATCTTATCATCCTCAATCCGATGGGAAAACTGAGATAGTGAATAGATGTTTGGAAGGATATCTTTGTTGTTTTGTATCTGATAAGCAAGCAAATTGGGTCAAGTGGTTACCTCTCACCGAATGCTGGTATAACACTTCCTTGCATACTGCAGCAAAAATGACCACATTGATGGCACTTTATGGATATCATCCACCATCCATCACATCATCTTTAAGAGAAAATTCTGAGGTTCAAGCAGTGAAAGATCACATCGAGCATCAAAAACAAGTTCTCCATCTCTTAAAGGATAACCCAAATTTGGCACAAAATCAAATGAAACAACAGGCAAATCAACATCGCAGTGAGATAAGCTTTGATGTAGGAGGCTGGGTATTTTTACGCCTACAATAAAAACAAATGTCCCTCAAGCAAGCTAAGAAGTATAATAAATTATCGCCAAAATACTATGGTCCTTACAAGGTGTTGCAAGATATTTGTACTTATGGCATACAAATTGGAGCTCTTCTTCAAGTAGTGCATCCAGTTTTCCATGTTTCATGCTTAAAGAAGGTTATAGGGGACAAACTTCCAGTTCAAACAATATTTCCAGAACTTGATGAGGAAGGAAAAACCATATTGGAACCTGAAGCAGTCACAGAAACAAGAACTCGACAACTACGAAATCGATCAATTTCATAGTATCTCATCAAATGGAAGAACTTACCCACTGAAGATTCTACATGGGAGGATGAGAATTTTATACAAAAGCACCCAGATCTACTCAAGCATTGAGGACAACACTTTTTTGAAGGAGAGGAGCATGTTAGGTCACTATATTACTAGTATAGTCCCTTATTGTTGTTAGTGCAACCCCCTTATTGTTATTGTAGTACCCCTATAACCCCCATATTGTTATTATTGTACCCTTAAATTATTATTGTTAGGTCGGCTAGGATTACATTGTGGTCTCATGGACTCCTATATATATAAAGGAGGTTTGGTAATTTGTCATCCGAATTGTTCATTTATGTAATTTAATATTTCTTGAAGGGCTGATTTCTAAGGCATTGATCTCTTTCTCTTCTATTTTTGGAGTTGGTTTCAATAAACATCATCCCACTCGCTAACTTATTAGCAAGTGATTATGAGACAAGATTGGTTAATGTATTCTCCAATTTAATTGTTGGAAAATTAAATTAGCCACATTCCCAATTTATTTTATAAATTGGCTTGCACACTAATGTATCGATAGGACCCATCTCTACATGACCTCTGATCCCACACTAGTTTGTGTGTTTTCATGTTGTTTCTGGATTCCAATTTCATCGTTTATTTTTACAAATTTCAACACTCCCTGTCAACAAGAAAGGAATCAATATGTCCTGATCCGGTACCTTTGGAATTTTCTTGCATGCGCACATGCAACTCTTGCATTCAAAACTTCTCTAGTGTAGTTCATACATGCAAATCTTGCGTGCAAAAATTCTCTAGTGTTGTTCGCCCATGCAACTCTTGCATGC